>OZ018305.1:8249841-8780010 GCA_963969485.1 Nomada goodeniana | reverse complement strand
AATATTTACATTTTCATGTCGTTCTGTATCGAAACAAGCTAAAGATTCACTTTCCAGCCCCTGCAATCGTTCGACATAACGATAAATCACTCTACGATGCTCGGAATCGCAATATACACACCTTCCACCCGTTCTGCATCGACAGAAGCTAAGGACTCCCTTCACAGCACTCGCAATCGTTCCATATAACGATGAATGAGTGTAGGAGACTAGGAATCGCAATATTTACCATTTCCTATCGATGTGTAACGAAAGAAGCTAACAATGCACTCCCCAGCCATCGCAATCGCCCGATATAACGATAAATCAGTGCAGGAGACTCAGAATCGCGATGGTAACTTTTATACACGCTATTTATTGAAAGATGCTAAGGATGCACTTCCCAGCCCTCGCAATCGTCCGATATAACGATAAATCCCTCTATGATGCTCGAAATCGTAATATTTACATTTTCATGTCGTTCTGTATCGAAACAAGCTAAAGATTCACTTTCCAGCCCCTGCAATCGTTCGACATAACGATAAATCACTCTACGATGCTCGGAATCGCAATATTTATCTTTTCATATCGTTCTGTATCGAAGAAGCTATTTACTCACTTTCCAGCCCCCGCAATCGTTCGATATAACGATAAATCTCTCCAGGACTGCTCGGTATCGCGATATTCACCCGTTCGACCCGATCTGTATCGAAAGAAGCAAAGGACTCACTTCCCAGACTTCGCCGTCTTTCGATATAACGATAAATCAATCTAGGATGCTCGGAATGGGGATATTCACAGTTTCTAATCGTTCTGTATCGAAAGTAGTGAAGTATTCACTTCCCACCCCTCGCAATCTTTCGATATAACGATAAATCCCTCTATGATGCTCGAAATCGCAATATTTACATTTTCATGTCGTTCTGTATCGAAACAAGCTAAAGATTCATTTTCCAGCCCCTGCAATCGTTCGACATAACGATAAATCACTCTTCGATGCTCGGAATCGCAATATTTATCTTTTCATATCGTTCTGTATCGAAGAAGCTATGGACTCAGTTTCCAGCCCCCGCAATCGTTCGAAATAACGATAAATCTCTCCAGGAGGCTCGGTATCGCGATATTCACCCGTTCAACCCGATCTGTATCGAAAGAAGCAAAGGACTCACTTCCCAGACCTCGCCGTCTTTCGATATAACGATAAATCAATCTAGGATGCTCGGAATGGGGATATTCACGGATTCTAATCGTTCTGTATCGAAAGTAGTTAAGTATTCACTTCCCACCCTTCGCAATCTTTCGATATAACGATAAATCCCTCTATGATGCTCGAAATCGCAATATTTACATTTTCATGTCGTTCTGTATCGAAACAAGCTAAAGATTCACTTTTCAGCCCCCGCAATCGTTCGATATAAAGATAAATCACTCTATGACGCTCGGAATCGCAATATACACACCTTCCACCCGTTCTGCATCGACAGAAGCTAAGGACTCCCTTCACAGCACTCGCAATCGTTCCATATAACGATGAATGAGTGTAGGAGACTCGGAATCGCGATATTTACCATTTCCTATCGATGTGTAACGAAAGAAGCTAACAATGCACTCCCCAGCCATCGCAATCGCCCGATATAACGATAAATCAGTGCAGGAGACTCAGAATCGCGATGGTAACTTTTATACACGCTATTTATTGAAAGATGCTAAGGATGCACTTCCCAGCCCTCGCAATCGTCCGATATAACGATAAATCCCTCTATGATGCTCGAAATCGTAATATTTACATTTTCATGTCGTTCTGTATCGAAACAAGCTAAAGATTCACTTTCCAGCCCCTGCAATCGTTCGACATAACGATAAATCACTCTACGATGCTCGGAATCGCAATATTTATCTTTTCATATCGTTCTGTATCGAAGAAGCTATTTACTCACTTTCCAGCCCCCGCAATCGTTCGATATAACGATAAATCTCTCCAGGACTGCTCGGTATCGCGATATTCACCCGTTCGACCCGATCTGTATCGAAAGAAGCAAAGGACTCACTTCCCAGACTTCGCCGTCTTTCGATATAACGATAAATCAATCTAGGATGCTCGGAATGGGGATATTCACAGTTTCTAATCGTTCTGTATCGAAAGTAGTGAAGTATTCACTTCCCACCCCTCGCAATCTTTCGATATAACGATAAATCCCTCTATGATGCTCGAAATCGCAATATTTACATTTTCATGTCGTTCTGTATCGAAACAAGCTAAAGATTCACTTTCCAGCCCCTGCAATCGTTCGACATAACGATAAATCACTCTTCGATGCTCGGAATCGCAATATACACACCTTCCACCCGTTCTGCATCGACAGAAGCTAAGGACTCCCTTCACAGCACTCGCAATCGTTCCATATAACGATGAATGAGTGTAGGAGACTAGGAATCGCAATATTTACCATTTCCTATCGATGTGTAACGAAAGAAGCTAACAATGCACTCCCCAGCCATCGCAATCGCCCGATATAACGATAAATCAGTGCAGGAGACTCAGAATCGCGATGGTAACTTTTATACACGCTATTTATTGAAAGATGCTAAGGATGCACTTCCCAGCCCTCGCAATCGTCCGATATAACGATAAATCCCTCTATGATGCTCGAAATCGTAATATTTACATTTTCATGTCGTTCTGTATCGAAACAAGCTAAAGATTCACTTTCCAGCCCCTGCAATCGTTCGACATAACGATAAATCACTCTACGATGCTCGGAATCGCAATATTTATCTTTTCATATCGTTCTGTATCGAAGAAGCTATTTACTCACTTTCCAGCCCCCGCAATCGTTCGATATAACGATAAATCTCTCCAGGACTGCTCGGTATCGCGATATTCACCCGTTCGACCCGATCTGTATCGAAAGAAGCAAAGGACTCACTTCCCAGACTTCGCCGTCTTTCGATATAACGATAAATCAATCTAGGATGCTCGGAATGGGGATATTCACAGTTTCTAATCGTTCTGTATCGAAAGTAGTGAAGTATTCACTTCCCACCCCTCGCAATCTTTCGATATAACGATAAATCCCTCTATGATGCTCGAAATCGCAATATTTACATTTTCATGTCGTTCTGTATCGAAACAAGCTAAAGATTCATTTTCCAGCCCCTGCAATCGTTCGACATAACGATAAATCACTCTTCGATGCTCGGAATCGCAATATTTATCTTTTCATATCGTTCTGTATCGAAGAAGCTATGGACTCAGTTTCCAGCCCCCGCAATCGTTCGAAATAACGATAAATCTCTCCAGGAGGCTCGGTATCGCGATATTCACCCGTTCAACCCGATCTGTATCGAAAGAAGCAAAGGACTCACTTCCCAGACCTCGCCGTCTTTCGATATAACGATAAATCAATCTAGGATGCTCGGAATGGGGATATTCACGGATTCTAATCGTTCTGTATCGAAAGTAGTTAAGTATTCACTTCCCACCCTTCGCAATCTTTCGATATAACGATAAATCCCTCTATGATGCTCGAAATCGCAATATTTACATTTTCATGTCGTTCTGTATCGAAACAAGCTAAAGATTCACTTTTCAGCCCCCGCAATCGTTCGATATAAAGATAAATCACTCTATGACGCTCGGAATCGCAATATACACACCTTCCACCCGTTCTGCATCGACAGAAGCTAAGGACTCCCTTCACAGCACTCGCAATCGTTCCATATAACGATGAATGAGTGTAGGAGACTCGGAATCGCGATATTTACCATTTCCTATCGATGTGTAACGAAAGAAGCTAACAATGCACTCCCCAGCCATCGCAATCGCCCGATATAACGATAAATCAGTGCAGGAGACTCAGAATCGCGATGGTAACTTTTATACACGCTATTTATTGAAAGATGCTAAGGATGCACTTCCCAGCCCTCGCAATCGTCCGATATAACGATAAATCCCTCTATGATGCTCGAAATCGTAATATTTACATTTTCATGTCGTTCTGTATCGAAACAAGCTAAAGATTCACTTTCCAGCCCCTGCAATCGTTCGACATAACGATAAATCACTCTACGATGCTCGGAATCGCAATATTTATCTTTTCATATCGTTCTGTATCGAAGAAGCTATTTACTCACTTTCCAGCCCCCGCAATCGTTCGATATAACGATAAATCTCTCCAGGACTGCTCGGTATCGCGATATTCACCCGTTCGACCCGATCTGTATCGAAAGAAGCAAAGGACTCACTTCCCAGACTTCGCCGTCTTTCGATATAACGATAAATCAATCTAGGATGCTCGGAATGGGGATATTCACAGTTTCTAATCGTTCTGTATCGAAAGTAGTGAAGTATTCACTTCCCACCCCTCGCAATCTTTCGATATAACGATAAATCCCTCTATGATGCTCGAAATCGCAATATTTACATTTTCATGTCGTTCTGTATCGAAACAAGCTAAAGATTCACTTTCCAGCCCCTGCAATCGTTCGACATAACGATAAATCACTCTTCGATGCTCGGAATCGCAATATTTATCTTTTCATATCGTTCTGTATCGAAGAAGCTATGGACTCAGTTTCCAGCCCCCGCAATCGTTCGAAATAACGATAAATCTCTCCAGGAGGCTCGGTATCGCGATATTCACCCGTTCAACCCGATCTGTATCGAAAGAAGCAAAGGACTCACTTCCCAGACCTCGCCGTCTTTCGATATAACGATAAATCAATCTAGGATGCTCGGAATGGGGATATTCACGGATTCTAATCGTTCTGTATCGAAAGTAGTTAAGTATTCACTTCCCACCCTTCGCAATCTTTCGATATAACGATAAATCCCTCTATGATGCTCGAAATCGCAATATTTACATTTTCATGTCGTTCTGTATCGAAACAAGCTAAAGATTCACTTTTCAGCCCCCGCAATCGTTCGATATAAAGATAAATCACTCTATGACGCTCGGAATCGCAATATACACACCTTCCACCCGTTCTGCATCGACAGAAGCTAAGGACTCCCTTCACAGCACTCGCAATCGTTCCATATAACGATGAATGAGTGTAGGAGACTCGGAATCGCGATATTTACCATTTCCTATCGATGTGTAACGAAAGAAGCTAACAATGCACTCCCCAGCCATCGCAATCGCCCGATATAACGATAAATCAGTGCAGGAGACTCAGAATCGCGATGGTAACTTTTATACACGCTATTTATTGAAAGATGCTAAGGATGCACTTCCCAGCCCTCGCAATCGTCCGATATAACGATAAATCCCTCTATGATGCTCGAAATCGTAATATTTACATTTTCATGTCGTTCTGTATCGAAACAAGCTAAAGATTCACTTTCCAGCCCCTGCAATCGTTCGACATAACGATAAATCACTCTACGATGCTCGGAATCGCAATATTTATCTTTTCATATCGTTCTGTATCGAAGAAGCTAAGGACTCACTTTCCAGCCCCCGCAATCGTTCGATATAACGATAAATCTCTCCAGGAGGCTCGGTATCGCGATATTCACCCGTTCGACCCGATCTGTATCGAAAGAAGCAAAGGGCTCACTTCCCAGACCTCGCCGTCTTTCGATATAACGATAAATCAATCTAGGATGCTCGGAATGGGGATATTCACAGTTTCTAATCGTTCTGTATCGAAAGTAGTTAAGTATTCACTTCCCACCCCTCGCAATCTTTCGATATAACGATAAATCCCTCTATGATGCTCGAAATCGTAATATTTACATTTTCATGTCGTTCTATATCGAAACAGGCTAAAGATTCACTTTCCAGCCCCTGCAATCGTTCGACATAACGATAAATCACTCTACGATGCTCGGAATCCCAATATTTACCTTTTCATATCGTTCTGTATCGAAGAAGCTAAGGACTCACTTTCCAGCCCCCGCAATCGTTCGATATAACGATAAATCTCTCCAGGAGGCTCGGTATCGCGATATTCACCCGTTCGACCCGATCTGTATCGAAAGAAGCAAAGGGCTCACTTCCCAGACCTCGCCGTCTTTCGATATAACGATAAATCAATCTAGGATGCTCGGAATGGGGATATTCACAGTTTCTAATCGTTCTGTATCGAAAGTAGTTAAGTATTCACTTCCCACCCCTCGCAATCTTTCGATATAACGATAAATCCCTCTATGATGCTCGAAATCGCAATATTTACATTTTCATGTCGTTCTGTATCGAAACAAGCTAAAGATTCACTTTTCAGCCCCCGCAATCGTTCGATATAAAGATAAATCACTCTATGACGCTCGGAATCGCAATATACACACCTTCCACCCGTTCTGCATCGACAGAAGCTAAGGACTCCCTTCACAGCACTCGCAATCGTTCCATATAACGATGAATGAGTGTAGGAGACTCGGAATCGCGATATTTACCATTTCCTATCGATGTGTAACGAAAGAAGCTAACAATGCACTCCCCAGCCATCGCAATCGCCCGATATAACGATAAATCAGTGCAGGAGACTCAGAATCGCGATGGTAACTTTTATACACGCTATTTATTGAAAGTAGCTAAGGATGCACTTCCCAGCCCTCGCAATCGTCCGATATAACGATAAATCCCTCTATGATGCTCGAAATCGTAATATTTACATTTTCATGTCGTTCTGTATCGAAACAAGCTAAAGATTCACTTTCCAGCCCCTGCAATCGTTCGACATAACGATAAATCACTCTACGATGCTCGGAATCGCAATATTTATCTTTTCATATCGTTCTGTATCGAAGAAGCTATTTACTCACTTTCCAGCCCCCGCAATCGTTCGATATAACGATAAATCTCTCCAGGACTGCTCGGTATCGCGATATTCACCCGTTCGACCCGATCTGTATCGAAAGAAGCAAAGGACTCACTTCCCAGACTTCGCCGTCTTTCGATATAACGATAAATCAATCTAGGATGCTCGGAATGGGGATATTCACAGTTTCTAATCGTTCTGTATCGAAAGTAGTGAAGTATTCACTTCCCACCCCTCGCAATCTTTCGATATAACGATAAATCCCTCTATGATGCTCGAAATCGCAATATTTACATTTTCATGTCGTTCTGTATCGAAACAAGCTAAAGATTCATTTTACAGCCCCTGCAATCGTTCGACATAACGATAAATCACTCTTCGATGCTCGGAATCGCAATATTTATCTTTTCATATCGTTCTGTATCGAAGAAGCTATGGACTCAGTTTCCAGCCCCCGCAATCGTTCGAAATAACGATAAATCTCTCCAGGAGGCTCGGTATCGCGATATTCACCCGTTCAACCCGATCTGTATCGAAAGAAGCAAAGGACTCACTTCCCAGACCTCGCCGTCTTTCGATATAACGATAAATCAATCTAGGATGCTCGGAATGGGGATATTCACGGATTCTAATCGTTCTGTATCGAAAGTAGTTAAGTATTCACTTCCCACCCTTCGCAATCTTTCGATATAACGATAAATCCCTCTATGATGCTCGAAATCGCAATATTTACATTTTCATGTCGTTCTGTATCGAAACAAGCTAAAGATTCACTTTTCAGCCCCCGCAATCGTTCGATATAAAGATAAATCACTCTATGACGCTCGGAATCGCAATATACACACCTTCCACCCGTTCTGCATCGACAGAAGCTAAGGACTCCCTTCACAGCACTCGCAATCGTTCCATATAACGATGAATGAGTGTAGGAGACTCGGAATCGCGATATTTACCATTTCCTATCGATGTGTAACGAAAACAGCTAACAATGAACTCCCCAGCCATCGCAATCGCCCGATATAACGATAAATCAGTGCAGGAGACTCAGAATCGCGATGGTAACTTTTATACACGCTATTTATTGAAAGATGCTAAGGATGCACTTATCAGCCCTCGCAATCGTCCGATATAACGATCAATCCCTCTATGATGCTCGAAATCGTAATATTTACATTTTCATGTCGTTCTATATCGAAACAAGCTAAAGATTCACTTTCCAGCCCCTGCAATCGTTCGACATAACGATAAATCACTCTACGATGCTCGGAATCCCAATATTTACCTTTTCATATCGTTCTGTATCGAAGAAGCTAAGGACTCACTTTCCAGCCCCCGCAATCGTTCGATATAACGATAAATCTCTCCAGGAGGCTCGGTATCGCGATATTCACCCGTTCGACCCGATCTGTATCGAAAGAAGCAAAGGACTCACTTCCCAGACTTCGCCGTCTTTCGATATAACGATAAATCAATCTAGGATGCTCGGAATGGGGATATTCACAGTTTCTAATCGTTCTGTATCGAAAGTAGTGAAGTATTCACTTCCCACCCCTCGCAATCTTTCGATATAACGATAAATCCCTCTATGATGCTCGAAATCGCAATATTTACATTTTCATGTCGTTCTGTATCGAAACAAGCTAAAGATTCACTTTCCAGCCCCTGCAATCGTTCGACATAACGATAAATCACTCTTCGATGCTCGGAATCGCAATATTTATCTTTTCATATCGTTCTGTATCGAAGAAGCTAAGGACTCACTTTCCAGCCCCCGCAATCGTTCGATATAACGATAAATCTCTCCAGGAGGCTCGGTATCGCGATATTCACCCGTTCGACCCGATCTGTATCGAAAGAAGCAAAGGACTCACTTCCCAGACTTCGCCGTCTTTCGATATAACGATAAATCAATCTAGGATGCTCGGAATGGGGATATTCACAGTTTCTAATCGTTCTGTATCGAAAGTAGTGAAGTATTCACTTCCCACCCCTCGCAATCTTTCGATATAACGATAAATCCCTCTATGATGCTCGAAATCGCAATATTTACATTTTCATGTCGTTCTGTATCGAAACAAGCTAAAGATTCACTTTCCAGCCCCTGCAATCGTTCGACATAACGATAAATCACTCTTCGATGCTCGGAATCGCAATATTTATCTTTTCATATCGTTCTGTATCGAAGAAGCTATGGACTCAGTTTCCAGCCCCCGCAATCGTTCGAAATAACGATAAATCTCTCCAGGAGGCTCGGTATCGCGATATTCACCCGTTCAACCCGATCTGTATCGAAAGAAGCAAAGGACTCACTTCCCAGACCTCGCCGTCTTTCGATATAACGATAAATCAATCTAGGATGCTCGGAATGGGGATATTCACGGATTCTAATCGTTCTGTATCGAAAGTAGTTAAGTATTCACTTCCCACCCTTCGCAATCTTTCGATATAACGATAAATCCCTCTATGATGCTCGAAATCGCAATATTTACATTTTCATGTCGTTCTGTATCGAAACAAGCTAAAGATTCACTTTTCAGCCCCCGCAATCGTTCGATATAAAGATAAATCACTCTATGACGCTCGGAATCGCAATATACACACCTTCCACCCGTTCTGCATCGACAGAAGCTAAGGACTCCCTTCACAGCACTCGCAATCGTTCCATATAACGATGAATGAGTGTAGGAGACTCGGAATCGCGATATTTACCATTTCCTATCGATGTGTAACGAAAACAGCTAACAATGAACTCCCCAGCCATCGCAATCGCCCGATATAACGATAAATCAGTGCAGGAGACTCAGAATCGCGATGGTAACTTTTATACACGCTATTTATTGAAAGATGCTAAGGATGCACTTATCAGCCCTCGCAATCGTCCGATATAACGATCAATCCCTCTATGATGCTCGAAATCGTAATATTTACATTTTCATGTCGTTCTATATCGAAACAAGCTAAAGATTCACTTTCCAGCCCCTGCAATCGTTCGACATAACGATAAATCACTCTACGATGCTCGGAATCCCAATATTTACCTTTTCATATCGTTCTGTATCGAAGAAGCTAAGGACTCACTTTCCAGCCCCCGCAATCGTTCGATATAACGATAAATCTCTCCAGGAGGCTCGGTATCGCGATATTCACCCGTTCGACCCGATCTGTATCGAAAGAAGCAAAGGACTCACTTCCCAGACTTCGCCGTCTTTCGATATAACGATAAATCAATCTAGGATGCTCGGAATGGGGATATTCACAGTTTCTAATCGTTCTGTATCGAAAGTAGTGAAGTATTCACTTCCCACCCCTCGCAATCTTTCGATATAACGATAAATCCCTCTATGATGCTCGAAATCGCAATATTTACATTTTCATGTCGTTCTGTATCGAAACAAGCTAAAGATTCACTTTCCAGCCCCTGCAATCGTTCGACATAACGATAAATCACTCTTCGATGCTCGGAATCGCAATATTTATCTTTTCATATCGTTCTGTATCGAAGAAGCTATGGACTCAGTTTCCAGCCCCCGCAATCGTTCGAAATAACGATAAATCTCTCCAGGAGGCTCGGTATCGCGATATTCACCCGTTCAACCCGATCTGTATCGAAAGAAGCAAAGGACTCACTTCCCAGACCTCGCCGTCTTTCGATATAACGATAAATCAATCTAGGATGCTCGGAATGGGGATATTCACGGATTCTAATCGTTCTGTATCGAAAGTAGTTAAGTATTCACTTCCCACCCTTCGCAATCTTTCGATATAACGATAAATCCCTCTATGATGCTCGAAATCGCAATATTTACATTTTCATGTCGTTCTGTATCGAAACAAGCTAAAGATTCACTTTTCAGCCCCCGCAATCGTTCGATATAAAGATAAATCACTCTATGACGCTCGGAATCGCAATATACACACCTTCCACCCGTTCTGCATCGACAGAAGCTAAGGACTCCCTTCACAGCACTCGCAATCGTTCCATATAACGATGAATGAGTGTAGGAGACTCGGAATCGCGATATTTACCATTTCCTATCGATGTGTAACGAAAACAGCTAACAATGAACTCCCCAGCCATCGCAATCGCCCGATATAACGATAAATCAGTGCAGGAGACTCAGAATCGCGATGGTAACTTTTATACACGCTATTTATTGAAAGATGCTAAGGATGCACTTATCAGCCCTCGCAATCGTCCGATATAACGATCAATCCCTCTATGATGCTCGAAATCGTAATATTTACATTTTCATGTCGTTCTATATCGAAACAAGCTAAAGATTCACTTTCCAGCCCCTGCAATCGTTCGACATAACGATAAATCACTCTACGATGCTCGGAATCGCAATATTTATCTTTTCATATCGTTCTGTATCGAAGAAGCTATTTACTCACTTTCCAGCCCCCGCAATCGTTCGATATAACGATAAATCTCTCCAGGAGGCTCGGTATCGCGATATTCACCCGTTCGACCCGATCTGTATCGAAAGAAGCAAAGGACTCACTTCCCAGACTTCGCCGTCTTTCGATATAACGATAAATCAATCTAGGATGCTCGGAATGGGGATATTCACAGTTTCTAATCGTTCTGTATCGAAAGTAGTGAAGTATTCACTTCCCACCCCTCGCAATCTTTCGATATAACGATAAATCCCTCTATGATGCTCGAAATCGCAATATTTACATTTTCATGTCGTTCTGTATCGAAACAAGCTAAAGATTCACTTTCCAGCCCCTGCAATCGTTCGACATAACGATAAATCACTCTTCGATGCTCGGAATCGCAATATTTATCTTTTCATATCGTTCTGTATCGAAGAAGCTATGGACTCAGTTTCCAGCCCCCGCAATCGTTCGAAATAACGATAAATCTCTCCAGGAGGCTCGGTATCGCGATATTCACCCGTTCAACCCGATCTGTATCGAAAGAAGCAAAGGACTCACTTCCCAGACCTCGCCGTCTTTCGATATAACGATAAATCAATCTAGGATGCTCGGAATGGGGATATTCACGGATTCTAATCGTTCTGTATCGAAAGTAGTTAAGTATTCACTTCCCACCCTTCGCAATCTTTCGATATAACGATAAATCCCTCTATGATGCTCGAAATCGCAATATTTACATTTTCATGTCGTTCTGTATCGAAACAAGCTAAAGATTCACTTTTCAGCCCCCGCAATCGTTCGATATAAAGATAAATCACTCTATGACGCTCGGAATCGCAATATACACACCTTCCACCCGTTCTGCATCGACAGAAGCTAAGGACTCCCTTCACAGCACTCGCAATCGTTCCATATAACGATGAATGAGTGTAGGAGACTCGGAATCGCGATATTTACCATTTCCTATCGATGTGTAACGAAAGAAGCTAACAATGCACTCCCCAGCCATCGCAATCGCCCGATATAACGATAAATCAGTGCAGGAGACTCAGAATCGCGATGGTAACTTTTATACACGCTATTTATTGAAAGATGCTAAGGATGCACTTCCCAGCCCTCGCAATCGTCCGATATAACGATCAATCCCTCTATGATGCTCGAAATCGTAATATTTACATTTTCATGTCGTTCTATATCGAAACAAGCTAAAGATTCACTTTCCAGCCCCTGCAATCGTTCGACATAACGATAAATCACTCTACGATGCTCGGAATCCCAATATTTACCTTTTCATATCGTTCTGTATTGAAGAAGCTAAGGACTCACTTTCCAGCCCCCGCAATCGTTCGATATAACGATAAATCTCTCCAGGACTGCTCGGTATCGCGATATTCACCCGTTCGACCCGATCTGTATCGAAAGAAGCAAAGGACTCACTTCCCAGACTTCGCCGTCTTTCGATATAACGATAAATCAATCTAGGATGCTCGGAATGGGGATATTCACAGTTTCTAATCGTTCTGTATCCAAAGTAGTGAAGTATTCACTTCCCACCCCTCGCAATCTTTCGATATAACGATAAATCCCTCTATGATGCTCGAAATCGCAATATTTACATTTTCATGTCGTTCTGTATCGAAACAAGCTAAAGATTCACTTTCCAGCCCCTGCAATCGTTCGACATAACGATAAATCACTCTTCGATGCTCGGAATCGCAATATTTATCTTTTCATATCGTTCTGTATCGAAGAAGCTATGGACTCAGTTTCCAGCCCCCGCAATCGTTCGAAATAACGATAAATCTCTCCAGGAGGCTCGGTATCGCGATATTCACCCGTTCAACCCGATCTGTATCGAAAGAAGCAAAGGACTCACTTCCCAGACCTCGCCGTCTTTCGATATAACGATAAATCAATCTAGGATGCTCGGAATGGGGATATTCACGGATTCTAATCGTTCTGTATCGAAAGTAGTTAAGTATTCACTTCCCACCCTTCGCAATCTTTCGATATAACGATAAATCCCTCTATGATGCTCGAAATCGCAATATTTACATTTTCATGTCGTTCTGTATCGAAACAAGCTAAAGATTCACTTTTCAGCCCCCGCAATCGTTCGATATAAAGATAAATCACTCTATGACGCTCGGAATCGCAATATACACACCTTCCACCCGTTCTGCATCGACAGAAGCTAAGGACTCCCTTCACAGCACTCGCAATCGTTCCATATAACGATGAATGAGTGTAGGAGACTCGGAATCGCGATATTTACCATTTCCTATCGATGTGTAACGAAAGAAGCTAACAATGCACTCCCCAGCCATCGCAATCGCCCGATATAACGATAAATCAGTGCAGGAGACTCAGAATCGCGATGGTAACTTTTATACACGCTATTTATTGAAAGATGCTAAGGATGCACTTCCCAGCCCTCGCAATCGTCCGATATAACGATAAATCCCTCTATGATGCTCGAAATCGTAATATTTACATTTTCATGTCGTTCTGTATCGAAACAAGCTAAAGATTCACTTTCCAGCCCCTGCAATCGTTCGACATAACGATAAATCACTCTACGATGCTCGGAATCGCAATATTTATCTTTTCATATCGTTCTGTATCGAAGAAGCTATTTACTCACTTTCCAGCCCCCGCAATCGTTCGATATAACGATAAATCTCTCCAGGACTGCTCGGTATCGCGATATTCACCCGTTCGACCCGATCTGTATCGAAAGAAGCAAAGGACTCACTTCCCAGACTTCGCCGTCTTTCGATATAACGATAAATCAATCTAGGATGCTCGGAATGGGGATATTCACAGTTTCTAATCGTTCTGTATCAAAAGTAGTGAAGTATTCACTTCCCACCCCTCGCAATCTTTCGATATAACGATAAATCCCTCTATGATGCTCGAAATCGCAATATTTACATTTTCATGTCGTTCTGTATCGAAACAAGCTAAAGATTCACTTTCCAGCCCCTGCAATCGTTCGACATAACGATAAATCACTCTTCGATGCTCGGAATCGCAATATTTATCTTTTCATATCGTTCTGTATCGAAGATGCTATGGACTCAGTTTCCAGCCCCCGCAATCGTTCGAAATAACGATAAATCTCTCCAGGAGGCTCGGTATCGCGATATTCACCCGTTCAACCCGATCTGTATCGAAAGAAGCAAAGGACTCACTTCCCAGACCTCGCCGTCTTTCGATATAACGATAAATCAATCTAGGATGCTCGGAATGGGGATATTCACGGATTCTAATCGTTCTGTATCGAAAGTAGTTAAGTATTCACTTCCCACCCTTCGCAATCTTTCGATATAACGATAAATCCCTCTATGATGCTCGAAATCGCAATATTTACATTTTCATGTCGTTCTGTATCGAAACAAGCTAAAGATTCACTTTTCAGCCCCCGCAATCGTTCGATATAAAGATAAATCACTCTATGACGCTCGGAATCGCAATATACACACCTTCCACCCGTTCTGCATCGACAGAAGCTAAGGACTCCCTTCACAGCACTCGCAATCGTTCCATATAACGATGAATGAGTGTAGGAGACTAGGAATCGCGATATTTACCATTTCCTATCGATGTGTAACGAAAGAAGCTAACAATGCACTCCCCAGCCATCGCAATCGCCCGATATAACGATAAATCAGTGCAGGAGACTCAGAATCGCGATGGTAACTTTTATACACGCTATTTATTGAAAGATGCTAAGGATGCACTTCCCAGCCCTCGCAATCGTCCGATATAACGATAAATCCCTCTATGATGCTCGAAATCGTAATATTTACATTTTCATGTCGTTCTGTATCGAAACAAGCTAAAGATTCACTTTCCAGCCCCTGCAATCGTTCGACATAACGATAAATCACTCTACGATGCTCGGAATCGCAATATTTATCTTTTCATATCGTTCTGTATCGAAGAAGCTATTTACTCACTTTCCAGCCCCCGCAATCGTTCGATATAACGATAAATCTCTCCAGGACTGCTCGGTATCGCGATATTCACCCGTTCGACCCGATCTGTATCGAAAGAAGCAAAGGGCTCACTTCCCAGACCTCGCCGTCTTTCGATATAACGATAAATCAATCTAGGATGCTCGGAATGGGGATATTCACAGTTTCTAATCGTTCTGTATCGAAAGTAGTTAAGTATTCACTTCCCACCCCTCGCAATCTTTCGATATAACGATAAATCCCTCTATGATGCTCGAAATCGCAATATTTACATTTTCATGTCGTTCTGTACCGAAACAAGCTAAAGATTCACTTTTCAGCCCCCGCAATCGTTCGATATAAAGATAAATCACTCTATGACGCTCGGAATCGCAATATACACACCTTCCACCCGTTCTGCATCGACAGAAGCTAAGGACTCCCTTCACAGCACTCGCAATCGTTCCATATAACGATGAATGAGTGTAGGAGACTAGGAATCGCGATATTTACCATTTCCTATCGATGTGTAACGAAAGAAGCTAACAATGCACTCCCCAGCCATCGCAATCGCCCGATATAACGATAAATCAGTGCAGGAGACTCAGAATCGCGATGGTAACTTTTATACACGCTATTTATTGAAAGATGCTAAGGATGCACTTCCCAGCCCTCGCAATCGTCCGCTATAACGATAAATCCCTCTATGATGCTCGAAATCGTAATATTTACATTTTCATGTCGTTCTGTATCGAAACAAGCTAAAGATTCACTTTCCAGCCCCTGCAATCGTTCGACATAACGATAAATCACTCTACGATGCTCGGAATCGCAATATTTATCTTTTCATATCGTTCTGTATCGAAGAAGCTATTTACTCACTTTCCAGCCCCCGCAATCGTTCGATATAACGATAAATCTCTCCAGGACTGCTCGGTATCGCGATATTCACCCGTTCGACCCGATCTGTATCGAAAGAAGCAAAGGACTCACTTCCCAGACTTCGCCGTCTTTCGATATAACGATAAATCAATCTAGGATGCTCGGAATGGGGATATTCACAGTTTCTAATCGTTCTGTATCGAAAGTAGTGAAGTATTCACTTCCCACCCCTCGCAATCTTTCGATATAACGATAAATCCCTCTATGATGCTCGAAATCGCAATATTTACATTTTCATGTCGTTCTGTATCGAAACAAGCTAAAGATTCACTTTCCAGCCCCTGCAATCGTTCGACATAACGATAAATCACTCTTCGATGCTCGGAATCGCAATATTTATCTTTTCATATCGTTCTGTATCGAAGAAGCTATGGACTCAGTTTCCAGCCCCCGCAATCGTTCGAAATAACGATAAATCTCTCCAGGAGGCTCGGTATCGCGATATTCACCCGTTCAACCCGATCTGTATCGAAAGAAGCAAAGGACTCACTTCCCAGACCTCGCCGTCTTTCGATATAACGATAAATCAATCTAGGATGCTCGGAATGGGGATATTCACGGATTCTAATCGTTCTGTATCGAAAGTAGTTAAGTATTCACTTCCCACCCTTCGCAATCTTTCGATATAACGATAAATCCCTCTATGATGCTCGAAATCGCAATATTTACATTTTCATGTCGTTCTGTATCGAAACAAGCTAAAGATTCACTTTTCAGCCCCCGCAATCGTTCGATATAAAGATAAATCACTCTATGACGCTCGGAATCGCAATATACACACCTTCCACCCGTTCTGCATCGACAGAAGCTAAGGACTCCCTTCACAGCACTCGCAATCGTTCCATATAACGATGAATGAGTGTAGGAGACTCGGAATCGCGATATTTACCATTTCCTATCGATGTGTAACGAAAACAGCTAACAATGAACTCCCCAGCCATCGCAATCGCCCGATATAACGATAAATCAGTGCAGGAGACTCAGAATCGCGATGGTAACTTTTATACACGCTATTTATTGAAAGATGCTAAGGATGCACTTATCAGCCCTCGCAATCGTCCGATATAACGATCAATCCCTCTATGATGCTCGAAATCGTAATATTTACATTTTCATGTCGTTCTATATCGAAACAAGCTAAAGATTCACTTTCCAGCCCCTGCAATCGTTCGACATAACGATAAATCACTCTACGATGCTCGGAATCCCAATATTTACCTTTTCATATCGTTCTGTATCGAAGAAGCTAAGGACTCACTTTCCAGCCCCCGCAATCGTTCGATATAACGATAAATCTCTCCAGGAGGCTCGGTATCGCGATATTCACCCGTTCGACCCGATCTGTATCGAAAGAAGCAAAGGACTCACTTCCCAGACTTCGCCGTCTTTCGATATAACGATAAATCAATCTAGGATGCTCGGAATGGGGATATTCACAGTTTCTAATCGTTCTGTATCGAAAGTAGTGAAGTATTCACTTCCCACCCCTCGCAATCTTTCGATATAACGATAAATCCCTCTATGATGCTCGAAATCGCAATATTTACATTTTCATGTCGTTCTGTATCGAAACAAGCTAAAGATTCACTTTCCAGCCCCTGCAATCGTTCGACATAACGATAAATCACTCTTCGATGCTCGGAATCGCAATATTTATCTTTTCATATCGTTCTGTATCGAAGAAGCTATGGACTCAGTTTCCAGCCCCCGCAATCGTTCGAAATAACGATAAATCTCTCCAGGAGGCTCGGTATCGCGATATTCACCCGTTCAACCCGATCTGTATCGAAAGAAGCAAAGGACTCACTTCCCAGACCTCGCCGTCTTTCGATATAACGATAAATCAATCTAGGATGCTCGGAATGGGGATATTCACGGATTCTAATCGTTCTGTATCGAAAGTAGTTAAGTATTCACTTCCCACCCTTCGCAATCTTTCGATATAACGATAAATCCCTCTATGATGCTCGAAATCGCAATATTTACATTTTCATGTCGTTCTGTATCGAAACAAGCTAAAGATTCACTTTTCAGCCCCCGCAATCGTTCGATATAAAGATAAATCACTCTATGACGCTCGGAATCGCAATATACACACCTTCCACCCGTTCTGCATCGACAGAAGCTAAGGACTCCCTTCACAGCACTCGCAATCGTTCCATATAACGATGAATGAGTGTAGGAGACTCGGAATCGCGATATTTACCATTTCCTATCGATGTGTAACGAAAGAAGCTAACAATGCACTCCCCAGCCATCGCAATCGCCCGATATAACGATAAATCAGTGCAGGAGACTCAGAATCGCGATGGTAACTTTTATACACGCTATTTATTGAAAGATGCTAAGGATGCACTTCCCAGCCCTCGCAATCGTCCGATATAACGATAAATCCCTCTATGATGCTCGAAATCGTAATATTTACATTTTCATGTCGTTCTGTATCGAAACAAGCTAAAGATTCACTTTCCAGCCCCTGCAATCGTTCGACATAACGATAAATCACTCTACGATGCTCGGAATCCCAATATTTACCTTTTCATATCGTTCTGTATCGAAGAAGCTAAGGACTCACTTTCCAGCCCCCGCAATCGTTCGATATAACGATAAATCTCTCCAGGAGGCTCGGTATCGCGATATTCACCCGTTCGACCCGATCTGTATCGAAAGAAGCAAAGGGCTCACTTCCCAGACCTCGCCGTCTTTCGATATAACGATAAATCAATCTAGGATGCTCGGAATGGGGATATTCACAGTTTCTAATCGTTCTGTATCGAAAGTAGTTAAGTATTCACTTCCCACCCCTCGCAATCTTTCGATATAACGATAAATCCCTCTATGATGCTCGAAATCGCAATATTTACATTTTCATGTCGTTCTGTACCGAAACAAGCTAAAGATTCACTTTTCAGCCCCCGCAATCGTTCGATATAAAGATAAATCACTCTATGACGCTCGGAATCGCAATATACACACCTTCCACCCGTTCTGCATCGACAGAAGCTAAGGACTCCCTTCACAGCACTCGCAATCGTTCCATATAACGATGAATGAGTGTAGGAGACTAGGAATCGCGATATTTACCATTTCCTATCGATGTGTAACGAAAGAAGCTAACAATGCACTCCCCAGCCATCGCAATCGCCCGATATAACGATAAATCAGTGCAGGAGACTCAGAATCGCGATGGTAACTTTTATACACGCTATTTATTGAAAGATGCTAAGGATGCACTTCCCAGCCCTCGCAATCGTCCGCTATAACGATAAATCCCTCTATGATGCTCGAAATCGTAATATTTACATTTTCATGTCGTTCTGTATCGAAACAAGCTAAAGATTCACTTTCCAGCCCCTGCAATCGTTCGACATAACGATAAATCACTCTACGATGCTCGGAATCGCAATATTTATCTTTTCATATCGTTCTGTATCGAAGAAGCTATTTACTCACTTTCCAGCCCCCGCAATCGTTCGATATAACGATAAATCTCTCCAGGACTGCTCGGTATCGCGATATTCACCCGTTCGACCCGATCTGTATCGAAAGAAGCAAAGGACTCACTTCCCAGACTTCGCCGTCTTTCGATATAACGATAAATCAATCTAGGATGCTCGGAATGGGGATATTCACAGTTTCTAATCGTTCTGTATCGAAAGTAGTGAAGTATTCACTTCCCACCCCTCGCAATCTTTCGATATAACGATAAATCCCTCTATGATGCTCGAAATCGCAATATTTACATTTTCATGTCGTTCTGTATCGAAACAAGCTAAAGATTCACTTTCCAGCCCCTGCAATCGTTCGACATAACGATAAATCACTCTTCGATGCTCGGAATCGCAATATTTATCTTTTCATATCGTTCTGTATCGAAGAAGCTATGGACTCACTTTCCAGCCCCCGCAATCGTTCGAAATAACGATAAATCTCTCCAGGAGGCTCGGTATCGCGATATTCACCCGTTCAACCCGATCTGTATCGAAAGAAGCAAAGGACTCACTTCCCAGACCTCGCCGTCTTTCGATATAACGATAAATCAATCTAGGATGCTCGGAATGGGGATATTCACGGATTCTAATCGTTCTGTATCGAAAGTAGTTAAGTATTCACTTCCCACCCTTCGCAATCTTTCGATATAACGATAAATCCCTCTATGATGCTCGAAATCGCAATATTTACATTTTCATGTCGTTCTGTATCGAAACAAGCTAAAGATTCACTTTTCAGCCCCCGCAATCGTTCGATATAAAGATAAATCACTCTATGACGCTCGGAATCGCAATATACACACCTTCCACCCGTTCTGCATCGACAGAAGCTAAGGACTCCCTTCACAGCACTCGCAATCGTTCCATATAACGATGAATGAGTGTAGGAGACTCGGAATCGCGATATTTACCATTTCCTATCGATGTGTAACGAAAACAGCTAACAATGAACTCCCCAGCCATCGCAATCGCCCGATATAACGATAAATCAGTGCAGGAGACTCAGAATCGCGATGGTAACTTTTATATACGCTATTTATTGAAAGATGCTAAGGATGCACTTATCAGCCCTCGCAATCGTCCGATATAACGATCAATCCCTCTATGATGCTCGAAATCGTAATATTTACATTTTCATGTCGTTCTATATCGAAACAAGCTAAAGATTCACTTTCCAGCCCCTGCAATCGTTCGACATAACGATAAATCACTCTACGATGCTCGGAATCCCAATATTTACCTTTTCATATCGTTCTGTATCGAAGAAGCTAAGGACTCACTTTCCAGCCCCCGCAATCGTTCGATATAACGATAAATCTCTCCAGGAGGCTCGGTATCGCGATATTCACCCGTTCGACCCGATCTGTATCGAAAGAAGCAAAGGGCTCACTTCCCAGACCTCGCCGTCTTTCGATATAACGATAAATCAATCTAGGATGCTCGGAATGGGGATATTCACAGTTTCTAATCGTTCTGTATCGAAAGTAGTTAAGTATTCACTTCCCACCCCTCGCAATCTTTCGATATAACGATAAATCCCTCTATGATGCTCGAAATCGCAATATTTACATTTTCATGTCGTTCTGTACCGAAACAAGCTAAAGATTCACTTTTCAGCCCACGCAATCGTTCGATATAAAGATAAATCACTCTATGACGCTCGGAATCGCAATATACACACCTTCCACCCGTTCCGCATCGACAGAAGCTAAGGACTCCCTTCACAGCACTCGCAATCGTTCCATATAACGATGAATGAGTGTAGGAGACTAGGAATCGCGATATTTACCATTTCCTATCGATGTGTAACGAAAGAAGCTAACAATGCACTCCCCAGCCATCGCAATCGCCCGATATAACGATAAATCAGTGCAGGAGACTCAGAATCGCGATGGTAACTTTTATACACGCTATTTATTGAAAGATGCTAAGGATGCACTTCCCAGCCCTCGCAATCGTCCGATATAACGATAAATCCCTCTATGATGCTCGAAATCGTAATATTTACATTTTCATGTCGTTCTGTATCGAAACAAGCTAAAGATTCACTTTCCAGCCCCTGCAATCGTTCGACATAACGATAAATCACTCTTCGATGCTCGGAATCGCAATATTTATCTTTTCATATCGTTCTGTATCGAAGAAGCTATGGACTCACTTTCCAGCCCCCGCAATCGTTCGAAATAACGATAAATCTCTCCAGGAGGCTCGGTATCGCGATATTCACCCGTTCGACCCGATCTGTATCGAAAGAAGCAAAGGGCTCACTTCCCAGACCTCGCCGTCTTTCGATATAACGATAAATCAATCTAGGATGCTCGGAATGGGGATATTCACAGTTTCTAATCGTTCTGTATCGAAAGTAGTTAAGTATTCACTTCCCACCCCTCGCAATCTTTCGATATAACGATAAATCCCTCTATGATGCTCGAAATCGCAATATTTACATTTTCATGTCGTTCTGTACCGAAACAAGCTAAAGATTCACTTTTCAGCCCCCGCAATCGTTCGATATAAAGATAAATCACTCTATGACGCTCGGAATCGCAATATACACACCTTCCACCCGTTCCGCATCGACAGAAGCTAAGGACTCCCTTCACAGCACTCGCAATCGTTCCATATAACGATGAATGAGTGTAGGAGACTAGGAATCGCGATATTTACCATTTCCTATCGATGTGTAACGAAAGAAGCTAACAATGCACTCCCCAGCCATCGCAATCGCCCGATATAACGATAAATCAGTGCAGGAGACTCAGAATCGCGATGGTAACTTTTATACACGCTATTTATTGAAAGATGCTAAGGATGCACTTCCCAGCCCTCGCAATCGTCCGATATAACGATAAATCCCTCTATGATGCTCGAAATCGTAATATTTACATTTTCATGTCGTTCTGTATCGAAACAAGCTAAAGATTCACTTTCCAGCCCCTGCAATCGTTCGACATAACGATAAATCACTCTTCGATGCTCGGAATCGCAATATTTATCTTTTCATATCGTTCTGTATCGAAGAAGCTATGGACTCACTTTCCAGCCCCCGCAATCGTTCGAAATAACGATAAATCTCTCCAGGAGGCTCGGTATCGCGATATTCACCCGTTCAACCCGATCTGTATCGAAAGAAGCAAAGGACTCACTTCCCAGACCTCGCCGTCTTTCGATATAACGATAAATCAATCTAGGATGCTCGGAATGGGGATATTCACAGATTCTAATCGTTCTGTATCGAAAGTAGTTAAGTATTCACTTCCCACCCCTCGCAATCTTTCGATATAACGATAATTCCCTCTATGATGCTCGAAATCGCAATATTTTCATTTTCATGTCGTTCTGTATCGAAACAAGCTAAAGATTCACTTTTCAGCTCCCGCAATCGTTCGATATAAAGATAAATCACTCTATGACGCTCGGAATCGCAATATACACACCTTCCACCCGTTCTGCATCGACAGAAGCTAAGGACTCCCTTCCCAGCAATCGCAATCGTTCCATATAACGATTAATGAGTGTAGGAGACTCGGAATCGCGATATTTACCATTTCCTATCGATGTGTAACGAAAGCAGCTAACAATGAACTCCCCAACCATCGCAATCGCCCGATATAACGATAAATCAGTGCAGGAGACTCAGAATCGCGATGGTAACTTTTATACACGCTATTTATTGAAAGATGCTAAGGATGCACTTCCCAGCCCTCGCAATCCTCCGATATAACGATCAATCCCTCTATGATGCTCGAAATCGTAATATTTACATTTTGATGTCGTTCTGTATCGAAACAAGCTAAAGATTCACTTTCCAGCCCCTGCAATCGTTCGACATAACGATAAATCACTCTACGATGCTCGGAATCCCAATATTTATCTTTTCATATCGTTCTGTATCGAAGAAGCTAAGGACGCACTTTCCAGCCCCCGCAATCGTTCGATATAACGATAAATCTCTCCAGGAGGCTCGATATCGCGATATTCACCCGTTCAACCCGATCTGTATCGAAAGAAGCAAAGGACTCACTTCCCAGACCTCGCCGTCTTTCGATATAACGATAAATCAATCTAGGATGCTCGGAATGGGGATATTCACAGATTCTAATCGTTCTGTATCGAAAGAAGCTAAAGATTCACTTTCCAGCCCCCGCAATCGTTCGATATAACGATAAATGCCTCTACGAGGCTCGGTATCGCGATATTCACCAGTTCGACCCGATCTGTATCGAAAGAAGCAAAGGACTCACTTCCCAGACCTCGCCGTCTTTCGATATAACGATAAATCAATCTAGGATGCTCGGAATGGGGATATTCACAGATTCTAATCGTTCTGTATCGAAAGTAGTTAAGTATTCACTTCCCACCCCTCGCAATCTTTCGATATAACGATAAATCCCTCTATGATGCTCGAAATCGCAATATTTACATTTTCATGTCGTTCTGTACCGAAACAAGCTAAAGATTCACTTTTCAGCCCCCGCAATCGTTCGATATAAAGATAAATCACTCTATGACGCTCGGAATCGCAATATACACACCTTCCACCCGTTCCGCATCGACAGAAGCTAAGGACTCCCTTCACAGCACTCGCAATCGTTCCATATAACGATGAATGAGTGTAGGAGACTAGGAATCGCGATATTTACCATTTCCTATCGATGTGTAACGAAAGAAGCTAACAGTGCACTCCCCAGCCATCGCAATCGCCCGATATAACGATAAATCAGTGCAGGAGACTCAGAATCGCGATGGTAACTTTTATACACGCTATTTATTGAAAGATGCTAAGGATGCACTTCCCAGCCCTCGCAATCGTCCGATATAACGATAAATCCCTCTATGATGCTCGAAATCGTAATATTTACATTTTCATGTCGTTCTGTATCGAAACAAGCTAAAGATTCACTTTCCAGCCCCTGCAATCGTTCGACATAACGATAAATCACTCTTCGATGCTCGGAATCGCAATATTTATCTTTTCATATCGTTCTGTATCGAAGAAGCTATGGACTCACTTTCCAGCAATCGCAATCGTTCCATATAACGATTAATGAGTGTAGGAGACTCGGAATCGCGATATTTACCATTTCCTATCGATGTGTAACGAAAGCAGCTAACAATGAACTCCCCAACCATCGCAATCGCCCGATATAACGATAAATCAGTGCAGGAGACTCAGAATCGCGATGGTAACTTTTATACACGCTATTTATTGAAAGATGCTAAGGATGCACTTCCCAGCCCTCGCAATCCTCCGATATAACGATCAATCCCTCTATGATGCTCGAAATCGTAATATTTACATTTTGATGTCGTTCTGTATCGAAACAAGCTAAAGATTCACTTTCCAGCCCCTGCAATCGTTCGACATAACGATAAATCACTCTACGATGCTCGGAATCCCAATATTTATCTTTTCATATCGTTCTGTATCGAAGAACCTAAGGACTCACTTTGCAGCCCCCGCAATCGTTCGATATAACGATAAATGCCTCTACGAGGCTCGGTATCGCGATATTCACCAGTTCGACCCGATCTGTATCGAAAGAAGCAAAGGACTCACTTCCCAGACCTCGCCGTCTTTCGATATAACGATAAATCAATCTAGGATGCTCGGAATGGGGATATTCACAGATTCTAATCGTTCTGTATCGAAAGTAGTTAAGTATTCACTTCCCACCCCTCGCAATCTATCGATATAACGATAAATCCCTCTATGATGCTCGAAATCGCAATATTTACATTTTCATGTCGTTCTGTATCGAAACAAGCTAAAGATTCACTTTCCAGCCCCCGCAATCGTTCGACATAACGATAAATCACTCTACGATGCTCGAAATCGCAATATTTACAGTTTCATGTCGTTCTGTATCGAAACAAGCTAAAGATTCACTTTCCTGCCCCCGCAATCGTTCGATATAACGATAAATCCCTCCAGGAGGCTCGGTAGCGCGATATTCACACGTTCGACCCGATCTATATCGAAAGAAGCAAAGGACTCACTTCCCAGACCTCGCCGTCTTTCGATATAACGATAAATCAATCTAGGATGCTCGGAATGGGGATATTCACAGTTTCTAATCGTTCTGTATCGAATGTAGTTAAGTATTCACTTCCCACCCCTCGCAATCTATCGATATAACGATAAATCCCTCTATGATGCTCGAAATCGCAATATTTACATTTTCATGTCGTTCTGTATCGAAACAAGCTAAAGATTCACTTTCCTGCCCCCGCAATCGTTCGACATACCGATAAATCACTCTACGATGCTCGAAATCGCGATATTTACATTTTCATGTCGTTCTGTATCGAAAGAAGCTAAAGATTCACTTTCCAACCCCCGCAATCGTTCGATATAACGATAAATCACTCTATAATGCTCGAAATCGCAATATTTACATTTTCATGTCGTTCTGTTTCGAAACAAGCTAAAGATTCACTTTCCTGCCCCCGCAATCGTTCGACATACCGATAAATCACTCTACGATGCTCGAAATCGCAATATTTACAGTTTCATGTCGTTCTGTATCGAAACAAGCTAAAGATTCACTTTCCAGCCCTCGCAATCGTTCGACATAACGATAAATCACTCTACGATGCTCGGAATCGCAATATTTACCTTTTCATATCGTTCTGTATCGAAGAAGCTAAGGACTCACTTTCCAGCCCCCGCAATCGGTCGATATAACCATAAATCCCTCTAGGAGGCTCGGTATCGCGATATTCACCAGTTCGACCCGATCTGTATCGAAAGAAGCAAAGGACTCACTTCCCAGACCTCGCCGTCTTTCGATATAACGATAAATCAATCTAGGATGCTCGGAATGGGGATATTCACAGTTTCTAATCGTTCTATATCGAAAGTAGTTAAGTATTCACTTCCCACCCCTCGCAATCTTTCGATATAACGATAAATCCCTCTATGATGCTCGAAATCGCAATATTTACATTTTCATATCGTTCTGTATCGAAACAAGCTAAAGATTCACTTTCCAGCCCCCGCAATCGTTCGACATAACGATAAATCACTCTATGACGCTCGGAATCGCAATATACACACCTTCCACCCGTTCTGCATCGACAGACGCTAAGGACTCCCTTCCCAGCACTCGCAATCGTTCCATATAACGATGAATGAGTGTAGGAGACTCGGAATCGCGATATTTACGATTTCCTATCGATGTGTAACGAAAGAAGCTAACAATGCACTCCCCAGCCATCGCAATCGCCCGATATAACGATAAATCTCTCCAGGAGGCTCGGTATCGCGATATTCACCCGTTCGACCCGATCTGTATCGAAAGAAGCAAAGGACTCACTTCCCAGACCTCGCCGTCTTTCGATATAACGATAAATCAATCTAGGATGCTCTGAATGGGGATATTCACAGTTTCTAATTGTTCTGTATCGAAAGTAGTTAAGTATTCACTTCCCACCCCTCGCAATCTTTCGATATAACGATAAATCCCTCTATGATGCTAGCAATCGCAATATTTACATTTTCATGTCGTTCTGTATCGAAGGAAGCTAAAGATTCACTTTCCAGCCCCCGCAATCGTTCGATATAACGATAAATCACTCTACGATGCTCGAAATCGCAATATTTACATTTTCATGTCGTTCTGTATCGAAACAAGCTAAAGATTCACTTTCCAGCCCCCGCAATCGTTCGATATAACGATAAATCACTCTACGATGCTCGGAATCGCAATATTTACCTTTTCATATCGTTCTGTATCGAAGAAGCTAAGGACTCACTTTCCAGCCCCCACAATCGGTCGATATAACCATAAATCCCTCTAGGAGGCTCGCAATCGCGATATTCACCAGTTCGACCCGATCTGTATCGAAAGAAGCAAAGGACTCACTTCCCACACCTCGCCCTCTTTCGATATAACGATAAATCACTCTCTTAGGCATGGAATGGGGATATTCACAGTTTCCAATCCGTCTGTATCGAAACAAGCTAAAGATTCACTTTCCAGGCCCCTGCAATCGTTCGATATAACGATAAATCACTCTATGACGCTCGGAATCGCAATATACACACCTTCCAGCCGTTCTGCATCGACAGAAGCTATGGACTCCCTTCCCAGCACTCGCAATCGTTCCATATAACGATGAATGAGTGTAGGAGACTCGGAATCGCGATATTTACCATTTCCTATCGATGTGTAGCGAAAGAAGCTAACAATGCACTCCCCAGCCATTCCAATCGCCCGATATAACGATAAATCAGTGCAGGAGACTCAGAATCGCGATGGTAACTTTTATACACGCTATTTATCGAAAGATGCTAAGGATGCACTTCCCAGCCCTCGCAATCGTCCGATATAACGATAAATCCCTCTATGATGCTCGAAATCGTAATATTTACAT
The DNA here is from genome assembly GCA_963969485.1 of Nomada goodeniana. Lineage (NCBI taxonomy): Eukaryota > Metazoa > Arthropoda > Insecta > Hymenoptera > Apidae > Nomada > Nomada goodeniana. The sequence goes on along the minus strand of OZ018305.1, from coordinate 8,752,109 downwards.
TTTCATGTCGTTCTGTATCGAAACAAGCTAAAGATTCACTTTCCACCCCCGCAATCGTTCGATATAACGATAAATCATTCTATGACGCTCGGAATCGCAATATACACACCTTCCACCCGTTCTGCATCGACAGAAGCTATGGACTCCCTTCCCAGCACTCGCAATCGTTCCATATAACGATGAATGAGTGTAGGAGACTCGGAATCGCGATATTTACCATTTCCTATCGATGTGTAACGAAAGAAGCTAACAATGCACTCCCCAGCCATTCCAATCGCCCGATATAACGATAAATCAGTGCAGGAGACTCAGAATCGCGATGGTAACTTTTATACACGCTATTTATCGAAAGATGCTAAGGTTGCACTTCCCAGCCCTCGCAATCGTCCGATATAACGATAAATCCCTCTATGATGCTCGATATCGTAATATTTACATTTTCATGTCGTTCTGTATCGAAACAAGCTAAAGATTCACTTTCCAGCCCCTGCAATCGTTCGACATAACGATAAATCACTCTACGATGCTCGGAATCGCAATATTTATCTTTTCATATCGTTCTGTACCGAAGAAGCTAAAGATTCACTTTCCAGCCCCCGCAATCGTTCGACATAACGATAAATCACTCTACGATGCTCGGAATCGCGATATTTACCTTTTCATATCGTTCTGTATCGAAGAAGCTAAGTACTCACTTTCCAGCCCCCGGAATCGTTCGATATAACGATAAATCCCTCTAAGGGGCTCGGTATCGCGATATTCACCCGTTCGACACGATCTGTATCGAAAGAAGCAAAGGACTCACTTCCCAGACCTCGCCCTCTTTCGATATAACGATAAATCACTCTCTTAGGCATGGAATGGGGATATTCACAGTTTCCAATCCTTCTGTATCGAAACAAGCTAAAGATTCACTTTCCAGCCCCCGCAATCGTTCGACATAACGATAAATCACTCTACGATGCTCGGAATCGCAATATTTACCTTTTCATATCGTTCTGTATCGAAGAATCTAAGGACTCACTTTCCAGCCCCCGCAATCGTTCGATATAACGATAAATCCCTCTACGAGGCTCGGTATCGCGATATTCACCAGTTCGACCCGATCTGTATCGAAAGAAGCAAAGGACTCACTTCCCAGACCTCGCCGTCTTTCGATATAACGATAAATCAATCTAGGATGCTCGGAATGGGGATATTCACAGATTCTAATCGTTCTGTATCGAAAGTAGTTAAGTATTCACTTCCCACCCCTCGCAATCTATCGATATAACGATAAATCCCTCTATGATGCTCGAAATCGCAATATTTACATTTTCATGTCGTTCTGTATCGAAACAAGCTAAAGATTCACTTTCCAGCCCCCGCAATCGTTCGACATAACGATAAATCACTCTACGATGCTCGAAATCGCAATATTTACAGTTTCATGTCGTTCTGTATCGAAACAAGCTAAAGATTCACTTTCCTGCCCCCGCAATCGTTCGATATAACGATAAATCCCTCTATGATGCTAGCAATCGCAATATTTACATTTTCATGTCGTTCTGTATCGAAGGAAGCTAAAGATTCACTTTCCAGCCCCCGCAATCGTTCGATATAACGATAAATCACTCTACGATGCTCGAAATCGCAATATTTACATTTTCATGTCGTTCTGTATCGAAACAAGCTAAAGATTCACTTTCCAGCCCCCGCAATCGTTCGATATAACGATAAATCACTCTACGATGCTCGGAATCGCAATATTTACCTTTTCATATCGTTCTGTATCGAAGAAGCTAAGGACTCACTTTCCAGCCCCCACAATCGGTCGATATAACCATAAATCCCTCTAGGAGGCTCGCAATCGCGATATTCACCAGTTCGACCCGATCTGTATCGAAAGAAGCAAAGGACTCACTTCCCACACCTCGCCCTCTTTCGATATAACGATAAATCACTCTCTTAGGCATGGAATGGGGATATTCACAGTTTCCAATCCTTCTGTATCGAAACAAGCTAAAGATTCACTTTCCAGGCCCCTGCAATCGTTCGATATAACGATAAATCACTCTATGACGCTCGGAATCGCAATATACACACCTTCCAGCCGTTCTGCATCGACAGAAGCTATGGACTCCCTTCCCAGCACTCGCAATCGTTCCATATAACGATGAATGAGTGTAGGAGACTCGGAATCGCGATATTTACCATTTCCTATCGATGTGTAGCGAAAGAAGCTAACAATGCACTCCCCAGCCATTCCAATCGCCCGATATAACGATAAATCAGTGCAGGAGACTCAGAATCGCGATGGTAACTTTTATACACGCTATTTATCGAAAGATGCTAAGGATGCACTTCCCAGCCCTCGCAATCGTCCGATATAACGATAAATCCCTCTATGATGCTCGAAATCGTAATATTTACATTTTCATGTCGTTCTGTATCGAAACAAGCTAAAGATTCACTTTCCACCCCCGCAATCGTTCGATATAACGATAAATCATTCTATGACGCTCGGAATCGCAATATACACACCTTCCACCCGTTCTGCATCGACAGAAGCTATGGACTCCCTTCCCAGCACTCGCAATCGTTCCATATAACGATGAATGAGTGTAGGAGACTCGGAATCGCGATATTTACCATTTCCTATCGATGTGTAACGAAAGAAGCTAACAATGCACTCCCCAGCCATTCCAATCGCCCGATATAACGATAAATCAGTGCAGGAGACTCAGAATCGCGATGGTAACTTTTATACACGCTATTTATCGAAAGATGCTAAGGATGCACTTCCCAGCCCTCGCAATCGTCCGATATAACGATAAATCCCTCTATGATGCTCGATATCGTAATATTTACATTTTCATGTCGTTCTGTATCGAAACAAGCTAAAGATTCACTTTCCAGCCCCTGCAATCGTTCGACATAACGATAAATCACTCTACGATGCTCGGAATCGCAATATTTATCTTTTCATATCGTTCTGTACCGAAGAAGCTAAAGATTCACTTTCCAGCCCCCGCAATCGTTCGACATAACGATAAATCACTCTACGATGCTCGGAATCGCGATATTTACCTTTTCATATCGTTCTGTATCGAAGAAGCTAAGTACTCACTTTCCAGCCCCCGGAATCGTTCGATATAACGATAAATCCCTCTAAGGGGCTCGGTATCGCGATATTCACCCGTTCGACACGATCTGTATCGAAAGAAGCAAAGGACTCACTTCCCAGACCTCGCCCTCTTTCGATATAACGATAAATCACTCTCTTAGGCATGGAATGGGGATATTCACAGTTTCCAATCCTTCTGTATCGAAACAAGCTAAAGATTCACTTTCCAGCCCCCGCAATCGTTCGACATAACGATAAATCACTCTACGATGCTCGGAATCGCAATATTTACCTTTTCATATCGTTCTGTATCGAAGAATCTAAGGACTCACTTTCCAGCCCCCGCAATCGTTCGATATAACGATAAATCCCTCTAAGGGGCTCGGTATCGCGATATTCACCCGTTCGACCCAATCTGTATCGAAAGAAGCAAAGGACTCACTTCCCACACCTCGCCCTCTTTCGATATAACGATGAATCACTCTCTTAGGCATGGAATGGGGATATTCACAGTTTCCAATCCTTCTGTATCGAAACAAGCTAAAGATTCACTTTCCAGCCCCCGCAATCGTTCGACATAACGATAAATCACTCTACGATGCTCGGAATCGCAATATTTACCTTTTCATATCGTTCTGTATCGAAGAATCTAAGGACTCACTTTCCAGCCCCCGCAATCGTTCGATATAACGATAAATCCCTCTAAGGGGCTCGGTATCGCGATATTCACCCGTTCGACCCAATCTGTATCGAAAGAAGCAAAGGACTCACTTCCCACACCTCGCCCTCTTTCGATATAACGATGAATCACTCTCTTAGGCATGGAATGGGGATATTCACAGTTTCCAATCCTTCTGTATCGAAACAAGCTAAAGATTCACTTTCCAGCCCCTGCAATCGTTCGATATAACGATAAATCACTCTATGACGCTCGGAATCGCAATATACACACCTTCCACCCGTTCTGCATCGACAGAAGCTATGGACTCCCTTCCCAGCACTCGCAATCGTTCCATATAACGATGAATGAGTGTAGGAGACTCGGAATCGCGATATTTACCATTTCCTATCGATGTGTAACGAAAGAAGCTAACAATGCACTCCCCAGCCATTCCAATCGCCCGATATAACGATAAATCAGTGCAGGAGACTCAGAATCGCGATGGTAACTTTTATACACGCTATTTATCGAAAGATGCTAAGGATGCACTTTCCAGCCCCTGCAATCATTCGACATAACGATAAATCACTCTACGATGCTCGGAATCGCAATATTTATCTTTTCATATCGTTCTGTACCGAAGAAGCTAAAGATTCACTTTCCAGCCCCCCCAATTGTTCGATATAACGATAAATCACTCTACGATGCTCGGAATCGCGATATTTACCTTTTCATATCGTTCTGTATCGAAGAAGCTAAGTACTCACTTTCCAGCCCCCGGAATCGTTCGATATAACGATAAATCCCTCTAAGGGGCTCGGTATCGCGATATTCACCCGTTCGACCCGATCTGTATCGAAAGAAGCAAAGGACTCACTTCCCAGACCTCGCCCTCTTTCGATATAACGATAAATCACTCTCTTAGGCATGGAATGGGGATATTCACAGTTTCCAATCCTTCTGTATCGAAACAAGCTAAAGATTCACTTTCCAGCCCCCGCAATCGTTCGACATAACGATAAATCACTCTACGATGCTCGGAATCGCAATATTTACCTTTTCATATCGTTCTGTATCGAAGAAGCTAAGGACTCACTTTCCAGCCCCCGCAATCGTTCGATATAACGATAAATCCCTCTAAGGGGCTCGGTATCGCGATATTCACCCGTTCGATCCGATCTGTATCGAAAGAAGCAAAGGACTCACTTCCCAGACCTCGCCCTCTTTCGATATAACGATAAATCACTCTCTCAGGCATGGAATGGGGATATTCACAATTTCCAATCCTTCTGTATCGAAAGAAGCTAAAGATTCACTTTCCAGCCCCCGCAATCGTTCGATATAACGATAAATCACTCTACGATGCTCGAAATCGCAATATTTACAGTTTCATGTCGTTCTGTATCGAAACAAGCTAAAGATTCACTTTCCAGCCCCCGCAATCGTTCGGCATAACGATAAATCACTTTACGATGCTCGGAATCGCAATATTTACCTTTTCATATCGTTCTGTATCGAAGAACCTAAGGACTCACTTTGCAGCCCCCGCAATCGTTCGATATAACGATAAATGCCTCTACGAGGCTCGGTATCGCGATATTCACCAGTTCGACCCGATCTGTATCGAAAGAAGCAAAGGACTCACTTCCCAGACCTCGCCGTCTTTCGATATAACGATAAATCAATCTAGGATGCTCGGAATGGGGATATTCACAGATTCTAATCGTTCTGTATCGAAAGTAGTTAAGTATTCACTTCCCACCCCTCGCAATCTATCGATATAACGATAAATCCCTCTATGATGCTCGAAATCGCAATATTTACATTTTCATGTCGTTCTGTATCGAAACAAGCTAAAGATTCACTTTCCAGCCCCCGCAATCGTTCGACATAACGATAAATCACTCTACGATGCTCGAAATCGCAATATTTACAGTTTCATGTCGTTCTGTATCGAAACAAGCTAAAGATTCACTTTCCTGCCCCCGCAATCGTTCGATATAACGATAAATCCCTCCAGGAGGCTCGGTAGCGCGATATTCACACGTTCGACCCGATCTATATCGAAAGAAGCAAAGGACTCACTTCCCAGACCTCGCCGTCTTTCGATATAACGATAAATCAATCTAGGATGCTCGGAATGGGGATATTCACAGTTTCTAATCGTTCTGTATCGAAAATAGTTAAGTATTCACTTCCCACCCCTCGCAATATTTCGATATAACGATAAATCCCTCTATGATGCTCGAAATCGCATTATTTACATTTTCATGTCGTTCTGTATCGAAACAAGCTAAAGATTCACTTTCCTGCCCCCGCAATCGTTCGACATACCGATAAATCACTCTACGATGCTCGAAATCGCGATATTTACATTTTCATGTCGTTCTGTATCGAAAGAAGCTAAAGATTCACTTTCCAACCCCCGCAATCGTTCGATATAACGATAAATCACTCTATAATGCTCGAAATCGCAATATTTACATTTTCATGTCGTTCTGTATCGAAACAAGCTAAAGATTCACTTTCCTGCCCCCGCAATCGTTCGACATACCGATAAATCACTCTACGATGCTCGAAATCGCAATATTTACAGTTTCATGTCGTTCTGTATCGAAACAAGCTAAAGATTCACTTTCCAGCCCTCGCAATCGTTCGACATAACGATAAATCACTCTACGATGCTCGGAATCGCAATATTTACCTTTTCATATCGTTCTGTATCGAAGAAGCTAAGGACTCACTTTCCAGCCCCCGCAATCGGTCGATATAACCATAAATCCCTCTAGGAGGCTCGGTATCGCGATATTCACCAGTTCGACCCGATCTGTATCGAAAGAAGCAAAGGACTCACTTCCCAGACCTCGCCGTCTTTCGATATAACGATAAATCAATCTAGGATGCTCGGAATGGGGATATTCACAGTTTCTAATCGTTCTATATCGAAAGTAGTTAAGTATTCACTTCCCACCCCTCGCAATCTTTCGATATAACGATAAATCCCTCTATGATGCTCGAAATCGCAATATTTACATTTTCATATCGTTCTGTATCGAAACAAGCTAAAGATTCACTTTCCAGCCCCCGCAATCGTTCGACATAACGATAAATCACTCTATGACGCTCGGAATCGCAATATACACACCTTCCACCCGTTCTGCATCGACAGACGCTAAGGACTCCCTTCCCAGCACTCGCAATCGTTCCATATAACGATGAATGAGTGTAGGAGACTCGGAATCGCGATATTTACGATTTCCTATCGATGTGTAACGAAAGAAGCTAACAATGCACTCCCCAGCCATCGCAATCGCCCGATATAACGATAAATCTCTCCAGGAGGCTCGGTATCGCGATATTCACCCGTTCGACCCGATCTGTATCGAAAGAAGCAAAGGACTCACTTCCCAGACCTCGCCGTCTTTCGATATAACGATAAATCAATCTAGGATGCTCTGAATGGGGATATTCACAGTTTCTAATTGTTCTGTATCGAAAGTAGTTAAGTATTCACTTCCCACCCCTCGCAATCTTTCGATATAACGATAAATCCCTCTATGATGCTAGCAATCGCAATATTTACATTTTCATGTCGTTCTGTATCGAAGGAAGCTAAAGATTCACTTTCCAGCCCCCGCAATCGTTCGATATAACGATAAATCACTCTACGATGCTCGAAATCGCAATATTTACATTTTCATGTCGTTCTGTATCGAAACAAGCTAAAGATTCACTTTCCAGCCCCCGCAATCGTTCGATATAACGATAAATCACTCTACGATGCTCGGAATCGCAATATTTACCTTTTCATATCGTTCTGTATCGAAGAAGCTAAGGACTCACTTTCCAGCCCCCACAATCGGTCGATATAACCATAAATCCCTCTAGGAGGCTCGCAATCGCGATATTCACCAGTTCGACCCGATCTGTATCGAAAGAAGCAAAGGACTCACTTCCCACACCTCGCCCTCTTTCGATATAACGATAAATCACTCTCTTAGGCATGGAATGGGGATATTCACAGTTTCCAATCCGTCTGTATCGAAACAAGCTAAAGATTCACTTTCCAGGCCCCTGCAATCGTTCGATATAACGATAAATCACTCTATGACGCTCGGAATCGCAATATACACACCTTCCAGCCGTTCTGCATCGACAGAAGCTATGGACTCCCTTCCCAGCACTCGCAATCGTTCCATATAACGATGAATGAGTGTAGGAGACTCGGAATCGCGATATTTACCATTTCCTATCGATGTGTAGCGAAAGAAGCTAACAATGCACTCCCCAGCCATTCCAATCGCCCGATATAACGATAAATCAGTGCAGGAGACTCAGAATCGCGATGGTAACTTTTATACACGCTATTTATCGAAAGATGCTAAGGATGCACTTCCCAGCCCTCGCAATCGTCCGATATAACGATAAATCCCTCTATGATGCTCGAAATCGTAATATTTACATTTTCATGTCGTTCTGTATCGAAACAAGCTAAAGATTCACTTTCCACCCCCGCAATCGTTCGATATAACGATAAATCATTCTATGACGCTCGGAATCGCAATATACACACCTTCCACCCGTTCTGCATCGACAGAAGCTATGGACTCCCTTCCCAGCACTCGCAATCGTTCCATATAACGATGAATGAGTGTAGGAGACTCGGAATCGCGATATTTACCATTTCCTATCGATGTGTAACGAAAGAAGCTAACAATGCACTCCCCAGCCATTCCAATCGCCCGATATAACGATAAATCAGTGCAGGAGACTCAGAATCGCGATGGTAACTTTTATACACGCTATTTATCGAAAGATGCTAAGGTTGCACTTCCCAGCCCTCGCAATCGTCCGATATAACGATAAATCCCTCTATGATGCTCGATATCGTAATATTTACATTTTCATGTCGTTCTGTATCGAAACAAGCTAAAGATTCAGTTTCCAGCCCCTGCAATCGTTCGACATAACGATAAATCACTCTACGATGCTCGGAATCGCAATATTTATCTTTTCATATCGTTCTGTACCGAAGAAGCTAAAGATTCACTTTCCAGCCCCCGCAATCGTTCGACATAACGATAAATCACTCTACGATGCTCGGAATCGCGATATTTACCTTTTCATATCGTTCTGTATCGAAGAAGCTAAGTACTCACTTTCCAGCCCCCGGAATCGTTCGATATAACGATAAATCCCTCTAAGGGGCTCGGTATCGCGATATTCACCCGTTCGACACGATCTGTATCGAAAGAAGCAAAGGACTCACTTCCCAGACCTCGCCCTCTTTCGATATAACGATAAATCACTCTCTTAGGCATGGAATGGGGATATTCACAGTTTCCAATCCTTCTGTATCGAAACAAGCTAAAGATTCACTTTCCAGCCCCCGCAATCGTTCGACATAACGATAAATCACTCTACGATGCTCGGAATCGCAATATTTACCTTTTCATATCGTTCTGTATCGAAGAATCTAAGGACTCACTTTCCAGCCCCCGCAATCGTTCGATATAACGATAAATCCCTCTACGAGGCTCGGTATCGCGATATTCACCAGTTCGACCCGATCTGTATCGAAAGAAGCAAAGGACTCACTTCCCAGACCTCGCCGTCTTTCGATATAACGATAAATCAATCTAGGATGCTCGGAATGGGGATATTCACAGATTCTAATCGTTCTGTATCGAAAGTAGTTAAGTATTCACTTCCCACCCCTCGCAATCTATCGATATAACGATAAATCCCTCTATGATGCTCGAAATCGCAATATTTACATTTTCATGTCGTTCTGTATCGAAACAAGCTAAAGATTCACTTTCCAGCCCCCGCAATCGTTCGACATAACGATAAATCACTCTACGATGCTCGAAATCGCAATATTTACAGTTTCATGTCGTTCTGTATCGAAACAAGCTAAAGATTCACTTTCCAGCCCCCGCAATCGTTCGATATAACGATAAATCACTCTACGATGCTCGAAATCGCAATATTTACATTTTCATGTCGTTCTGTATCGAAACAAGCTAAAGATTCACTTTCCAGCCCCCGCAATCGTTCGATATAACGATAAATCACTCTACGATGCTCGGAATCGCAATATTTACCTTTTCATATCGTTCTGTATCGAAGAAGCTAAGGACTCACTTTCCAGCCCCCACAATCGGTCGATATAACCATAAATCCCTCTAGGAGGCTCGCAATCGCGATATTCACCAGTTCGACCCGATCTGTATCGAAAGAAGCAAAGGACTCACTTCCCACACCTCGCCCTCTTTCGATATAACGATAAATCACTCTCTTAGGCATGGAATGGGGATATTCACAGTTTCCAATCCTTCTGTATCGAAACAAGCTAAAGATTCACTTTCCAGGCCCCTGCAATCGTTCGATATAACGATAAATCACTCTATGACGCTCGGAATCGCAATATACACACCTTCCAGCCGTTCTGCATCGACAGAAGCTATGGACTCCCTTCCCAGCACTCGCAATCGTTCCATATAACGATGAATGAGTGTAGGAGACTCGGAATCGCGATATTTACCATTTCCTATCGATGTGTAGCGAAAGAAGCTAACAATGCACTCCCCAGCCATTCCAATCGCCCGATATAACGATAAATCAGTGCAGGAGACTCAGAATCGCGATGGTAACTTTTATACACGCTATTTATCGAAAGATGCTAAGGATGCACTTCCCAGCCCTCGCAATCGTCCGATATAACGATAAATCCCTCTATGATGCTCGAAATCGTAATATTTACATTTTCATGTCGTTCTGTATCGAAACAAGCTAAAGATTCACTTTCCACCCCCGCAATCGTTCGATATAACGATAAATCATTCTATGACGCTCGGAATCGCAATATACACACCTTCCACCCGTTCTGCATCGACAGAAGCTATGGACTCCCTTCCCAGCACTCGCAATCGTTCCATATAACGATGAATGAGTGTAGGAGACTCGGAATCGCGATATTTACCATTTCCTATCGATGTGTAACGAAAGAAGCTAACAATGCACTCCCCAGCCATTCCAATCGCCCGATATAACGATAAATCAGTGCAGGAGACTCAGAATCGCGATGGTAACTTTTATACACGCTATTTATCGAAAGATGCTAAGGATGCACTTCCCAGCCCTCGCAATCGTCCGATATAACGATAAATCCCTCTATGATGCTCGATATCGTAATATTTACATTTTCATGTCGTTCTGTATCGAAACAAGCTAAAGATTCACTTTCCAGCCCCTGCAATCGTTCGACATAACGATAAATCACTCTACGATGCTCGGAATCGCAATATTTATCTTTTCATATCGTTCTGTACCGAAGAAGCTAAAGATTCACTTTCCAGCCCCCGCAATCGTTCGACATAACGATAAATCACTCTACGATGCTCGGAATCGCGATATTTACCTTTTCATATCGTTCTGTATCGAAGAAGCTAAGTACTCACTTTCCAGCCCCCGGAATCGTTCGATATAACGATAAATCCCTCTAAGGGGCTCGGTATCGCGATATTCACCCGTTCGACACGATCTGTATCGAAAGAAGCAAAGGACTCACTTCCCAGACCTCGCCCTCTTTCGATATAACGATAAATCACTCTCTTAGGCATGGAATGGGGATATTCACAGTTTCCAATCCTTCTGTATCGAAACAAGCTAAAGATTCACTTTCCAGCCCCCGCAATCGTTCGACATAACGATAAATCACTCTACGATGCTCGGAATCGCAATATTTACCTTTTCATATCGTTCTGTATCGAAGAATCTAAGGACTCACTTTCCAGCCCCCGCAATCGTTCGATATAACGATAAATCCCTCTAAGGGGCTCGGTATCGCGATATTCACCCGTTCGACCCAATCTGTATCGAAAGAAGCAAAGGACTCACTTCCCACACCTCGCCCTCTTTCGATATAACGATGAATCACTCTCTTAGGCATGGAATGGGGATATTCACAGTTTCCAATCCTTCTGTATCGAAACAAGCTAAAGATTCACTTTCCAGCCCCTGCAATCGTTCGATATAACGATAAATCACTCTATGACGCTCGGAATCGCAATATACACACCTTCCACCCGTTCTGCATCGACAGAAGCTATGGACTCCCTTCCCAGCACTCGCAATCGTTCCATATAACGATGAATGAGTGTAGGAGACTCGGAATCGCGATATTTACCATTTCCTATCGATGTGTAACGAAAGAAGCTAACAATGCACTCCCCAGCCATTCCAATCGCCCGATATAACGATAAATCAGTGCAGGAGACTCAGAATCGCGATGGTAACTTTTATACACGCTATTTATCGAAAGATGCTAAGGATGCACTTCCCAGCCCTCGCAATCGTCCGATATAACGATAAATCCCTCTATGATGCTCGAAATCGTAATATTTACATTTTCATGTCGTTCTGTATCGAAACAAGCTAAAGATTCACTTTCCAGCCCCTGCAATCATTCGACATAACGATAAATCACTCTACGATGCTCGGAATCGCAATATTTATCTTTTCATATCGTTCTGTACCGAAGAAGCTAAAGATTCACTTTCCAGCCCCCCCAATTGTTCGATATAACGATAAATCACTCTACGATGCTCGGAATCGCGATATTTACCTTTTCATATCGTTCTGTATCGAAGAAGCTAAGTACTCACTTTCCAGCCCCCGGAATCGTTCGATATAACGATAAATCCCTCTAAGGGGCTCGGTATCGCGATATTCACCCGTTCGACCCGATCTGTATCGAAAGAAGCAAAGGACTCACTTCCCAGACCTCGCCCTCTTTCGATATAACGATAAATCACTCTCTTAGGCATGGAATGGGGATATTCACAGTTTCCAATCCTTCTGTATCGAAACAAGCTAAAGATTCACTTTCCAGCCCCCGCAATCGTTCGACATAACGATAAATCACTCTACGATGCTCGGAATCGCAATATTTACCTTTTCATATCGTTCTGTATCGAAGAAGCTAAGGACTCACTTTCCAGCCCCCGCAATCGTTCGATATAACGATAAATCCCTCTAAGGGGCTCGGTATCGCGATATTCACCCGTTCGATCCGATCTGTATCGAAAGAAGCAAAGGACTCACTTCCCAGACCTCGCCCTCTTTCGATATAACGATAAATCACTCTCTCAGGCATGGAATGGGGATATTCACAATTTCCAATCCTTCTGTATCGAAAGAAGCTAAAGATTCACTTTCCAGCCCCCGCAATCGTTCGATATAACGATAAATCACTCTATGACGCTCGGAATCGCAATATACACACCTTCCACTCGTTCTGCATCGACAGAAGCTATGGACTCCCTTCCCAGCACTCGCAATCGTTCCATATAACGATGAATGAGTGTAGGAGACTCGGAATCGCGATATTTACCATTTCCTATCGATGTGTAACGAAAGAAGCTAACAATGCACTCCCCAGCCATTCCAATCGCCCGATATAACGATAAATCAGTGCAGGAGACTCAGAATCGCGATGGTAACTTTTATACACGCTATTTATCGAAAGATGCTAAGGATGCACTTCCCAGCCCTCGCAATCGTCCGATATAACGATAAATCCCTCTATGATGCTCGAAATCGTAATATTTACATTTTCATGTCGTTCTGTATCGAAACAAGCTAAAGATTCACTTTCCAGCCCCTGCAATCGTTCGACATAACGATAAATCACTCTACGATGCTCGGAATCGCAATATTTATCTTTTCATATCGTTCTGTACCGAAGAAGCTAAAGATTCACTTTCCAGCCCCCGCAATCGTTCGACATAACGATAAATCACTCTACGATGCTCGGAATCGCAATATTTATCTTTTCATATCGTTCTGTATCGAAGAAGCTAAGGACTCACTTTCCAGCCCCCGCAATCGTTCGATATAACGATAAATCCCTCCAGGAGGCTCGGTATCGCGATATTCACCCGTTCGACCCGATCCGTATCGAAAGAAGCAAAGGACTCACTTCCCAGACCTCGCCGTCTTTCGATATAACGATAAATCAATCTAGGATGCTCGGAATGGGGATATTCACAGTTTCTAATCGTTCTGTATCGAAAATAGTTAAGTATTCACTTCCCACCCCTCGCAATCTTTCGATATAACGATAAATCCCTCTATGATGCTCGAAATCGCAATATTTACATTTTCATGTCGTTCTGTATCGCAACAAGCTAAAGATTCACTTTCCACCCCCGCAATCGTTCGACATAACGATAAATCACTCTACGATGCTCGGAATCGCAATATTTATCTTTTCATATCGTTCTGTACCGAAGAAGCTAAGGACTCCCTTCCCAGCACTCGCAATCGTTCCATATAACGATGAATGAGTGTAGGAGACTCGGAATCGCGATATTTACCATTTCCTATCGATGTGTAACGAAAGAAGCTAACAATGCACTCCCCAGCCATCGCAATCGCCCGATATAACGATAAATCAGTGCAGGAGACTCGGAATCGCGATGGTAACCTTTTATGCACGCTATTTATCGAAAGATGCTAAGGATGCAGTTCCCAGCCTTCGCAATCGTCCGATATAACGATAAATCCCTCTATGATGCTCGAAATCGCAATATTTACATTTTCATGTCGTTCTGTATCGAAACAAGCTAAAGATTCACTTTCCAGCCCCCGCAATCGTTCGACATAACGATAAATCACTCTACGATGCTCGGAATCGCAATATTTATCTTTTCATATCGTTCTGTATCGAAGAAGCTAAGGACTCACTTTCCAGCTCACGCAATCGTTCGATATAACGATAAATCCCTCCAGGAGGCTCGGTATCGCGATATTCACCCGTTCGACCCGATCTGTATCGAAAGAAGCAAAGGACTCACTTCCCAGACCTCGCCGTCTTTCGATATAACGATACATCAATCTAGGATGCTCGGAATGGGGATATTCACAGTTTCTAATCGTTCTGTATCGAAAGTAGTTAAGTATTCACTTCCCACCCCTCGCAATCTTTCGATATAACGATAAATCCCTCTATGATGCTCGAAATCGCAATATTTACATTTTCATGTCGTTCTGTATCGAAACAAGCTAAAGATTCACTTTCCAGCCCCCGCAATCGTTCGATATAACGATAAATCCCTCTATGATGCTCGAAATCGCAATATTTACATTTTCATGTCGTTCTGTATCGAAACAAGCTAAAGATTCACTTTCCACCCCCGCAATCGTTCGATATAACGATAAATCCCTCTATGATGCTCGAAATCGCAATATTTACATTTTCTTGTCGTTCTGTATCGAAACAAGCTAAAGATTCACTTTCCACCCCCGCAATCGTTCGACATAACGATAAATCACTCTACGATGCTCGGAATCGCAATATTTATCTTTTCATATCGTTCTGTACCGAAGAAGCTAAGGACTCCCTTCCCAGCACTCGCAATCGTTCCATATAACGATGAATGAGTGTAGGAGACTTGGAATCGCGATATTTACCATTTCCTATCGATGTGTAACGAAAGAAGCTAACAATGCACTCCCCAGCCATCGCAATCGCCCGATATAACGATAAATCGGTGCAGGAGACTCAGAATCGCGATGGTAACTTTTATACACGCTATTTATCGATTGATGCTAAGGATGCACTTCCCAGCCCTCGCAATCGTCCGATATAACGATAAATCCCTCTATGATGCTCGAAATCGCAATATTTACATTTTCATGTCGTTCTGTATCGAAACAAGCTAAAGATTCACTTTCCAGCCCCCGCAATCGTTCGATATAACGATAAATCCCTCCAGGAGGCTCGGTATCGCGATATTCACCCGTTCGACCCGATCTGTATCGAAAGAAGAAAAGGACTCACTTCCCAGACCTCGCCGTCTTTCGATATAACGATAAATCAATCTAGGATGCTCGGAATGGGGATATTCACAGTTTCTAATCGTTCTGTATCGAAAGTAGTTAAGTATTCACTTCCCACCCCTCGCAATCTTTCGATATAACGATAAATCCCTCTATGATGCTCGAAATCGCAATATTTACATTTTCATGTCGTTCTGTATCGCAACAAGCTAAAGATTCACTTTCCACCCCCGCAATCGTTCGACATAACGATAAATCACTCTACGATGCTCGGAATCGCAATATTTATCTTTTCATATCGTTCTGTACCGAAGAAGCTAAGGACTCCCTTCCCAGCACTCGCAATCGTTCGATATAACGATAAATCCCTCCAGGAGGCTCGGTATCGCGATATTCACCCGTTCGACCCGATCTGTATCGAAAGAAGCAAAGGACTCACTTCCCAGACCTCGCCGTCTTTCGATATAACGATAAATCAATCTAGGATGCTCGGAATGGGGATATTCACAGTTTCTAATCGTTCTGTATCGAAAGTAGTTAAGTATTCACTTCCCACCCCTCGCAATCTTTCGATATAACGATAAATCCCTCTATGATGCTCGAAATCGCAATATTTACATTTTCATGTCGTTCTGTATCGAAACAAGCTAAAGATTCACTTTCCACCCCCGCAATCGTTCGACATAACGATAAATCACTCTACGATGCTCGGAATCGCAATATTTATCTTTTCATATCGTTCTGTACCGAAGAAGCTAAGGACTCCCTTCCCAGCACTCGCAATCGTTCCATATAACGATGAATGAGTGTAGGAGACTCGGAATCGCGATATTTACCATTTCCTATCGATGTGTAACGAAAGAAGCTAACAATGCACTCCCCAGCCATCGCAATCGCCCGATATAACGATAAATCGGTGCAGGAGACTCAGAATCGCGATGGTAACTTTTATACACGCTATTTATCGAAAGATGCTAAGGATGCACTTCCCAGCCCTCGCAACCGTCCGATATAACGATAAACCCCTCTATGATGCTCGAAATCGCAATATTTACATTTTCATGTCGTTCTGTATCGAAACAAGCTAAAGATTCACTTTCCACCCCCGCAATCGTTCGATATAACGATAAATCCCTCTATGATGCTCGAAATCGCAATATTTACATTTTCATGTCGTTCTGTATCGAAACAAGCTAAAGATTCACTGTCCAGCCCCCGCAATCGTTCGACATAACGATAAATCACTCTACGATGCTCGGAATCGCAATATTTATCTTTTCATATCGTTCTGTATCGAAGAAGCTAAGGACTCACTTTCCAGCCCCCGCAATCGTTCGATATAACGATAAATCCCTCCAGGAGGCTCGGTATCGCGATATTCACCCGTTCGACCCGATCTGTATCGAAAGAAGCAAAGGACTCACTTCCCAGACCTCGCCGTCTTTCGATATAACGATAAATCAATCTAGGATGCTCGGAATGGGGATATTCACAGTTTCTAATCGTTCTGTATCGAAAGTAGTTAAGTATTCACTTCCCACCCCTCGCAATCTTTCGATATAACGATAAATCCCTCTATGATGCTCGAAATCGCAATATTTACATTTTCATGTCGTTCTGTATCGAAACAAGCTAAAGATTCACTTTCCACCCCCGCAATCGTTCGATATAACGATAAATCACTCTATGACGCTCGGAATCGCAATATACACACCTTCCACCCGTTCTGCATCGACAGAAGCTAAGGACTCCCTTCCCAGCACTCGCAATCGTTCCATATAACGATGAATGAGTGTAGGAGACTCGGAATCGCGATATTTACCATTTCCTATCGATGTGTAACGAAAGAAGCTAACAATGCACTCCCCAGCCATCGCAATCGCCCGATATAACGATAAATCAGTGCAGGAGACTCAGAATCGCGATGGTAACTTTTATACGCGCTATTTATCGAAAGATGCTAAGGATGCACTTCCCAGCCCTCGCAATCGTCCGATATAACGATAAATCCCTCTATGATGCTCGAAATCGTAATATTTACATTTTCATGTCGTTCTGTATCGCAACAAGCTAAAGATTCACTTTCCAGCCCCTGCAATCGTTCGACATAACGATAAATCACTCTACGATGCTCGGAATCGCAATATTTATCTTTTCATATCGTTCTGTACCGAAGAAGCAAAGGACTCACTTTCCAGCCCCCGCAATCGTTCGATATAACGATAAATCTCTCCAGGAGGCTCGGTATCGCGATATTCACCATTTCCTATCGATGTGTAACGAAAGAAGCTAACAATGCACTCCCCAGCCATCGCAATCGCCCGATATAACGATAAATCAGTGCAGGAGACTCAGAATCGCGATGGTAACTTTTATACGCGCTATTTATCGAAAGATGCTAAGGATGCACTTCCCAGCCCTCGCAATCGTCCGATATAACGATAAATCCCTCTATGATGCTCGAAATCGTAATATTTACATTTTCATGTCGTTCTGTATCGAAACAAGCTAAAGATTCACTTTCCAGCCCCTGCAATCGTTCGACATAACGATAAATCACTCTACGATGCTCGGAATCGCAATATTTATCTTTTCATATCGTTCTGTACCGAAGAAGCTAAGGACTCACTTTCCAGCCCCCGCAATCGTTCGATATAACGATAAATCCCTCTATGATGCTCGAAATCGCAATATACACACCTTCCACCTGTTCTGCATCGACAGAAGCTAAGGACTCCCTTCCCAGCACTCGCAATCGTTCCATATAACGATGAATGAGTATAGGAGACTCGGAATCGCGATATTTACCATTTCCTATCGATGTGTAACGAAAGAAGCTAACAATGCACTCCCCAGCCATCGCAATCGCCCGATATAACGATAAATCAGTGCAGGAGACTCGGAATCGCGATGGTAACCTTTTATGCACGCTATTTATCGAAAGATGCTAAGGATGCAGTTCCCAGCCTTCGCAATCATCCGATATAACGATAAATCCCTCTACGATGCTCGGAATCGCAATATTTATCTTTTCATATCGTTCTGTACCGAAGAAGCTAAGGACTCACTTTCCAGCCCCCGCAATCGTTCGATATAACGATAAATCTCTCCAGGAGGCTCGGTATCGCGATATTCACCCGTTCGACCCGATCTGTATCGAAAAAAGCAAAGGACTCACTTCCCAGACCTCGCCGTCTTTCGATATAACGATAAATCAATCTAGGATACTCGGAATGGGGATATTCACAGTTTCTAATCGTTCTGTATCGAAAGTAGTTAAGTATTCACTTCCCACCCCTCGCAATCTTTCGATATAACGATAAATCCCTCTATGATGCTCGAAATCGCAATATTTACATTTTCATGTCGTTCTGTATCGAAACAAGCTAAAGATTCACTTTCCAGCCCCCGCAATCGTTCGACATAACGATAAATCACTCTACGATGCTCGAAATCGCAATATTTACATTTTCATGTCGTTCTGTATCGAAACAAGCTAAAGATTCACTTTCCAGCCCCCGCAATCGTTCGACATAACGATAAATCACTCTACGATGCTCGGAATCGCAATATTTATCTTTTCATATCGTTCTGTACCGAAGAAGCTAAGGACTCCCTTCCCAGCACTCGCAATCGTTCCATATAACGATGAATGAGTCTAGGACACTCGGAATCACGATATTTACCATTTCCTATCGATGTGTATCGAAAGAAGGTAAGGATGCACTTCCCAGCCCTCGCAATCGTTCGATATAACGATAAATCAATCTAAGAGACTCGGAATCGCTATATTCACCCCTTCCTCACGTTCTGCATCGACAGAAGCTAAGGACTCCCTTCGCAGTACTCGCAATCATTCCATATAACGATGAATGAGTTTAGGAGACTCGGAATCGCGATATATTCTATTTCCAATCGTTCTGTGTAGACAGAAGCTAAGGATTCACATCCCAGCCCACGCAATCATTCGACATAACGATAAATCCCTCTAGGGGGCTCGGTATCGCGATATTCACCCGTTCGACACGATTTGTATCGAAAGAAGCTAAGGACTCATTTCCCAGCCCCCGCAATCGTTCGATATAACGATAAATCACTCTAGTAGACTCGGAATAGCGATATTTACCTTTTCAACACGATATTTATCGCCAGAAGCTAAGGATGCACTTCTCAGCACTCGCAACCGTCATCGGGATATTCGAGGAGGCTACACGCCTACAAGCCTAAAAGGATGCGTTCGAAGCACGTTCATCGAATATTCAACCAGCCGACGAAATGGCTTCTATGCGTCAGAAACTTGAACAACTAAGTAAAATTTAAACCGTCCCCAGTCGCGGAACTGCAGGTGACCACTCAAATCGACCCTCGGCTATGGTAGGTGAAGTGATTAACCAGCCGAGTTTCTCACTACGCGAAGCAGTAGTTTCAATTCCCTCATTCGACGGTAGTTCGACGACCTGTCTTTCAATTCACGCGAGCATGTAAACAGGCACGCGACGTTCTGTCTCCTGCATCGGAATTAAAGTCATTAAAAATCGTTTCAGGTGGCGTGCATATTTAGTTGTCGAGGACGAGTCTTGCAACAATATTACGCAGTTATGCGATTTACTGCGTGACCCACTCGGGACAATAAAATCTATAGAACACTACCGAGGTGAATTACCAAATATATCCCAAAAACCATCGGAACACATACTCGATTATATAAGTAATTTGAATTATATACGATCTGTCATAGCGGATTGCGAAAGGACCCATCGCAAGGAAATTTCTTTACATGCGTCGTACATCGATGCACTTGTCACATCCATAAATTCCTCCCACCCTTTTCTAATCACATCCGGCATAAACAATCACCTTCCGACAAGACCCAGATTTTCCAGAATAACTTTTATCAAAACAACTCTCAGAATGCTGACTCAAACCTCAACTCCCACCCTACCTTCCCAATAGATATAAAAGACCCTCTGAAACAGAAGGCGCGTTCGTTCGTTCGTGCTCGTCATCCTGATAAGTGTATACTGTCAATCTTTGTAATTTCTTTATTTAAATAAATACGAGTTTCGTATGTTACCACATATGAGCGAAATATATATATATATTTCTCATTGCGAAAATTACTTCACATTTTGGCAATCCTGCCAGGATAGTCTCTCGCTTGATTAAACGTTACTACGCATAACGGGCTACGGTCAAATCAGTGAAGATTCTATCACGGACCATCGTAACTGCATCAGTCAAGACGATCAACCAGAGCAGTAAGAAACTACGGTTCAACGCATACTGGAGATCAAGAGCTGAACAATCAAGAAGTAAGTAAACTGGCTTCTTTTGTGACATACCGCGTCAGGAAGGATAGCTTTTCAAGCGACACAACTAACTCTAGTAGTGACAGTATCGAATCAATTAAAATCATGAGTAAAACACCGAGTACATCTACCGACGCTCAAATTAAAGAACTTATGGAAATGATCAAAAGGCAGAATGATACCATAGTGCAACAACAAGAACAGTATAATAGGAAAGTAACTGCATTGGAGTCCGCGTTACAAATAGCTGATAAAGAAAATAAGAAACGCGCAAAAGAAATCGAGGCAATAGGAAGAAACATCGCAGGTCTAAACATAGTAGAGGATAGTGACGACTTTACTTCAATTTTTACGGAAGACGAACCTTCAATCCTCTCACCAACTACCCAAAGACCACGAGTTCCTACCAATACCAATCAACCTCCAATTCAACCGCAACCACAAGAAACTCCTACATTACGAGCCAAGGACGCCATACGCTACATCCCGGTACTAAATGGAGACGACGACGTAGGTGTTGAAGATTTTATCAAAGAAATTAGATCTCTTAGGAACATGTGTACGGAACAAAATCTTTTATTAAAAGCTATTAAAGTAGAAAAAATAGTTGGAAAAGCAGCACAGAGTATTAGGAATATAAGTATAGAAAATTACGCCGATCTATACGAAGCATTAAGAAACAACGTCGCGAGTCAAGCATCCACGGATGAATATCAAGAACAGCTACGCGAAATAAAACAGGGAATAAACGAACCAGTTCAGAGTTTCAATATACGGTTCAGAAGAATCTTAAACAAACTAACATACGCAATTACGAACGAATATCCACAACCCATAACAAGAAGAGTAATGATGGAAGCTACAATGAAGAGAGTGACTAGGATCTATATGAACGGGTTAAAACGAGAAATAGGCCACATGATATTCACAAGTAAACCAGCAACATTAGTAGAAGCAGAAAAAGAAGCTTCTGACATAGAACGATACCTTCGAGAAGAACGATATGACATAGGTAGACGACAACGCCCTATTCAGATGACTAAGCCAACGCAAGAGAGAGCTTATCGCCCAACAGCCAGAGTGTCTCCACCACATCAACAATCCAGTACGTATCCAGCCACAGCACAGAGAACAACATTCAACCAGCCAGAAAGAAGACCGCTCAACGAAAGGCAACAGCTAAAGTGCTTCAAATGCGGAAGAATCGGTCACACCGCTAACCAGTGTACAAATTTTCAAATAAGAACACCTCAAGAACGAGCACCACCCAAAATCCACAATCTCAACTCGGAAGAAGAGAAGACACAATTCGAATCAACGCAACAACCGGACAACTACCAACCATACAACTACGAGGAAGACACGGACAATACCGACTGCTTGTTGACTCAGGAGCAGGAATAAACATTGTAAAAAGACAGAGTGTAAATGGAATGAAAACGTTCAGTGATGATAATTTAAAACAATTTGCAATAGGTCATTCTAAATTTAAATCAAATGAATTTGCTCTTTTCAATCTTCTTGAACAACAAATTAAATTTTATATAGTAGATAATGATTTCCCTATTATAGAAGACGGTATATTTGGTTTACCAGCAATGAAACAATTTAAATTTAACCTTACAAACGACTATTTACAATTAAGTAATACTATTTTAAAATTTCAGCCATCAGAAATAATCGAACCAAACGAACGGAAAGACAAAATTGTATATCTGGAAGGCAGACCAACACGAGTATACTTTATCAATTGTGGTGAGTCCAAAACTCAAATCACTAATCTAATTGAGAACTCTAATACGTATGATCAAGCAGTAACATTCAAAGAATTAATTCGTTTATCACATGTCGAGCCATGTTTAAGAAAACCGTTAGAAAAACTTTTACTCTTTTATATTGATGTGTTTAACCTTGAGAAAAGTCTTTTACCATGTACTAATCTTGCAAAACATACTATCGTACTGAAAGAAAATAAAATTATTAATATAAAATCATATAAACCCCCAGAATGCCATAAAGAAGAAATAAATAAACAAATGAAAGAAATGCTAGATAAGAATATAATTGAACCAAGCGATTCACCTTACAATTCACCAGTATGGGTCGTTCCCAAGAAATCAGATGCATCAGGAAAACAAAAATGGAGAATAGTGATTGATTTTCGTAAACTCAATGAATTAACAGACCAAGACGCTTACCCATTGCCTGATATTGACGATATCCTTTCACAACTTGGAAACTCGAAATTTTTCTCAGCCCTAGACTTATCCTCTGGATTCCACCAAATCCCTATGGACGAGCAATCTAAGAAATACACAGCCTTTTCTACCCCACAAGGACATTTCCATTATAACCGAATGCCATTTGGACTTAAAAATGCTCCAGCAACATTTCAAAGAATGATGGACACAGCATTACGAGGACTGATTAATAAACACTATTTTGTATACCTTGACGACATAATTATATTTGGACAGTCAATCGAAGAACATAACAAAAATTTAGCAATTGTATTACAACGTCTAAGAGAACTAGGTTTGAAGTTGCAACCGGACAAGTGTGAATTTTTAAAACCAGAATTAGAATACTTAGGTCACATTGTTACAGCTGAAGGAGTTAAACCAAACCCAAAGAAAATAGACGCAGTTAAAAACTTTAAAACACCTAAAACACCAACAAACATAAAATCATTTCTTGGACTAGCAGGTTATTATAGAAAATTCATTAGAAATTTTAGCAAGATAGCGAAACCATTAACTGATTTAACTAAGAAAGACGTTCCTTTTCATTGGACTGAACAGACACAGACAAGTTTTGACACTTTAAAAGACAAATTATGTACATCCCCAGTATTAAAATTCCCAGACTTTAATAAACAATTTACACTAACAACAGACGCTAGCAATGAAGGTATAGGTGCTATATTATCACAAGATAACCACCCTTGTTGTTATATTTCGAGAACTTTAAATCCACCAGAGAAAAACTACACTACCACAGAGAAAGAGCTATTAGCTATAGTATGGGCAGTTAGACGACTTAGACAATATTTGTTAGGAAGAAAGTTCATTATTAAGACAGACCACCAGGCTTTGAAATGGCTTCATAATTGTAAAGACCCTTCTTCACGTTTAATTAGATGGAGACTTAGACTTGAAGAGTACGACTACGTTATTGAATATACTAAAGGCAAAGACAATACGGCTGCCGATGCCTTATCTCGAATCCATGTACTTACGAGACAAGACAGAGAGACAGAATTAGTAGAGAAATTTAAGGAATGGGAACAATCAGATACGTTACCCAAAATATTAAAGATAGTACCAAATAAAAGTACATTCTATCAGTTAACTAAGAATTACTTAGGAGAGTATGAAGGTTATGGTAAATGGTTATTAAAGCTAGATTTAATTATTGAAAACCATAATAAAATAGGAATAGGAGATGAAAACTTTTCTGAAGTAGAAAAGAATACTATTAAGAGATTTTTATTATTTTTCAATGATACAGTTAAAGAATTAGAATTTGCATGGGAACCAGTTAAACAATTAACAGAAGAAGAAATAATAGAAGTGCTTAGAGAAAATCATGATTTATTAGGTCACCCCGGAATACAGAAAACATATAATACAATTAAAATGAAGTATAGAATAGAAAACATATTTAATAAAATTAAAAATCATATAGAGAAATGTGATACATGTCAGAAAGCAAAATTAACAAGAATTAGACCTAGAGAAGAACCCCAATTAACTGACACACCCTTAGAGTCAAACGAAAAAATAGCAATGGATATACTTGGACCTTTACAAAAGACAAAGCGAGGTAATCAATATATTCTTTCTATACACGACGAACTGACTAAATATTTAATCTTAGTACCCTTAAAAACACAACAGACAGAATCAATTTGGAGAGGTTTATTAAATCATTACATTTATATTTTTTCTGCACCAAAGAGAATATTAACTGACAAAGGACAGAATTTTATTTCAGAACTTATGCAAAAATATGAAGAAGCATTTTCTATCAAACATATTAAAACTACATCTTTTCATCCCCAAAGTAACGGTTCACTTGAAAGAACACACGCAGTAGTTACAGACATGCTAAAATCCCTACAGAAAGACAGTACGGACGAGTGGGACGAATTATTAAATTTTGTAAGTCTAGCCTATAACACAATGGTTCACGATGCAACTGGTTACACTCCCTTTGAATTAACATTTGGACACAAAGCTAATCTACCTTCCACTATATCCAGCAATCCTCAACGTAGCTATCAAGATGAAGTAGCTTTTAGTAAAAAACAATGGGATTCTAAATTACAAAAAGCACGTGAGACTTTAATCAAGAATAAGCAACGGTATCAAAGAGATCAACGTAGAAAAATAATCAAACCTCAATCAATTTTCAAAGAAGGAGATCTCGTTTTAATTCATAATGATCATAAAAAACACAAACTAGACCTAGAATGGCTAGGACCGTTTGCAATTGATAAAGTTCATACACCGTACTATATAATTAATAATAAAAAGATCCATGGTAATAGAATCAAACCTTATTTTCCAGGACGACAACAATCTTCCTAATTGTAGGAATAAAATGCGTAAAAATAAATATTAATCCATTACCAGATCATACTAACATATTTTTAGAAAAGATTAATAAAGCTTACTTATATAGTAACACAGCTAAGATAATCATAGGATTAGAAACAAATGATATATTCGATCAAATTAATAATGTAGTTCAATTAAGAGATAGAATAACTCACAATATAAATAAGAGAGGTTTAATTAATGCAATAGGATCTATTTCAAAAGGCTTATTCGGAACTCTTGACAATGATGATTTAGAATTAATAAATAAAAACATTGATAGATTATTTGACAGTAACAAACAAATTAAGACAATCATAGCTAATCAAACCACTCTTATAAAAAAGATTATTAATACCGAAAGTTTACAAAACTTAGAAAAAACATATAACGACATACGAATTGAACAACAAAATAATAAGCAAGACCGCGTACTTACTAAATTGATACTCAAACTCGATGTAGCCATACAATCTTTACACTTTCAACTTGATGAAATTCTCAACACTATAATTTTAGGCAAACAAGGAATCATAAGTCCACAAATTATCCAGCCAGAAGATTTTACTAAAGCATATACTCAATCGTTAGGAAATCACGAATATAATATTGCTATTAGTCCAAAGGTCGAACATTTTCAATTTATATTAGACATCAGTGATCTTCAATTATTCACTATCAAAGGCAAAATATTTTATGAAATAATTATTCCACTAGTACTTTCACAAGAATGGGAAATAAACAAAGTTTATCCAATACCCACAAAACAGAACAACATATTCTTAGCGCGAGTCATAGAACATCCTATATTTTTAACTTCCAGTTTAACATACATTAATGTAGATGAGGAATATCTTTTGAAACACTGTAAAACAAAAATTGTTACCATATGTAAACAAATTCAACCGGTACACGACAAAACATCTGAATCAGATTGTAACAGCGAAATAATGAATTTTAAATTTTACATTAACCATTGTCAAATAACAGTATATAAAATCAAAGGAATTAGTTTCATACCATTAGACAAAAATAATATGTACCTTGCGATACCAGAGAAATCAATTCATCTAAACGTCATATGCTCAGCTGAACATAGCATCCATACGTTATATACTACCTCAATTATTAGCGCTAACGATTCTTGCGATATTCTATATGCGAACGAACACATGCGAATAGGCGAAACGCGAAACGAAATTTCATACGATATAAAAACAAAGAATTTGCAATTAAAATCAAATGATAGTTATATTCACTTACTAGATAAATTAGAAAACACACCAAAGATACTTAATAAGAACTTAGGCTCTTACCGAACGACGATAGATCAAATCGAAACAGAAATATCCAGTTTAAATTTCGAACACAGAATCAAAAACTTAAAAGAATATGGTTTAAGCTTTGTACAAATATTAGGCTACATATCAATAGGACTTATAGGTATCTATGTACTAAACAAAACAGGTATATTTGATTGTATCAGAAAATGTCTACCGAACAAACTTTGTATTCATTTATTATGCTGTAAAATTAAAAAAGGAACACAAATTCGCAACGAAGTAATTCAACAACAACCAACATCAAGTGCTCCACTCAACTTGTATACCACAATCAACCCACCAGCATTGGAATATCCTGAAGAAGAAGAGCGAGTCTTATTCCAACCACAAAGGGTCAGATTCAAGAAGAGGATCCTGAAGAAAACTTAGAGGACTAAGTTCAATTCTAAGAAGGGGGGAAATGTCACATCCATAAATTCCTCCCACCCTTTTCTAATCACATCCGGCATAAACAATCACCTTCCGACAAGACCCAGATTTTCCAGAATAACTTTTATCAAAACAACCCTCAGAATGCTGACTCAAACCTCAACTCCCACCCTACCTTCCCAATAGATATAAAAGACCCTCTGAAACAGAAGGCGCGTTCGTTCGTTCGTGCTCGTCATCCTGATAAGTGTATACTGTCAATCTTTGTAATTTCTTTATTTAAATAAATACGAGTTTCGTATGTTACCACATATGAGCGAAATATATATATATATTTCTCATTGCGAAAATTACTTCACACACTCGTGGTCCGTTGTTTCTGCGACGGCTTAGTCCCAGAAATTCCTTATCAAATGCCGGCTACGTTGTTCCTAGAAGCCACGGAAGCGTTCTCAAGCGCGAAAGAACTGTCTAGGCAACACAAGATAGACCGGGAGAGATTCGACGCCGAACGCCAAGCACTAATCTCCCTGAGCGACGATAAGCAAACACGCGTCGTCGAGGCTAGTGCTCGGTTTACATGTACGCATTGCGGCAAGCCCGCCCATTCCGTAAACGATTATTGGACAAAATTAAATTTTACGTAAACGAAA
Source organism: Nomada goodeniana (assembly GCA_963969485.1). Classification (NCBI taxonomy): domain Eukaryota; kingdom Metazoa; phylum Arthropoda; class Insecta; order Hymenoptera; family Apidae; genus Nomada; species Nomada goodeniana. Next base: position 8,724,220 of record OZ018305.1, on the reverse strand, counting down.
CCAGGATGTGAGATCCGATCGTCTCCTTCGCGACAATCAATATTCACCCCGCTCTCCGCAAATAGAGGCACGTCAAATGAACACGTGTCCCTACTGCAAAAGTGTCGGTCACGATATAGATGAATGCCGTAAGCGGGAAGTTAAGTACAAATTTCCGAGTCCCGAATCGAAACCGCAACAAAGGCCGCCACGACGAATACAAACGCCGCGATCAACATACTTAACAGCAATCAACCCAAAATCAGCATCCTCACCGAGAGGAATATTTCCAACGACGCGACCAGCTGGGAAACTTACGAAGCCTCCTGCCTTGCCAAGATACGAGATGGGAGACGCTCCCCAACGTCCGAACCATACAAATGGAAGAAGCGACACCCCTGTCGCCACAATAAATTTAAAATCTAATTCTTACGTACCATCGGTCAAGGTACACTACATACAGTTCAATAAAGACGCAACTCTAATGCTGGATACCGGGGCCGAGCCAAATTTGAGCCAAACTCTCAAAATCTCCGGGATAAGCGACGAGCACGTAAAAACATTAGGCTCCATCGAATGAGACAAGTTACGGCATTTGATCCCATTTCACGTCGTCCCACCGTCATTTCCTATCGAATCCGATGGTATACTCGGTTCACAATTGTGCGAGGGCACGGTCGATATCTGGTACACGCAACAGTGCGTTGTGTGGCACGGTCATCGCCTCCTCATCGCAAATGTGACCAAAATGAACATACCAACTCGATCGAACACTCATATGTTAATCAGTGTAATAAACACTGGGCTAACCGCCGTCATAGTTCCGTGTATCGCTAACGCGGCACGCGTCTATTTGGCGTCGGCACGTTAAGAATAACAAAGGTCGCACTTATGGCCTTGAGTGACTCAAACGAAATAAGCCGCAGGGCTATAAACTCCTCCAAATCTTCTATATCCGCTGTATCCGCAGTATCCGCAGTATCTGCAGCATACGCGGTATCCACTGTTTCCGCTGCTTAATTGAACGCTGCTACCTCTGCTTCAAGCGCCGACTCCACTATTTCAAGCGCAGAGACGCACACCGTATCTACTATTCCGTCGCGTTCCAGGGAGGTAGAGAACCTCCTTCGTCTAGACCATCTACATGAAGCACAGAAAGCAAGCGTGTTAAAATTAAGAACAAATAACTCAGATCTGTTTTACATCCCCGGCGATAGCCTCGGAATAACAGACTGAATAGAACACCGTACTCCAACCGTTGACGGCGCGCCGGCCTCCACGAAGCAATATCGCTATCCGCCGATCCACAAGGAGGAAATAAATCGACAAATAGATGATCTCCTGTCGAACGATGTTATTCGGCCATCGACATCCCCATACAACTCTCCCTTGTGGATCGTGCCCAAAAAACCAGATTCACAAGGAATCAAGCGTTGGCGCATGGTAATTAACTAACGGTTGTTGAACGAAAAATCCGTGTCCGTCGCGTCCCCATTGCCGAATATAACAGAAATCCTGGATCAGCTGGGTAGTTCGAAATACTTCAGTGTTTTCGATCTGGCCAGCAGCTTCCACCAGATTGGCATAAGCGAACAGGATGCGGCCGAAACGGCTTTTTCACTTCGCTACACCCGGAATATACAGCGACCAGTTCACCGGCAAATTACGGGACCACATCATGTTCCCTATACCAAATGGAATATTTAGTTGGACAGAATTATTTTTTGCGTTTGTGGGTTTATATGATGTTACGTATGAAGAATAGTCCATACGTCGCTCTCAACGCGTTTCGAGCTCGCGTCTGAGATGCGAAAGCGCCCTAAAATTCTTTCGGTTATCATAAACAGATAAAGGAGCCCTGAGCACACGTGCGACCAGCTGCATTATAACCAAGAGGGGTGTGGTCCGACGAAGAATCCTAAATTTCCTTATATGGAAAGTTCTAATGCATTCCCGCGCATTTCGGAGGTATATAAACCCTTTGGTTTCTACCCTCGTCGGTTCAGAGTTACATAGTCATGCGTAGAGTCACGTCGTGCCACGCTCGTACAGAGTCAGTTATATCTAGTGAGATTGGGCTTAGCGCACCTTTCGAATCATAGATTAACCCGTTAGAATCCGCTAGCCCGGTTGAAGTTCTTTCGGCATACTCTAAAAAGCGGCTCTCAGATCCCGCGTCGCCAATGCGTCAACACCGTGCAAATACTTAGGTAACTTACATACTTTATATTATTTCATCGCGACAATTACATAAGTACAGACGACTGATCTCAATATATATATATAATTTGTTCACCATTAAATCGAGTTAATTCATTAAACCTATGTTTACCCCTAATCCATTATATCAGTTGTAACGTTCCCACAGACACAACTTAACCGCTCGAGTTGTATCGAATATTAATTTAGAGTTACGAGACAAACTAACATTTGCTGCGACTCCCTGATTTCGCATCAGGTTCGTTCGCACGCCTTATCCAAACAAAGTCACTACAAATACTCCAACCCAGTGGCTCCCTGATTTCTCATCGGGTTCGTCAGCACGTTTTCCAACCTCCGAACAGCTCCCCGGCTCCGCGCTGAGTTCGTCTGTGAATAAGCCAACCTCCTACCAGCTCCCCCAATTTCGCCTCGGGTTCGTCTGCGAACTTCTTTCCTAATGGCTCCCCGATTTCGCATCGGGTTCGTCCACGACGTTTCACCCTCCTGCGGCTCCCTGATTTCGCATAAGGTTCGTCCGGGCTTGACTCTATTCCTGAGGCTCCCCGATTTCGCAACGCGTTCGTCCTTGCTACGCGTATCCCAGCGGATCCCCGATTTCGCAACGGGTTCGTCCGTGCACCTTACTAACAAATTCTCAACCGTATTCTTTGGGTTATACCAACCTCGCCGGTCTAGGCGTTGCCCTCAGCCCGGGCTCGTAACAAAACTGGTGACAGCGGTGGGATACTACTGATTTAGAATTACCATGAATTTTAGTTTTAAAAATACCTTCTATTACTCGTAGGTGAACATTTACAATATACTAGTTTTCTCTAGTTAACTGCTTTAATAATATTTTTAAATGGCAAACCTACAAGCGAACGTCTCCTCTAATGAGATGCTAAATCTCACTGTTTCGATCGCCAATTTAATGACACCCTTAACGCAACGGACGTGTATACAGAATATTACATCGTCCATTCCGACCTTTGACGGAGAAAAACCATCGTTGACGCACTTTGCTCAAAATGTGGAAGACGGGTTAACTTTGATTCCTGAGGGTACGGAAACGGAGTATCTTCCAATTGTTTTAACTAAGCTTATCGGTTCAGCAAGTAGATGCACGATAGAGCATAAATTCGAGTCCGCTAAGGCTTTAATTAAGCATTTGTCACACTTTCAAGTTGAAATCGCGAAATTACATATTCGTGACGGAGAAAGTATTCGACAATATGTTGATAGAACAAGTCATCTTGTTTATTGTACGCGCGGGGCTATCCGGAAAAGATATCAGGATCACGCTGACGATTTGGTCAGGGAAATGGAACAAGACGTTAAAGAAAACTTCATCGATGGTTTACCGGATCGGATTTCTTGGAAAGTGTCGGCTCAGGTTCAAGGCGCACAGGTACACTTGAACAGGCTTACGACGCCGTGATACAAATAGACAGAAAATTAAGAAATCGACGACAGTCGCCTAGCAGTGAATCACCTGCTAGATACGCTCAAGGTACTTGTCATCACGACCGTGAAGTGTCGTACCCTCACTCACCGAATAGATACGATCGGTTCAGGGACCGACATGCGAAAACACCCGAATTTGAAGAGGAACGAGAGGGGCAAGGACGCGTGACGGCTTGTACCTTCCACCAAAGAAGCTACTCGAGATCCTCTTCCAACCACCGCGATTCATTTAATATTGATGATCGAAGACCAAAAATATCAATTCTTAAAAATTCTGATAGAAACTGCAAGCCAAGTTTGTATTGCTGGCATTGTGGTATAAACGAACATGACGAAAAGTCATGTCGGAAACATCCGCGCAATTCACGTCATCACCGGACTCGCGAGATTCGTCCGTAGAATCGACCAAGTCTTTAAACTTAAATCGCGATCAACGTACAGGCGACACGATGAGCGGAAACGAGGAAGATAGCCGAAGGGAAATCCGATTAAACGACGAGAAGAAAGAAGACTCATCATGGAGGCACCTGCACCAAGAATCAAAATCAAAGTTCCGGAATTGGAATCAGGAACGGGAGAATTTTTAATTGATGGTGGAGCAGCCGTGAACCTGGTGGTCATCGACGTTCTCGGAAGAACCGCAGAAATAAGTTCTAGGGAAGAAATTGAATAGACCGGACTGAGAACAACACCGATTCACACTCTTGGAACGACAATCCTCAATATTCATGGATCTCCAGCACTTTTCTATGTGGTAAAAAATCTTGCGTTAGACGCAGATGGACTTATCGGAAGCCCGTTCTTAAAACAAGAAGAAGAAGAGATTTCTTATTATCATGGAACCTTAACTTTAAAAAATGAACCGATTCGACCTGTACGCTTTTCAAATTATCAAGATTTACCTCAAACAAAAGAACAGCATACAGTTACTAAATATTGCATCAAGCCTAGAACATCGCAGCAGATTGCTGTAAGAATAGCAAACGTGAAAATAAAAGAAGGGTATTTACCGCGCATCAAATCCCACGAGCAACTATACATAGGGGAAGTAGTCCTAACAAACAACGACGGCAAATGTCACGTTATGGCAAATGACATTTTAAGTACACCTGATGAAGATTCTTATCCTGGAATGGAACACCCGTCGAACTTCAAGAATAGGAAAGACAGGATTCAGGGAATTTTACAAACAATCAATTTAAACCATTTGAACAAAGAGGTACGGAATTTCGTTACTGATTTAGTAGAGAAATTTCCCGACCGATTTTTCCTACCAGGAGATAAACTCGGGAATGCTCGTGATTTCAAACAGTCAATTCACACGACTAATGATATTCCCATTAATACGAGACAATATCGCTACCCACCTGTACATCAGAAAGAAATTAAAAAACAGCTCAGCACTATGCTATCTGCAGGCATCATTAATCATTCCAAATCTCCATATAACTCGCCTTTATGGATTGTCCCGAAGAAAGCAGACGCACAGGGTAATAAACGCTGGCGTTTATTAGTAGATTTCCGCGCACTCAATGAAAAAACTATTTCGGACATATACTCATTACCGCAAATCACTCAAATATTAGACCGATTGGGAGGAGCTAAATACTTCTCAGTCTTCGATCTCGCAACTGGATTCCACCAAATAGAGATGGATCCAAAGGATAAATCAAAAACAGCATTTACTACACCGAATGGACATTACGAATTTTCTCGAATGCCTTTCGGATTAAAAAACGCGCCACCCACATTTCAACGCCTCATGGATCAAGCACTCACCGGACTTGAAGGGACAGATCTTTTTGTTTACTTAGATGATATAGTAGTATACGCTTCATCGCTTCAAGAACACAACATCAAAGTTAAAAAATTATTAAAACGCCTTAAAGATCATGGATTGACCCTTCAGACACATAAATGCGAATTTTTACAGAAGGATGTCGCATATCTTGGACATATTATTTCAAAAAATGGAGTCAGACCTGACCCTAGAAAATTAAAAGCAGTTCCAGCTTTTCCAACACCCACCACACAGAGGAATATTCAACAATTCTTAGGACTTGTAGGATATTACCGCAGATTTGTACCTAATTTCACCTCAAAAGCAAAACCTTTAATTAACTTGTTAGGGAAAGGCATTAAATTCAAGTGGACCAAAGAACAAGATCAAAATTTCAAACACTTACGCAACGAATTGTGTCAGCAACCCATTCTACAATATCCAGATATCAGTAAACCATTCATTATTACAACAGATGCATCCGAATATGCCATTGGAGCCATGCTTAGTCGGGGAGAGATAGGAAGCGATTTACCAATAGCCTATGCATCCCGCAGTCTGAATAAACCCGAGAGGAATTATTCAGCTAGAGAAAAAGAATGTTTGGCAATGGTTTACGCTGTAAGATACTACAGGCCCTACATCTATGGAACCAAATTCACCCTAATCACAGATCATAGACTACTTATTTGGTTGCATTCCGTTAAGCACCCGACTTCCAGACTCATGAAGTGGAAACTTACACTTTTGGAGTATGAGTACCAGGTTGTTCATAAAGCTGGAACGATAAACAAAAACGCAGACGCTCTGTCGCGTAAGCCTACATCAATCTGTTTACCACTTCTTCCACGTGAATGCAGGGACACCGACTTCAAAGTACAGGTACCAAAACCAGAGATTAATACCGATTCAATTGGTATTAAAACAGACCCAAATATCGGGTCAGTAGCAGCTCAGATGAAACGGAACAAGCCGCATATGGAAAGGTTCAACATTCGCCAATTATACATAAAAACCGATCTTTTCCTACTTTATCTCGAGAAGTAACAATGCCAGATGAACGCCAGGAAATCATAAATAGTTTTTCACCCGCAGCAAATTCTACACAAATTTCCCCTTTGGACCGGGATCAGCCCATGTTCAATGATTTAATATCTTTTGACGAACCGGTTGAAAATCCGCTGGGATATGTGTAGCGCGAACGAACCTGATGCGAAATCAGGGAGTCGCAGGAAATGTCAGTTTGTCTCGTAACTCTAAATTAATATTCGATACAACTCGAGCGGTTAAGTTGTATCTGTGGGAACGTTGCTACTGATATAAAGGATTACGGGGTAAATATAGGTTTAACGAATCTACTCGGTTTAATGGTGAACAAATTATAAATATATATTTGAGATCAGTCGTCAGTACAAATGTAATTGTCGCGATGAAATAATATTAAAGTGTGTAAGTTACCTAAGTATTTGCACGGTGTTGACACACTGGCGATGCGAAAGAACTTCAACCGGGCTAGCGGATTCTAACGGGTTAATCTGTGATTCGAAAGTTGCGCTAAGCCCAATCTCACTAGATATAACTGACTCTGTACGAGCGTGGCACGATGTGACGTCACGCGTGACTATGTAACTCTGAACCGACGAGGGTATAAACCAAAGGGTTTATATACCCCCGAAATGCGCGGGAACGCATTAGAACTTTCCATATAAGGAAATTCAGGAGTCTTCGTCGGACCACGCTCGTCTTGGTCATAATGCAGCTGGTCGCACATGTGCTCAGGACCCCTTTTTCTGTTTATGGTAACCGAAAGAATTTTAGGGCGTTCTCCCATCACAGACGCGAGCTCGCAAACGCGTTGAGAGCGACGTATGGAATATTCTTCATACGTAACATCAACATCGCCGGTCTAGGCAATTGTCCACAGCCCTGGCTCCTAACAGTAGCATGATATGTAAAAATTGTCCAAAGCATATCGCGTTTGGTCATTTTATTGAGGAGATTGTAACAAACATTTTGGTAACAATTTTATTTAAAAAGGATGAAAAATTACACAGTATGAATTTTAAATCTCGCTTGCATTAGTGTTGGCTCTCACGGATATTCTATCTCGGATCGGATTACATGCACGGCGCCAACGGTTCACTGGTTCCAAAGGGCACCACCCCAAGTAGGATGGATAGAAATGAACACTAATGGAAGTCACAATTTTGAACAGTAATCGAGATTTTACTGCACACCCACCTTCCTCCGTGAAATCCATCATTCGCTTACCAGATCCGAAACAGAATGTAAGCAACAGATTTATGTTTTAATATAAATATTTAATATAATAGTTACATGAGTTTAAATAGTTGAATCAATCCATTTCATTTCACCACGTTCAGAGATAAAATAAAGAAGAGTGAGATATTAGTCGTCTGAAATAATTATATAATAACAACTGCTTATACATCACCCATTAGCCACATTATATCCTTTTCTTCTTCTTACTTTCATAATGCTTAATTTTATTTTCTAAGCTGTCTGTAAAAAAGACTTCAATTTAATGACCTTGGTGTCTCTTACATTCCAATAATATAGTGAACGAATCAGAATACAAACCACTGGTTACACGTTTCATTAATCGTTGATAGATTGTAGACTTTACACCAAGTAATAGGCAATCACTTTGGAACGACATGCCTTTGCAGTTCATCGAATCGTCCAAATCTGACAGCATATTCTCAATCATAACTGATCTATACAAATTGAGAATCCGTTATATCACAATTAAAAAATATATGGCGCGGTCATGTGGATGAAACTAAACCAAATGAATGTTTTAACAATCACAGTTGTGGACGGCGTGGGACACAGCAGACTGTTTATTGCGACACAACTACGAAGAGAGCTGTTAGAGAGCTCATACAGAGAGCGACCACAAAGGGATTTTTGATTCCATTCTAAGAACTTATTATAATACAGCAATACCAGGTCATCAAATAAGCCCTGTTTAGCTCGAACTTTAACATTCTTTGTAGAACCCATCCTCGGTTTTGTAGCCGCACTGTCCTTGGCTCGTAACACTACCGAGAGGGGATTCACACATTGACTGAGAAACAGCAATAATGTATTGAGGCGCTATTGATGATTACAGAAATTTATCGATGAACGCTCTGCAAGACCTGAGGCGTTAACAGTCGCGCTTCATCCCCACCATTGGGGGAACCCCCCGGGTTCTGAGCGACCATAGCAAACTGATACGTTTTGAATAGCCGTCCCGTCCAAGCGGCTAATAGCTACGGCAACCCTCCAAAGACTAAATGTTTTCGTATCCGCGAGACAACAGTAATACAACCGTAATACTTTCCATAAAGATTATTTTACTAAACTTTTCGTAACAATAACGAAGTACTATAGTTGCATTAGTGCTGTCTCACAGACACGTAAGTAACTAATCTTTCTTTCCCTCACTGTTCCTTTCAGCGGCTGTCGATGTCGATGCCTGCACAGTGGCCGGGCTCTTGAGGCTGGGATCATATTTTTAAGAAGGCAAAGTTCTCTGTGGTCGGTCGTTACGACCCGTGCTGTGTGGCAACACGAGAGGCCGGCGAGGGGTATATTACCCATGAATATGGTTATCAGTTTGGTAGTTAGGTGCGCGGAGGAACCTGATGCGAAATCAGGGGCCGCTAGGATTATTGTAAGCGAGAACGAGCCCGATGCGAAACCGGGAAGCCGTAGGACACGGAGGAACCTCGTGCGAAACCAGGGAGCTGTAGGAAGGGTTAATTATCGTGGACGAACCCGATGCGAAATCGAGGAGCCAGTAAGTTGGAATACGTTGCTTGTTTGGATAAAGACGTGCGAACGAACCTTATGCGAGGTAGTGGCAGGAAATGTTAATTTTCATCGCGACTCTAAATTAATATCTGATATAACGCGAGCGGTAAAGTTGTTACTAGTATGCAAGAATTACGGGGTAAATATAGGTGTAACAAACCTACTCGATTTCTAAGTGAACGTAATAAAGTCTATATTCTGAGTATCAGTATAAATACGAATGTTTCTGTCGCGATGGAATGATATAAAATGTGTAGCTGTGTTAGCTAAGTATTTGCACAACCGCTATTAGAGTATACCGAAAGAACTTCAACTGGACTAGCGAATTCTAACGGGTTAATCTATGATTCGAAGGGTGCACTAACAAGGAAGGTTAGGCAACCCAAAGATTCCGAAAATTATGGAACTTTGCATACAAGTACAGTATGTCATCCGTAATACAACCCTATTTTCCAATTGTGCCACAACTCGGTTTTAAGGGGTGAAATCAGCCCTTGAAAAAAATTGAGAATTTTCTTTTTCGTGAGATATCTCAGGAACGCTGAGAGATGTCAGAAAAAAGTTTAATTCAAACTTGCATCGTTTTATTGTGTTTACTTAACTGCGTAGAAAAATTGATTGGAAACATACGTGGTTTTCGAGTTACCGAATAGCAGCGAATAGCGGCCGCTCCACGTTTTTAACAGCACCTTCTCAGGTGGATAAATTATGTTTCAAGAAAAACGATTTAGGTATCTAATGTTAGAAAAAGCTAGGTATACTTACCCATCCGTCCACAATTTGACACTGGGTTAATCCTGACCCTTCAAGGGATTCCTCAACACCTTATGTGACAGCTGGGTCGGTGAACACACTTCACTCTCACTTTCATTGCACGGCCACTTTTACTATCCACTGTAAAACTTAGGGACAACTCGACAGGATTTATTGCTCTTACGTGCAACCATGACGGTATGACGAATGAATACACTACTGCGTAATGACGAACTGATCTCACGGCCACATTAAGATTAATTCTATAATCTGATATATTTGAGAATAATCTGATGGATTTGGCAAGTATTCGCACTTGCTTCCACATACGTGCGCGCACCGACGCGCGCGAGTGACCGAGTGACTTAGACATAGGAACAATAAATTCGGTCGAATTATCCCTAAACTGTTACAGTGGAAAGTAAAAGTCGCCGTGCAATAAAAATGATCATATATGCGTGTTCACCGACCCGGCCGTAACATCAGCTGTTGCGTCGTGCAGGTTAATTCATGGGCGAATGTGTAATTTGAACTAACTTTTTCTAACAGTGGCTATACAAATCTTTTTTTTTTAACATTTATTCACCGGAAAATATTTTCATAAGTAATAAAATATTTTATTCCTTTCGGATAATCAATAAACGTATGGAACATGGTTATTAAACGACTTATTAGTTCATTTGTTATTCATGAATAACGAATGGTTCTACATTATTGTTAATTAAGACGATGTAAGATTTGCCGCACGCTTCTCTCGACACCTGCGCTGCAATGCCAATGCGTCGGTTCACGACCACAGCCGGGCATAGTTGAAAGCGACACGCTTCAATCAACATTTTCATCGAGGAAAAATGTAGTTCAGAATCGCCACAGCTGCTCTTTTCTTTTCACTACCTATCCCTTTCTGCGATCGAAACTTACTGGAATATGGATATTGAAATGATCCAACTTAATGTTTAATACTGAAATACTTTTATTTCTTTATATTTTGTAAGGCACGTAGAAAGGCACGTCTTAAGGGCCCCGACTCCTTTGGGGTCAACTCCGAATCGATCTAAGCGCCATTACAAAGAAACGGGCTTTAGTGCAAACAAAAAATTTGCAGATTCGACATTTGACGGGGTGACATCTAAAGTAATTATACAGAATTATAAACTGACGGTGTGACATCTAATGTCATTAGGCAAAATTATAAACGGAGAGTGGGAGGCCATAGTTGCCAAATCACATAATTTGGGGGTTCTATCGCACTGTTGTCACATCTGTTACAATCCTGGCCACCAGCAAAATGAATCGGCTCGAGCCGAGATTTTGATTCCTGCCGGACATAGCCATAGCTGCTGAACGCTTTTGAAGGTTCCATCCCCCTCGGGTATATCTTTTTTTGCATTAATTTTTTTCTAATTTCGAACTATATGACAATGATTACTATTTCCTAATAAATATTTTAAAAACATTTTTAAAATATTAAAATTTAATATACATATGTAAATCTGAACATACTAGGAAGACCCTCAACTGGTCGACTCAGATTTTAATTTCCTTTTGCAGGTTGATAATACACAGGATCCTGATGGTATACGTTAAATATTATGTGTAGTTATTCATAAACTTTAATGATATTAACAATTAAAGTTACATACCTTCTATATGAGGGCATATCTTATATAAATAGGGAGTAATTCTATAGAAGATTGGTAGCCAAGTGAGATGGTTTATGGCTTGTGCCGTAGAGGTTCCGGGCTCGATTTCCGGTTAATTAATTTTTTTTTATTTGTGGTTTCATTTTTGCGACACTGTGCACGTTTCTGGATGATAGTTGTCATACATGTAATTGAAACACAGGAAAGTGCGACACCACGCAAACACAATAAACGTTTCGCTAGGCTTAAAAAAATACACTGATTCCTACAGGACTAGCTATGCATCTTGGACCGACTTCGAAAACTCTTGACTATGTATATATTATGCCAAAATAATAAATATCGCAGTGTGTGGGTAGGTGAGCCTATACGTGAAATTAGAAACGTACTCTAGGTTTTCTACAATCTAATCATAAACAGTGTTGACCGCATGTTCACTAAAACGTATTTTAAAGAAATAGTGTTTCAAAGTTATTAACATTTTAAAAGAACTATTTATCATTCAGAAACGTGCACACTGTTGTTAAAATGAAACCATTTAAAAAAAAATAATGTCAATTCACCGGGAATCGAATCCGGAACCTCTACGACAAAAGACATACACCATCTCACTTGGCTACCAATCTTCTATAGAATTATTCCCTATTTATATAAGATATGGCCTCACATAGAAGGTATGTAACTTTAATTGCTAATATCATTAAAGTTTATGAATAACTACACATAATATTTTACGTATACCATCAGGAGCCTTTGTATTATCAACCTGCAAAAGGAAATTAAAATCCGAGTCGACCAGTTGAGAGTCTTCCTTCGTTCGAGCGCTTTTCGTACTACCGTTTCAAACAGTGGTAGGTTTTACTACTATTTTGGCTTTCTTTTAGAACACACATTTATTTTTTTTTACAAATCTAATGAACAGTGTAAATGAAAGAGATTCCTTGGTCATGTTGAACAAAACAGATTTATGAAACAATATTAATATGTTTAACAATAGAACGTTTTATTCATATTAAATTAATAATAATGTGTAATGATTCGTTATTCACGAATAACAATTTAATTATCAAGCCGTTTATTAACTGTTCCATACTTTTATTCCTCATCCGAAACGTATGAAGTATTTTATTACTTATTAAAACAATGTTTGGATAATTAATGTTAAAAAAAGATAGGTAAATAAACATATCCTTTCGTTCACGAAGTAACCAGCTTCGACGAAAGTGGGTCCTTGGCCGTTGGTCATTGTACCAATCCTGACCTATCTTAACAATTTTATGCTACGAAACGCACGTCCCGGCGCTCGATAAAGATCTGATTCGCACTTGTTTCCACACGGATGCGAGACACACATTGACGTACATAGGCCTCATTGTAGTGCAAACGGTCATGGCCCGTCAGAGGTGTGTGTGGGTCGTATCCGTGTGGAAACAATTGCGTAGCATAAAATTGTTAAGATAGGTCAGGATCGGTACAAATAAAAATACAAAGCAATACAAAGCATGAGAAAGAGTAAATTAGAAATAAATGAAATTCATTATACTTCAGAAAAAGAGTTGTCGGATTCTGTTATATGTGTCAGACTGATCACAAAAAGAAACGACGAAAAACACGAAAGCCTTGCAACAATTTCGACCGTCCTATTTGTGATAAACACGTAAATACTATAGCAATATTTCGAAATTGTCCAAAGAATTGTTTATTATTGAAATTTAATAAATAAATAAATCATATTATTTAACAACTGGTTGATGTTTATGTGCATAGAACGCCTAAAAATATCGTCTATTATATGGGTACATGGGTACCTGGTTGATAACATAAGGGTTAATAAATATATATAATTCACATGTAGTTAGTAACTTGTTACGAGCCGAGGGCTAAGGGGCACAGCTGCGCGAGCCGAGGATCGGTAGTTTAAGAGTTTGTTAGTTACGGACGGCCAGTGCGTATTTCGTCACTGGAAGCCGCGTAGATAGGAGTGCGTGAACTTGCCGATGCCTGTTTCATCACCGGGTGTCACAGGAAGGTAAAGGTAATCGTGGACAAACCGGTGCCTCTTTCATCACCGGGAGCCACAGGATGGTAAGTTTTCGTGGACAAACCGATGCCTCTTTCATCACCGGGAGCCACAGGATGGTAAGTTTTCGTGGACAAACCGATGCCTCTTTCATCACCGGGAGCCACAGGATGGTTATTGTGGACAAACCGATGCCTCTTTCATCACCGGGAGCCACAGGATTGTTAGTAAAATGGACTCGTAACTTATAGCGATACACCTCGAGCGGTTAAAGTGTATCTGTTTGGTGGGACGTTACTGCTAATGATTGGTAGAGGTGATTCAATGAGAAAAGGCGTACGATATTATTAAGTGTATATTTCCTACTCTTTGGTTATTCTACAGTTTGATTATAAACTACAAAATCCACATTTCTCAATCTGTACGGATTGGAAATGTATACTGCCCAACAAAAGGCCTGACGATATACCGTAAAATATGTATGTCGTCTTTAAGAAATGAACGTGTAAGAATTGCTCGAAGGGGACTCGGAACCCGATCTCGCTGAGCAACAATATCAAAATAGTCGATACGGAACGTACTCGAAGCTAGATTAATACTGAGCCGCCGAGAGCAGAATTCGTGCCCTTTTTATACTCGAAATCCGGACCAAAAAGCTGGTGGGGGCACGGAAAATTCCAAGGGAGTCCGGAAAGATTCCCCCAAAGGGTCACGTCATCGCGACGTCGCGGAAGGGGCAGACTCGACTGCATGCACCCTCGATTTCCAAATAAGGGCATCATAGAAGGAAGAAATGGAATAATACTTCCTACGTAACAAACTTGAAAAAAATTATGTAGAAAAAATGAACTTGAGGTGGTTCGAACCTAAAAAAAAGTTTTTGCAACGGCTCGAATCAAAATCTCTGCTCGAACCGATTTATTTGCTGATGGTTATACATTGTAAGATATGTGGCAACAGCGTCAGAGAGGTCTTGCTACGTGCCGGCAACTATGTTTTACTTGCGGCTGTGTTTGCGCATCAGGTATTCACGTATGAATCGCCGTTCGTGGTGTGAAATTATAACTTACATTTACCGACTGATATGTATTTTTATCGACTCTGACGATAACCTGCCCAAATTAACTAAAATGTGCCATAAACGCCACAGACGGAGAATCATTGAACTATTCTCACGTCGAATGCGTGCAAATCGTAGAATCGATTCACCGCTTTCCAGAAGTGATAGATTGTGAAAAATCGAATTTATGTGATTTTGTGCTAGTTCAAGGAAACTAGGTGGGGTGTGTAAGCAGTGAATAAACCATTAAATCGTTCAATATTGGCGAAATGTGACGTGTGTCAAGATGCTGCAGCCATCTTGTTGCCTACATCGATGTCTGTCTCAAGCTTGCCAGTTTCATAAATAACGTTATCCTGAACGAATGCTGAATTTATTGGCGTTCAAACGAATGTCTCGGGCTGTGGTGAAGTCTACCCGTGTGTGATGTACCCGTGAAAGTTTCATTAATGAAATTATAGAGAAGAAAAATCGAATCTATGAAATCGAGCCTCTCTCTCGCGCATGGCGTATACGTGCATGCTTTCCTTTGTTTGCGTGAGTGCACGCACACAGTTCATGGCGCATGGAGTCGGGGCCCTTAACGCTTTCGAAGAAATGTCTCGACTGAGTGTTGCACACGTCAAGAGACAAAAACGCGACGCATTTACGCCGCGGACATTGTACATACAATGTATACACCAGGGCAGGCTAAAATAAACCTATTAATCCTCATATACGAAAAATAGATTAATTTTGTCCTTTATTCAGAACAATAAATTCCAACAAAACTTATTGCCGATAATTAAGCCACTAAATATAGTCCAAATTATATCGTGTTTGATGTCATTTTGATCAGAAAAATGTCAACCATGCTATGTAAAAGTATCATAAGAAAAGGATTTCAAATCAAAAAGTTTCATCCTTGCATTAGTGTTGTTTCGTCGATACGCTTCGGCATACTATTGTAACAATTCTCAGACCCCGCAACGCCAGTGCGTAAAAACCGTGCAAGTTCTTAGGTAATAATTTACATACTATTTAAATACCGCGACAATTACATTTGTACCAACGACTGATTTGAATATATATAAATTGTTCACCATTAAATCGAATAGATTCGTCAAACCTATCTTTACTCCGTAATTCCTTATGTTGGTAGTAACGTTCACACGAATACAACTCAACCGCTCGAGTTGTATTGAATATTAATTTAAAGTAATGAGACAAACTAATAAGTTTCTTGGGTAATATCAACATCGCCGGTCTAGGCAATTGCCCACAGCCCTGGCTCGTAACACGTATATAATTTTAAATTACATTATTTTTCAGTCCTTTGACAGAACGAGCACGAAAAGAAAATGCAAGTTCAACGATGATCTAAGAAATCAATTTCCGTTTATTAAAAAAACCAAAGCGGACACATCGTAAAATGTGAGGAATGTAATGGTGAAATTTCTATTTAGCACGGCGGGAAGAAATATATATACATAAAACACCTGGAGACACAGAAAGGAATAAATGTCCTAGAATTTTTGAAGTCTTCTGATCAAGAATCTTGAAAAATTTGGCTAGCATTTGTACACAATCAAGCAGCTTCAAAATGCTGTAAAATTGATTGAAGGCCATACAATTTCGGTAATCGAAGTAGCAAACGAAATTAAATATTTTTAATATCAGTGTCAAGAGCGGTTAGAAAATACTTTTCGTCCGTTAACCATGTTGCATTTATTCCGTTAATCAAGGACACAGATCTATATGCGAACGCTACAGCATTCGAAAGAAGAATTTGACATTCACAATCAACGACAGTAAAGCTATTGCAGCGATTTGACTAACTAAGCATAGAACCAGCGCAGAGATCCACGTTGAAGACAGTGCAACTGTACGAGACGCTTGGAAATCACTCGAGCAAGTACCCAACCAAAGTCAAGGGTAAGAATCGTTCAACTTAAAAGAGTATTCCACCATTAACAGATGAAAACTGATGAGTCCATGCCGTCATAAATGTATCAGGCAAATATTGTAGCGAATAACCTACTGGAGGCTTGAGCAAAAGTTAAAGACGTAGATTTGGCATATGGGCTACTAGCAGGACTTCTAGATAGTTAGGAGAATCTAAATATGGCATTAGCGAGTTTGCCTGATGACAATTCACGTCTGCACAAATTAAAAGAGTTCTATTAGCAGAGTACGATATAAGGGCATCCAGACCAGAGGAAGAAGGAAGTGCACATACAGATGCGAAGAGACGAGGGAATATAAGGTACAAACTTATAATCTGTTACGAGCCGGGGCTGTGGGCAACGCCTAGACCGGCGAGGTTGATATAACCCAAGGAATACGGTTGAGAATTTATTAGTAAGGTGCACGGACGAACCCGATGCGAAATCGGGGAGCCGCTGGGATATGTGTAGCGAGGACGAACCCGATGCGAAATCGGGGAGCCTCAGGAATAGAGTCAAGCGCGGACGAACCTGATGCGAAATCAGGGAGCCGCAGGAGGGTGAAACGTCGTGGACGAACCCGATGCGAAATCGGGGAGCTGCTAGGAGGTTGGCTTATTCACAGACGAACCCGGCGCGGAGCCGGGGAGCTGTTCGGAGGTTGGAAAACGTACGGACGAACCTGATGCGAAATCAGGGAGCTGTAGGATGGGTTAGCTTTCGTGGACGAACCCGATGCGGAATCGGGGAGCCACTGGGTTGGAGTATTTATAGTTATTTTGTTTGGATAAGGCGTGCGAACGAACCTGATGCGAAATCAGGGAGTCGCAGGAAATGTTAGTTTGTCTCGTAACTTTTAAATTACTATTCGATACAACTCGAGCGGTTAAGTTGTATCTGTGGGAACGTTACTACCGATATAAAGGATTACGGGGTAAATATAGGTTTAACGAATCTACTCGATTTAATGGTGAACAAATTATAAATATATATTCAAATCAGTCGTTGGTACAAATGTAATTGTCGCGATAGAAATAATATAAAGTATGTAAGTTACCTAAGTATTTGCACGGTGTTGACGCACTGGCGATGCGGGGTCTGAGAGCCGCTTTAAGAGTGTTCCGAAAGAACTTCAACCGGACTAGCGGATTCTAACGGGTTAATCTATGATTCGAAAGGTGCGCTAAGCCCAATCTCACTAGATATAACTGTCTCTGTACGAGCGTGGCACGACGTGACGTTACGCGTGACTGTGTAACTCTGAACCGACGAGGTTAGAAACCAAAGGGTTTATATACCCCCGAAATGCACGGAAACGCATTAGAACTTTCCATATAAGGAAGTTGAGGAGTCTCCGTCGGACCACGCCCGTCTTGGTCATAATGCAGCTGGTCGCACATGTGCTCAGGGCCCCTTTTTCTGTTTATGATAACCGAAAGAGTTTTAGGGCGTTTTCCCATCACAGACGCGAGCTCGAAAACGCGTTGAGAGCGACGTATGGAATATTCTTCATACGTAACAAATCTAACAACTAGATATATTATTATATTCGTGAAACCTCATCGAATTATTTGGCGCCAAGCGCAACAGAATAACTATTACCGCAAAAGTACAAAACACTTTCAGACTTGAAAATGTGCCATTTTTTCAAAACTGATTTTCACAAAAATCGTACGTTCTGGAGAAAAACGGATTGCAAATTCGTATTCAGCACAATAAAGTCTGCGAGGAACGCTTATTGAAGTTTACAAAAACAGACCCGTGTTGAACAGTGTAATTTGTCATAGTAGAGCTATTCTAGTTGATATGGAGTAAGTGTTGTTGTTAAACGGTACGGTGTTTTATTCAACCACCCCAATAACATTGCTCCTCATCTTGAACATCAGTTAAAACTTTTGGGCTCTTGCACGCCATCATTGTGCAAGAGAATTGGAAGGGAATCCAGAAGATTTACAACCTTCGAAAAAGCGACGCCCTGCCATAACAGTAATATTACCAGATTTACAGTCATATTGGTCTCGAGCATACAATAGAAGAATTCCATTCTTTATCAAACTTTTGAAAAGATTTTTCCATATTTTTTAGTCTCTTCAGTTAGGAACAATTTCAACATTGGATCGAATGGAGAATATTTTCCATACGTCGCTCTCAACGCGTTTTCGAGCTCGCGTCAGTGAGGGGAAAACGCCCTAAAATTCTTTCGGTTATCGTAAACAAATATTGGGTCCCTGAGCACAAGTGCGATCAGCTGCATCAAGACCGAGACGGGTGTGACCAGAAGAAAACTCCTAAAGTTCCTTATATGGAAAGTTCTGACCACTGGAAAGTGACCACAACCTCATATTTCAGATATCCACACTATGGGCAATATATATCTGGCAGAACACCTATTATGACTACAGAAATCACTACAAACCAGCGTTCACACACACATACACAGCTATCGCTGCCACCATGGAACAACACAACGCACAGAAACGGCCACTAATAGATGTAGATACCCCACCCCAGGAGGAATCTGGACAGCACATCGATACAAAAATGTCAGGTGAAGAACTTAAGTGGCAACAAGAAAACCCCAGGAAAAATAAAAGGAATACAAATACAGTCCAACCAGAAAACTACTCAAGAAAGAAGATTCTCAGAGTTGAACAATAGTGAACCGATGCAAGAAGATGAAATTACTAAGAATGTTAATCAAAACTCTAATAAAATACAAAAGCCACCTCCAATATTTATGGACGACATAGCAAATTTCCCACTTATGCTAGAAAGCTTTAAAACAGCCCTTACAGATGAAGAGTTTACCTGCAAATCAATGTCATCGGACTCGATTAAAGTAAACACCAATACTCCATCTGCCTACCGTAAGCTAGTCCACTTCGTAAAAATAAATAACATAGCATTTCACACGTATCAACCACGTCAGGAAAGATCTTTTATAGTTGTTATTAAAAATCTACATAATTCAATTCCCACAATTAAAAATGAACTAGAAAAAAGGGGTTTTGAAATCAGAAATATCACTAATATACGTAGCTGGAAAACGAAAGACTCCCTCACTTTATTCTTTGTAGACCAAGTACCAAGCGAGAAAAACAAAGAAATTTACGAATTGAAGCATATCCTTAACACCATAATAGAAGTCTTACCGCCGCGTAAAAAGAAAGAGAGCCCTCAGTGCCATCGCTATCAGAAATATGGACATACCAAGGGGTATTGTTCTAAGCCATTCAACTGCGTGAAATGTGCGGCAAATCATCCCACGAATACTTTCACCAAGGAGAAAAACGCCCCTGCAAAATGTGCATTGTGCGGTGGTCCGCATCCTGCGAATTACAAATGATGCAGCGTATATCGAGAATTGCAGAAAGTAAGAAGTAAGCCAGATAAAAATACAACAGTAAATAAAAGTAACACAGTGCAGAATGACCATAATGATGCTACCAGCACAGTGCTAAATCTACTCCTCCAGAAATTCAAGTCTCTTTTTAAGCAATTAATGTACCAGAACAGCATGATTATAAACCTGCTTATCACTATCATCAACAAAAAATAACAATGCCTGACAAGATGAGAATAGCCTTGTGGAATTCAAACGGTTTGCAGCAACACAAACGGGAAATAGAATTATT
The DNA here is from genome assembly GCA_963969485.1 of Nomada goodeniana. Taxonomy (NCBI): domain Eukaryota; kingdom Metazoa; phylum Arthropoda; class Insecta; order Hymenoptera; family Apidae; genus Nomada; species Nomada goodeniana. Next base: position 8,703,937 of record OZ018305.1, on the reverse strand, counting down.
CCTAAATGAAAATAAAATAGGTTTTCTCCTAATTTCTGAAACTCATTTTACTGACAGAAGCTACTTTAATAGTTACAAGTAGAAACAAGACAGCACCAATCATCCAGACGGAATTGCGCACGCAGGACCTGATATTATTATTAACGAAAAGATATCGCACGCTGAATCAATAAAATTCGACGAAATTTTTCTACAGCCAACTAGTGTCGAAATCAAAGATGCACACAGTTCACTCGTCATTGCTGCGGTATACTGTCCACCCAGGCATGCAGTAAGTACAGATCAATTTGATAAATTCTTTAACACGTGAGACACACACTTTAAGTGTAAGATTTATCTCAGGTGGACAGTACAATGCAAAGCACCCTCAATAGGGTTCAAGGCTTAGCAATCCAAAAGGCAAAGAAGTCCATAAAACAATGACATCAAGAGGATATAGTCACGTCAGCACAGGCGGACTGACTGGCCAACCGACCACAGAAAAACACCAGACCTACTTTACTTTTTTTATAAGCAAAGGTATCTCGATATGCCAGGTTGAGGTAAATACAAGCTTTGACTTGTCATCTGATCAACCGCCAATTATACTCACACTGAGTTCTACTTTTGTAGAAAACGAAAAACGGTCGTACTGGACAAACTTAAAAACACACTGGTTTGAACACTTATAAACAATAATATAAATAGATCTGAAAATTCCATTAAAAACTTCGAATAACATAGATCAGGCGGTAGAACTCTTAATCAAGACGCTGCAAGATGCAGTATATCAATCGACGCCTGAAACCAAATCTGAAAATAAACACGCGATGAACCATCCATTATCCGTAAGAGTCAAAATTGCAGAAAAGAGGACAGCAAGGAAGAAATGGCAGCTGTCTAGGCACCCAGATGACAAGAGGATGTTAAACAAGTTAACTAGGGAACTCACAAACCTGCTGCACAAAACTACAAATGAACGTATCCAAGCTTGTCTCCGCGACAGGAAAATAACTATCCCTTGTGGAAAATCACAAAAATATTGAAAAGGGTAACTAATTACAGCTCTCACATAAAAATAGATAATAACCGATGGGCCAGGAATGACCAAGAAAAAGCCGATACATTTGCGAATCACCTATCTATAATATTCAGGCCGAATGACATATCAACCTCCGAGAACGACTACAGAGACATCACTAACTTCCTTAACGCTCCTTCGCAACCTTGTAAACCCATGAAACATTTCAGCCCCAGAGAAATAGCACAGGAAATAAAGAAACTCAACAATAAAAAAGCACCTGGATATGATCTTACTTCCACGAAAATGTCAAAAGAAATACCAAAACAGAAAGGTGTAGTAGCAATTACACAAATATACAACCCAATACTAAGAATCCAGAATTTTCTCATCCAATGGAAATTTGCGACAATTATTCTCATTCATAAGTCTGACAAACTACGCACCGAATTGACCTCCTTTAGGCCTATATCACTGTTACCAATCTCGTCAAAACTATTTGAAAGACTACTCTTAAATAGAGTAACACCAATACTAACGGAAAAACACATAACCCCATTACATCAAGTCGGTTTTCGTAAGCAATACTCTACCATTGAACAAGTACATCGTATAGTCAATGTGATAGAAGAATGCTTTGAGAAACTCATGGTATGTTCCACTGCATTTATTGACATTAATCAAGCTTTTGATAGAGTATGGCACATGGGTTTGTTATACAAAATTAAGCAAAACCTTCCATATAGCTACTATGGCCTGCTAAAATCCTAATTAACTGACAGGTTCTTCCAAGTTAATCAAAACGGCAAATACTCGAAGATCTACCCTATACTTGCAGGTGTTCCTGAAGTTAGTGTCTTAGGTCCCACATTATACCAAATTTATACAGCAGATCTTCCTGAAGAACAAAACGTACTTGTTTTGGATAAACTAGCTTTTCCTAACATTAGTTATGCGAATCGTTTTTCTTAAAACATAATTTATCCACCTGAAAACTACTGATAAAAAAACTATTTTTTTCATATGTAATAAAACATTTGATTCTTTTCGGTTAATGAATAAACGTATCGAATTCGGTTATTACACGACTTATTAGTGCATTTCTTATTCATGAATAATTCCACATTATTCTTAATTAAGACGATGTAACATTTGCCGCATGCTTCCTTCGGTACCGCCGATGCCCCCATCACGACCAACTGCAAGTGATCGGTTCGCACCTGAGCGCGCGTCGGCCGATGCCCGACGGGCGCTCTCATTAGCCAGTGTTTTTCGTTAACCCTCCAACAGCGATGCCGGAGTCACTGGTTTGGTGACCGATACGCACACAGTGACAGAGCTGTTTGTGTTAGGCGCGAGCAGGCTATTTTAGCAGTACCCCAAAATTGGAAAAACCCTGAACTCGGTTGGCTGAATGGAAACAAATATACAGCGAGGGATTCTTCTTGCGACGACCATCGACTTGAGCGAACCTCTCTTAGTATTCCTTTACAATTTTCCGCTTTACTTGAGTCTTATATGTTGCCAAAGGAACTTTTTTGTTGTTATTTCTTTGTTGTTTTTATTAACGCAATGTCTGTGTTACGAACAAAGGAGCAAGTTCGTTCTGGTGATTTTCCGGAAGACGCCTACAATTTTGAAGAATCATCGAATATATTACAAAATGTATTCCATGTAGCAATACAAATTTATAATCAATATAATGTTTATTATAATTCACGAAATTATTATTTTTTCCTATACGTGTTCCTGTACGCAGTACAGAAAAAAGTACCTGAACGCAAAGCCAATAGAATACAATATATCCATGAGGGTCTAGGGACGAGTAACCGTCCCTGGTTAGTACAAGATCGGTGAGGGTTTGGGGGCTCGGGAATATGTAGTAGTGATATATTGGTGTTAGTTAAAATGACTCCACGTTTGAGGCCCGAGTCTCCGCTGTCGGAGTGTTAATAACTCAAAAACGAAACTATACATAACATTTTTATCAAGGAAAAAGTTGTTTAGCATCACCCTAGCTACACCCCAATCCTCGATGTTCCCCGACCTTTGTGTCACCCTGTATAGTTTCCTCATTTTCTTATCACGTGCCGCTCAAGCTTGCGTAAGAAGGGAAGGCGCGTTTCCACGAAGGGCCCAAAGATTTCTATCATCATCGTACACGGACAATAAGGGCCTTTGATATTGATTAGCTGCATCGAGCCCGATTAAGTGCACGCGAGCGACCCGACGAGCTCTCCGTGATCTTACCTTATATGGAAACCCCAAATACGCCCCCCCGTACATTTTGGGACTATATAAGCCCTTCCATTCTGATCATCTTCGGTTAATAACTACACAGTTACGGGGAGTGTCACGTCGTGTTACGCTCGTACAGAGTCAATTACATTCAGTGAGTTCGGGCTTAGGGCACCGATCAGAATACACGTTAACCCGTTGGAATCCGCAAGTTCGGTTGAAGTTCTTTCGGCATACTATTGTAACCATTCTCCGACTCCGCATCGCCAGTGCGTCACCACCGTGCAAGTACTTAGGTCATAATTTACACACTATTTAAATACCGCGACAATTACACTTGTACCAACGACTGATTTGAATATATATAAATTGTTCACCATTAAACCGAGTAGATTCGTCAAACCTACATTTAATCCGTAATTCCTTATGTTAGTAGTAACGTTCCCACGAATACAACTTAACCGCTCGAGTTGTATTGAATATTAATTTAAGTATTGAGACAAACTAACAAGTTATATCAAAGTAATATCACAAGTTAACAAATTATGTCGTACCCTCTATCTCCGAATAGATACGATCGGTTTAGGGAACGACCAGCGAGAACATCTGAATTCGAAGAGGAACAAGAGAGGCAAGGTCGCTCGACGGCTTGGACCTTGAACCAAAGAAGCCCCTCGAGATCCCCTTCTAATCACCGCAATTCATCGAATATCGACGATCGGGGTCAACAAATTTCAATTTTAAAAAATTATGATAGAAACCGCAAGCCAAGTTTGTATTGCTGGCATTGTGGTATGAACGGACATGACGAAAAATCATGTCGCAAACATTCGCGTAATTCACGTTACCATCGGGACTCGCGAGATTCGTCCGTAGAATCAAACAAGTCTTTAAACTACAACCGCGCTCAGCGTACAGGCGACACGATGAGCGGAAACGAGGAAGATCGCCGAAGGACAATCCGGTTCAGCGACGAGAAGAAAGAAGACTCATCAAGGAAGCACCTGCACCAAGAATCAGGATCAAGGTTCCGGTGGAGCAGCCGTTAATCTGGTGGTCATCGACGTTCTCGGAAGAAACGCAGAAATAATTTCTAAGGAAGAAATTGAACTAACTGGACTCACTACGACACCGATTTACACCCTTGGAACTACAATTCTTCACATTCAAGGACTTCCAGCATTTTTCTATGTGGTAAAAAATCTTGCATTAGACGCTAATGGACTTATCGGAAGCCCGTTTTTAAAACAGGAAGAAGCTGAGATTTCTTACTACCATGGAACGTTAACATTAAAAAATGAACCAATCAGACCTTTACGCTTTTCAAATTATCCAGATTTACCTCAAACAAAAGAACAACAGTCAGTTACAAAATATTGCATTGAACCTAGAACCCCGCAGCAAATCGCTATAAAAATAGCAAACGTAAAATTGAGGGAAGGGTATTTACCACGTATAAAAACCCACGAGCAACTACACATAGGGGAAGCAGTCGTAACAAACAATGATGGAAAGTGTCACGTTATGGCAACAAATACCAGTGAAGAAGCAATCGACGTAGAGATAGAGCCTCAAATTTTGGAGCCCTACGATATCTTAAATACATCCGATGAAGATTTTTACCCAGAAATGGAATACGCGCCGAGCTTCAAGATTAGGAAAGATAGGATTCCGGGAATTTTACAAACCCTTAATTTAAATCACTTAAACAGGGAGGAACGGAATTTTGTTACTTATCTAGTAGAGGAATTCCCCGACCGATTTTTCCTCCCAGGAGATAAACTCGGGAAGGCTCGTGACTTCAATCATTCAATTCATACGACTAATGATATTCCAATTAATACAAGACAATATCGCTACCCACCCGTTCATCAAAATGAAATTCGGAAACAGATCAGCACTATGCTATCTGAAGGCATAATTAAACCCTGTAAATCTCCATATAATTCACCTTTGTGGATTGTTCCGAAGAAAGCAGACCCACAGGGCAATAAACGCTGGCGTCTGGTAATAGATTTTCGCGCACTTAATGAAAAGACAATCTCTGACAAATACCCATTACCACAAATCACGGAAATTTTTGACCGATTGGGAGGAGCTAAATACTTCTCAGTTTTCGATCTCGCAAGTGGATTTCATCAAATAGAGATGGATCCAAAAGATAAATCAAAAACAGCATTTACCACACCGAATGGACATTACGAATTTTCTCGAATGCCTTTCGGACTAAAAAATGCGCCACCCACATTTCAACGCCTCATGGATCAAGCACTCACCGGACTACAAGGGACAGACCTTTTTGTTTACCTAGACGATATAGTAGTATACGCCTCCTCACTCCAAGAACACAACATTAAGGTTAAAAAATTGTTAAACCGCCTTAAAGATCATGGATTAACTTTTCAGACCAATAAATGCGAATTTCTAAGAAAGGAAGTCGCATATCTCGGACACATTATTTCAAAAAATGGAGTTAGACCTGATCCTAGGAAACTAAAAGCAGTACAAGATTTTCCAACACCTACCACACAGAGGAATATTCAACAATTCTTAGGACTTGTAGGATATTACCGAAGATTTGTACCTAATTTCACCTCAAAAGCAAAACCTTTAATTAACTTGTTAGGGAAAGGCATCAAATTCAAGTGGACCGAAGAACAAGATCAAAGTTTCAAACAATTACGCAATGAATTGTGTCAGCAACCTATTCTACAATATCCAGATTTTAGTCAACCATTCATCGTTACAACAGATGCATCCGAATATGCTATTGGAGCCGTACTTAGTCAGGGAGAGATAGGGAGCGACCTACCAATAGCCTATGCATCCCGCAGTCTGAATAAACCCGAGAGGAATTATTCAGCTACAGAAAAAGAATGTTTGGCAATGGTTTACGCCGTAAGATATTTCAGGCCTTATATCTATGGAACAAATTTCACTTTAGTTACAGATCATAGACCACTTGTTTGGTTGCATTCCGTTAAAGACCCGACTTCCAGACTTATGAAGTGGAAGCTCAGACTTTTGGAGTATGAGTACCAAGTTGTTCATAAAGCAGGAAAGATAAACAAAAATGCAGACGCTCTGTCGCGTAATCCTACATCAATCTGTCTACCACTCCTTCCACGGGAATGCAGAGACACCGACTTCAAAGTTCAGGTACCAAAACCAGAGATTAATACCGATTCAATTGGATACCGCGTTCGGCAATTACGTCGAGACAGAGAAAACCGACCCAAATATCGAGATAGTAGCAGTTCAGATGAAACGGAACAAGCCGCATATGGAAAGGTTCAACATTCGCCAATTATACATAGAAACCGATCTTTTCCTAGTTTATCACGAGAAGTAACAATGCCAGATGAACATCAGGAAACCATAAATAGTTTTGCACCCGCAGCCAATTCTACACAAATTTCCCCTTTAGACAGGGAACAGCCCATGTTCAATGATTTAATATCTTCTGACGAAACGCTTGAAAATACAGTAATAAAGAACAATGCTCGACAAAATTCACTCGGTACACCGCAAGTGTCATTACAATCGCCGGGTGTAGTTTTACAAGACCCAGTGAACCAGCTACCTGCGAGGACCCAAGGCGAGGCAAGTGCTTCACGATCACTCGATAACGAACCAACCCAACGTGATCTTTTTGACCATACATGCGACCCCTATCCGTTCATCGCCTCTGACTTAAAAAATTCAACTGATGAGGATGTTCTCGAAGAAGCGTTATCATCACAACCGCATAAAATTACTGTCTCATCAACCCCTCTCACTGCAGAAGTAGGGCATTGCGTACATTTTATATCTGGCGACTGTAATTTTCAAACTGACGTTGGGAAAATGTTATTGGATACTGAGATAATAAGTAAACAGGATATTCTTGCAAAGAGTCCAAAAAGGGGACATGTAGTAACTTCGGATAACGGGCCATTTAAATCTTTCAGTATAGTAGTCTCTGACAATTTCTACGATAACGTTAAAAAATCAGACGTACTCAGAGGTTTAGAAATTCTCAAAGATACCTTAACTCAACACCATATCAAATCATTCCGAATATCTGGAACCGGAGATTTCCATAAATTACCCTTTAACGAACTTCTCAAAATATTAGAAGAAGTTTTTTCTGGAACGGCACAACGAATCACTATATGCAATTGCATCATCACCACACCATCTACAGAAAATAGACAGGAAATAATTCGTGGAGCACATGATAGTTTAATCGGAGGTCACAAGGGAATAACGAAGACTTACAAACGCATTCGGTCGAGATTCCATTGGCCGCAAATGCGCAACGAAATTCAAGATTACATCCGGAAATGTCAAAGTTGCCAGGAACAGAAATTAGTCCGAGCAAAAACTCGTCAGCCTATGTTAATTACCGATACACCTATGGGGCCATTTGATAAAGTCGCTTTGGATACAGTAGGACCTCTAACCATCACACCCAGCGGTAATAAATACATTCTCACCATGCAAGATAATTTAACTAAGTATTGCATGGCAGTAGCAATACCAAATATTCGGGCTACCACTATCGCAGATGCTTTTGCTAGACATTTCATCACAATCTATGGTACACCTCGCGCAATACTGACAGACAAGGGAACCAGTTTTATTGGAAACCTTATGACGAACTTATCGGAAATATTTAAAATCAAGCAAATCACAACTTCAGGATACAGACCACAAACCAACGGATCATTGGAGCGAAGCCACATCCTACTCACAGAATACCTCAAGCATTACATGGATAATTACGAAGATTGGGACTTACTAATACCGTTCGCAATGTTCTCTTACAATACATCCGTACATGAAGCAACAAATTTTACTCCGTATGAATTAATTTTTGGAAAACCAGCTCGAGAACCAAGTTCTTTTCCAACCGGCAAAAAATTGCAGTCGTATGGAGATTATTTAACAGATCTAATAACGCATATGACTAGTATTCGTAGTTTAGCTTCAGATAATTTAAATAAAGCAAAAATCCGTTCAAAAGGCTATTACGATCTTCGCGCAAACCCAACAACGTTTGACGTTGGCGACTCTGTTTACGTACTCTTGGAACCACGTATTAACAAATTCGACCCACATTACATTGGACCGTACGAAATCGTAGACGTGACAGACCTGAATAACGTGGTACTTCGTAAAAACGACAAACTAATTACAAAACATGAAGATAAATTGAAACACGCTTATTCTCCACCCACAGTTGAAGATCAATGATGATTCTCGCTTGCTTGTTCCTGTTGCCATTCACGGTAGCTACTGATAGCCAGGCCGTAACACCGATTGAACAAAATTCGGGACTTTTCCATGAGAAGCTACCCGAGATAAGGACTTTTCATGCACAATGGCGTTTGGTTACATCTTTGGATGTAACCAGATACCTTAACCGTGCTCCACATGTTAAACAACACATTTTACTAATGAATCAACTTTGCGATCGCCACAAAGCTATAAATTGCCTCAGCAAAGAATTAGGACCTCGCTTAATCAGCAAGGAAGAAAGCACCGCACGTTACAGTGAGCTAATCCGCACCGCAATAGGTGACACAACGCGCTACAGGACACCACCCTTACGTCGTAGCGTACCTTTCGGCTTTGTCGGCACCATAAGCAAGGTATTGTTTGGAACTTTAACGCAAGAAGATGCGGATTTTTACAACCATGAATTAAACAAAGTCTATAGAAATGAACAGGATATCACTGAATTAATAGCAAATCAGACGCATATTATCAGAGGGGAATTCTCAGTCACACACGCTAGACTAGTTAATTTAACCAAAACCATATCAGAAATGACTAAATTAATGGCCGATCATTCTGACGCTTTACACGAAACGCAATCCGATCTAAACAAACTACGCTTTGAAGCAATAATAAGAGATTCTGTAATAGAGCTCGAACGAGCGCTGGACGATTATAGTACAAATTTGTTATTACTAATAGACGCAATTTTATTAGCGAAACAAGGAATTTTACATCCTGCTATCCTCTCACCTGAACAGTTGTTAGGTTCTGCTCATAAAATTAAACGAACATTAACATATAAATTTCCTTTATCACCAGAAGAATTACTGGCCGAACAAATTGAAAAGATAACAAATTTGAATGTGATTTTCACACGAGGAAGAATACTCTTCGAACTCACTATACCCCTTCTGGAACATAAACGGTATAATTTATACAAAATATATCCTTGTCCATCGATACACAAACTTCAAGCAAAAAACATAGTCTCATATATCCAGCCGCACGTTCGATACATCGCAGTATCTTATAACGAACAGGAATATTTCACACCAACCGAAGAATATTTGAAGGATTGTCGTTTTTATCATGGAAATTTCCTTGGACCAACTACATTACCATTATATCGAACAGATCAGCAACCAATTTGTGAGTCTACATTGCTTTTGAATCCTACCTCGATAAATTGGAGTACATGTGACATTAAAATATCCACATCTATGAAACCATATTGGCAATCATTACATGCACCCGCAGCCTGGCTTTATTTTTTGCCCGAAGACAAAAAAGCGCAAATTTATTGTAAACAACAGAAGCAGATAACACGAAATGTCAACGCTTCGGGAATATTTAAATTGGAACCGGGTTGCCAAGCGACAGTAGAATCTGTACTATTGAAATCTTTAACAACCATTGGAACATCACAAACCATCGAATATTACCCTTCTGAACCATATAACCTATCAATAATCATACCAAAGGTCGTCGAGCATCACTTCAATGATTTGGAATTAAACGAAACAATCACCTCTCGTTGGGACGATCTTCCAGCAGCATTGTCACTCACTGAAATAGAGCAACGAGCAAGAATTTTGGCAACACATCAAAAGTCGCTTAGACACTTTGAAACGGTAACCTTTTCCTCTTTCGGAGCCGTCGTAATAGTATTGGCCGTTTTGGGCATCTTTTTCGCCATCAAATTTAAAGTATCTCAAAATCCAGCAAAAATGCATTCCACTTCGAAAAACAATGAAATAATAATAAAAATTCCGGAAACATCAATGCCAACCAAAGAAAGAGAAAATCTAAAACCAAGTGCCACTATCTTTTAGTAGAACGAAGACACCTGAATATTAGGCCTCCCGCAGGAATACAGGGTGGGGGCGCGATAAGGTTTTCTGCCTCATATAAACGATTTCCCGAGACCCTTCAGGCTCATCATAAGTTGCACCAGTGCATCGAAGCATACCGACTCAGAACATAGACAACGAAGACAAAACTTGACAAAATGATGCAAACCGTGGGTATACAGGACTTTGAACCATCTGCGAAATGCAGGGTTGTGCACATCGAGAATTTGACAACGTTTTGGGTGACCATGGATAAATACAAGGGAACCACACTAAGTACCGCTATTGCACTCAACCGGTTTATGCATACCCGAGAGCAATTGCACATGCCACTGGTGAGCAGCGTCAATGTGGGGAAGTGCGTGGCCGTCCAGAAACCCAGCGGTGTATGGCGCCGAGGAGAAGTCCGTCAGGTTGGACACACAGCTTGTGCAGTGTTCCTGGGAGATCATGGCAGGATGGTAAGATGCGAGTACACACAGCTACGATCTCTGCCACCCAGATTCCAGATCCTGCCATTGCAGGCCGTAAGAATTCAACTGTGCGGTGTTCGACCTCGGACATCGGAACCCGAGGCCATGGAAATCGCGGAGCTGGCTGTCAATAAAAGGATCGGCCGTCTGGACAACGTCCAGAGGACACTCAACGGTCTCACCGCAGACCTCCTTCTGGATCGTCTCCCCGGACAGCCCCCATACAACGTCGCTCAAGGATGGAGAGAACTAAATTTCGTGGTAGCCACCACCCACTAAACAACCACCAATAGTAATTACAATAGCGATAAGTACACACTCACACAATATACCCGACAAATTCTCGCACAATTCTCATTCCGTTTTTGTAAAGAGATCTTTGACCGGTTTCCCTTCTTTTGCGAAAGCATCACGCGAACCGCGATGTTTCATCTCGGGGGGGGGACATGTTACGTATGAATAATATTCTCTATACGCTGCTCTCGCACGTGCCGCTCAAGCTTGCGTCAGAAGGGAAGTCGCGTTTCCACGAAGGGCCCAAAGATTTCTATCATTATCGTACTCGGACAATAAGGGCCTTTGATATTGATTAGCTGCATCGAGCCCGATTAAGTGCACGCGCGACCCGACGAGCTCTCCGTGATCTTACCTTATATGGAAACCCCAAATACGCCCCGCTGTACATTTTGGGACTATATAAGTCCTTCCATTCTGATCATCTTCGCTTAATAACTACACAGTTACGGGGAGTGTCACGTCGTGTTACGCTCGTACAGAGTCAATTACATTCAGTGAGTTCGGACTTAGGGCACCGATCAGAATACAAGTTAACTCGTTGGAATCCGCAAGTTCGGTTGAAGTTCTTTCGGCATACTATTGTAATCATTCTCCGACCCCGCATCGCCAGTGTGTCAACACCGTGCAAGTACTTAGGTAATAATCTACACACTATTTATATTCAGCGACAATCACATTTGTACCAAAACGACTGATTTGAATATATATAAATTGTTCACCATTAAACCGAGTAGATTCGTCAAACCTACATTTACTCCGTTATTCCTTATGTTAGTAGTAACGTTCCCACGAATACAACTTAACCGCTCGACTTGTATTGAATATTAATTTAAAGTATTGAGACAAACTAACAAGTTTCTTGGGTAATATCAACATCGCCGGTCTAGGCAATTGCCCACAGCCCTGGCTCGTAACAAGCCTAACCCAAACCTAACCCCCATATCCGGATACAGCCTTTACAGATAGTGCACAAATTTCTGATCCTCAGTTTATCGATATAATACCAATCGTTTAATTTTTGTAGACATTTTAGGTAGTAAGTATTATATGTGAATAATAATTAGTACTATGTACTATTTCCGAAGCAGAAGCCGTATATGAGTATCACATTGGCATTTCCTACGTGTTGTAAATATTATGTGATCATTTTCTTCAAGGCATCGTGCACCTTCGCAAACAATCTCAATTAAAATCTAAACCAACGATCTTTAGTTTAAATGCTACGAACCACCCTCATTTTTGCCTCATTATTGGAAAACATTTATCCCTTCTCTTGACATCAGCGCGAACAATCTTTATCGCGATAACGAATTAAAACAGACCTATTAAGGCCAGTCCACACTTGTTACCTAGGCCCGTTACTGATACCCGTTACCTCAGTTTTTCGTAACGAGGTTTGATGTGGGACCCATTTCCTAGTCTTCTGCACGTAAAAATGCGTCCACATTTGTTACCGTATCGGGTTTTGTTACCTAGTCAAGTGGTCTAGAAAAGGTCTAGGAAGAAATGTGAAGTGTGTCCTGTTACCTCATAGCGTTACTTTTTACTTGGTTCAGCCGTTCCATCCGCTGTTGCTATAGTGACCCGCTCCAAAGAAGGTACTAGAGTCGCTTTTGAATAGTTATAGCTTTCTTTAAATTTGTATCTTTTCTGGCCTCCTTTGGCTGGGATTAGGTTGATTAAAGTTAATGATTCTAGTATAACCATAATTTCGAAGTCATATATAATAGATCTTCATTATTGATAACAATATAAAAATACTTATCAAAATATTTCACAAAGAATTTTTTGTTGATATATTGCGGCATTGATTTCTGTCGTGTCTGTCGATCAATATGGCGTTAATTGTATTAAAAAAGGGAAACTGATGTGTCGATTGAAATTGCATGGCGTTTTACCATGTATTCTTTTATTCTAATCTTTACCATCTCAATCCTGCACTCAGATGGTCGACAGGCTAAAAATTGCGTTCGTTTCGACCGCGATATAAACCTGACTGAGGGCCGAACTCGGCACGCACTCACAACAGCCCTACGTCGCCAAGGGGGTCCGACTATCTCATAGGCATAGGCCCAATGAACCCTATCTCTCAAGCCTAAACGGTCTACAATACATAGGAACAGCCTCGCGCAGAAGAGTTCACATATCTATAGTAGTTCATAGGGGAGCTAACACATTGGCAGTGGCACAAGGATGAGTGCACACATCTAGGGCAGCTCAGTGGCTCCTTTGGAGCGGGTCGCAATATCGACAATTTCCCGATTAGCCGAACCAAATAACGGGTAACGATATGACGAAGCAAGAAACACTCCCCATTTGCTCCCAAACCTCTTCCAGGCCACTTGACTAGGTACATATCCTGGTAACGGTGTGAGGCGAGGTAACAAGTGCGCCTTCATAATGCACATGACATTTGGTATTTAGAATGAGTTATTGAACATGTGGACGAAGTATTTTAAACGCGCCATGCGTTCTGTATGTTAGTATAGTAGAACTCTATTTATCGCAACAAAAAAAAGTCCTATTATCTGAACCACTGTGGACAATGCGACTAGAATACAATTCCATCACTTCCTTCGTAAATAATAAAAAATAAATGTATCTTACAAAATGAATTAAAACTTAATTCGTTAATCATTAATAAACTAGTGTTCTCGCAACTTTATTGCCAAATTTATTCATTTTGGAATATCGGTAAAAAAGAGCGAGAATCCATATATGTTCGAATCCACTTATACGAACATGAACTCCTATTAAATCAACAAAAAATCGCAGGTAGTAGAACATATCAGTGGACTATTGGTAGATATATGAATTATCCAGTTATGTGAACTGCTGATCCCCTGACGAGTTCAAATAAATAGAGTTATACTGTACATTAAATGAGATTGTGTGATCGATTTTGGTAAATCCACCAACTACAGCATGCATAATTTATAAACAGAATTAGTACATACTTGACTGTATTCAAAGTCCAATCCTTCTGTAGAATTCTGATCGTGCTTTTTAATTCAGCTTTGTCGATATACCACTCATTAGCTTCATATTCGCAATTCCATAGATTGAGTGGCACTTCATGGGCTAAATTGTACTGTGGTTTTCGTGGACAGTTTGCTATGTCCAAAAGTTCTAATATAATTTCTGGTTCTTCCTTTCCTTGCCCAATAAGAAACAAAACACCAACTAAGCAACGAATTTGATGCCACAGAAATGCGTGGCTTGTTATAATTAAGTGACATATGTCGTATCCTGTAAACGCACATATATTAATTCTTATGGATTTCCGGTTCAAGCGTGATTGTGACAAGAAGTGTGTCAAGTGAGAGAAAGAGGCAGAAGAAAAGGCAAGAGTGAAAAGGGCCAATGAAAGGGTGGAGACGAACGTGAAAAATAGAATTGCGAGAGTAAAGGTGAGGAGAAGTAGAAAACTGGACAGAAAAAGGTAAAGGGGAAGGAGGTTAAACAACAGGATGACAACGAAGGCAAGCGGAACGAACGGGCAACATGAATCGTACAAACGCAGAATACATATTACCAAATGTTCAAACGTAGAAACAATAAATTGTTTTTAAATATCCCTACATTTCACAGTGGCACGTGAAAGTGACCGTGAAGTGAAATGATCGTGCAAGGATACTAAGCCGGCTGTAACATCAGCTGTTGAGGGTTGTCTAGGACAGGGTTCGCACAATGTTAAGCAGGTTAATTCGCGGACGAATGGGTAAGTTTAACTAGCTGTTCCTAACATTAGTTATACGAATCGGTTTTCTTAAAATATAATTTATCCACTTGAAAACGTACTGATAAAAAAAAGTATTTTTTTATCATAAGTAATAAAACACTTCATTCCTTTCGGATAATGAATAAACATATCGAACACGGTTATTACACGATTTATTAGTGTATTTCTTATTCATTAATAATGAATAATTCCACATTATTCTTAATTAAGACGATGTAACATTTGCCACATGCTTTCCTCGGTACCCACGATGCCTCCATCACGACCTACCGCAAGTGATCGGTTTACACCTGACCGCGCGCCGGCCGATGCCCGACGGGCGCTCTCATTGGCCAGTGTTTTTCGTTAATAACTCAAAAACGAAACTATATATAACATTATTATCAAGTAAAAAGTTGCTTATATACACCCCAGCTACACGTCAATCCTCGATGTTCCCTGAGTGTTCCGCCACCCTGTATAGAAAATTTGGATATAATAGGATTGGTGAAGACGTGAGTGGTGGAAGAAAGATGGATAAAAATAAAAATAAATTAGCAGCGAAGTGCAAATGGTGGTGTATACCAGCAACAAGAGAAAGCAATGAGGGAAGAAGAGCAAGATGAGGCATGGCAATAGCAGCAAGTAAAGCCTCAGAAATGAAAAAGATCAAGGAACTACAAATAGCAGAAATAAAAGTAAAGATCAATGGAAACAACTCGAGAATACTGACGGTATACAGTCAAGGAATAGAAGAAGCGATGAGAACCTCAAATAAAGAAAGGGTAGAAAAAGAAGAAGAATTGTTAATAACCCTTATGTTAGCTACCTGATACCCATTTCATGTTTCCTATAAGAATTTTGGATGTCTTGGTAACAATATCCCAATACCCGTCCGGATGCCCATTTTTTGGATGTTGTTACGTCGATATACCAATTTTATTTAAAATTGGTTCGCAATTTTTTAAATTACAAAGCTTTAAACATATTTATACGCTTGTATGGTAACCGGGGTACCCGGGTACCCATATAAGAGACGTGATTGTTAGATGTCCTGTGCACATAAATATGAACCAACTGTTAACTAAAATTATTTATTTATTTATTAAATTACAATAATTAAAAATTCTGTGGGCAATTCCTGCATATTGCTGTAGTATTTGCGTGTTCATCACAAATAGGACAGTGGCACTGGTAGCTAGGGTTTCGTGTTTTTCGTCGATTCTCTTAGGGATCAGCCTGACACATGTAACAGGATCCCACGACTATTTTCCTTCCACTGTTTTTGTGTAGAAGTAGAAAGAATTTCATTTATTTCTACTTGACTATTTATCATGCTTTGTATTGCCAATTTTGTGGAAAGATGTCTCATAATTTGATCATTTGCCAATCGGGTTCGAATTGTTGGAAAACAAAGGTCTTTCCCTAATTGACGTGTTCTGATAAAATATTTTAAATCGCGAACAGGAGAAGAAGGTGGGCTTTTCAAAGAACTAATGAAGGAAGAGAGAAAGGAAAGAAGATCGAAAGACAAGATAAATAAAGAAGGAAGAAGGTTGATAGAAGAAATAACAGAAAGAGGGTGGATACTCTTGAACGGAAGTTACGGAAGGAAGGAGAATGGACATATATAGGGGAAAATGGAACATCGGTGATTGATTATGTAATGGCGAACGAGAGTTCAGTAAGGGAAATAGTGGAGGTGCGAGAAGTGGAAAAAACAGAATCGGATCACACAGCAGTGGAGGTGAAAATAGAGGGCATAATGACAAGGAGGAAGAAAGATTGAGGGGGGGGGGGGCAGAATATAGGACTGAACAGCAACGGGGCAGGAAACGGAAAAAATGTGGAAGGAAATAAGAGATAAAATCAAAAGCGCAAAAAAGACATACACAAGAGAGGTAAAGAGAGGGAGATTAGGAAACCGAGGATAGCACCACAAAGAATGAAACCAACCGAAAAAGGATGTAAGCAAAAAGTTAACGAAACTAAGGGGAAACAAAATAAGCAAGGAGAGGTATGACCA
This sequence comes from Nomada goodeniana, assembly GCA_963969485.1. Classification (NCBI taxonomy): domain Eukaryota; kingdom Metazoa; phylum Arthropoda; class Insecta; order Hymenoptera; family Apidae; genus Nomada; species Nomada goodeniana. Next base: position 8,687,067 of record OZ018305.1, on the reverse strand, counting down.
AAAAAGAAAATAATACAAAAGGTGGTGCGAAAAGGGGAGAGAAAAGCACGAAAGGGGGGAAGAAGATAAAATAAAAGGGATAAGACCAGAAGCAGAAGGTGTAATATGCCCCATATACAAAAAAGAAGCGAAGGGAAAAGTCAAGAATTATAGAGGAGTCACATTAATGACCACAGCTTACAAAATATATGATAGAATCTGAAATGAAAAATTGAAAAGGAAGTGGAAGGGAAATTGGCAGAAGGACCATTTGGGTTCTGAGCCGGAAGAGGAACAACGGATGCAATATACAGGGTGTCCCTTAACTCGTGAGGTATCCGGAAATAGGGTGTAACTGAGGCGATTCTAAACTACTTTTTCCTTGACCAAAATATTGTTTGAAGGCGAAATCAGGGGCCGATTTCTTGTTTCCACGTTTAGTGGAGAATTGGCGACCGGAACCGGTCCCACAGGAGGCAATCGGCCCTTGATGCCGTCTTCTGTGTGCAGCGTGATCGGTTGACCACGAGGAAACCTTCAACGCGCCACACAATTCGGCGATCGATACAAATCTGATTCTCACTTGCTTCTACACGCACATGGCACGCACATTTACGAACGTAAGCGTCATTATAGTGCAAACGGCCATGACGCAGTGGCAAAAAAGTCCACTTCTTCGTGCAAGGATAATAACCGGCCATAACAGCATCAGCTGTTGAGCGTTCCCTAGATCAGGATTTACACAATGTTAGGCAGGTTAATTCGCAAACGGATGGGTAAGTTTAACTAACTTTTCCTAACATCAGTTATGCGAATCGTTTTTCTTAAAACAATTTATCCACCTGAAAACGTACTGATAAAAAAAAAGTATTTTTTTCATAAGTAATAAAACACTTCATTCCTTTCGGATAATGAATAAACGTATCGAACACGGTTATTACACGATTTATTAGTGTATTTCTTATTCATGAATAATAAATAATTCCACATTATTCTTAATTAAGACGATGTAACATTTGTCGCATGCTTTCCTCGGTACCCTCGATGCCCCCATCACGACCAACCGCAAGTGATCGGTTCGCACCTGAGCGCACCTCGGCCGATGCCCGACGGGCGCTCTCATTGGCCAGTGTTTTTCGTTAATAACTCAAAAACGAAACAATATATAACATTATTATCAAGGAAAAAGTTGTTTAGAATCACCCCAGCTACACCCCAATCCTCAATGTTTCCTGACTTTTTTGTCACCCTGTATATATAAATTGTTCACCATTAAATCGAGTAGATTCGTCAAACCTATCTTTACTCCGTAATCCTTTATATTAGTAGTAACGTTCCCACAGATGTAAATTAACCGCTCGAGTTCTATCAAATATTAATTTATAGTTATGAGACAAACTTACATTTCCTGGGACACCCTGATTTCGCACGTCTTATCTAAAACAAGGTAACTACAACTACTCCAACCCAGTGGTTGGAGTAGAAAACCCGATTTCGCATCGGGTTCGTCCACGACGTTTCATCCTCCTGCGGCTTCCTGATTTCGCATCAGGTTCGCCCGCACTTGACTCTATTCCTGAGGCTCCCCGATTTCGCATCGGTTTCGTCCGCGCACCATACTAACAAATTCTCAACCGAGTCGCGGTTTCACCGCCGAAGTATACAGACGTGTTTACGGTATCGCTTACGTGTGTCGAATATAATCGTCGAATCTAATAGTGCAGAGCCGCTCGCGGCAACGCCACAAGTGCAAGCAGTGCACAAGGACTGTGTGTGAATACAATAACACCCAACCAATATGCAGCCAACAAAAAAACCTACAGACAACAAAACTCCTGACTACAAGGGCCTTCCTTCTACTAACACTACCGAAAATGACTACACCAGTAACATCGCCACGCAAGTAACAAAATCTTACGCAAACGCAACCAAACTAGAATCCGTCCCCACTAAAGACCAAGCCATTATTCTCCAAGCAATTGACGGCATCACCATCAAAGACTATGCAAGTACAATATATCTCACGAATATCAAACAGCAGAATATGTACGTATTTAGATAAAAAAGAAACAGTACTTAACCTAACCAGTAACTATAAAACAATAGAAATCAACAACAACCAAATAGATATCAAACCAATGATCTCACCCGCTCAACGTATCATTTTGTCGAATGTTTCCCCAGTTATCCCAAGTAAAACAATTGAAGACATATTCAAGTCAAATAAAGTGCGACTCTGCTCCAAAATAACACTCTTAAAAGCAGGAATGTCGGAACCCGAATACGCCCACATTCTAAGCTTTAGAAGACAGGTGTACGTGAACCCCGAAGATGTTAAAAAAATACCAGAATCTTTTACGGTCTGCGTTGAAGACACAGTATACCGCATTTTCGCAACGACTGACAAATTAAACTGTTTCCTATGCAAACAAGAAGGGCATATAGTCAAACAATGTCCGCAAAACGCGGAAACAAATGGAATCAGCACAGCGATTGACACCACCACCACGAAAATACAAACCTCAACGCCCCAAGCGCCTATACACAATACCAAGCCAATATCAGGCGATGATAATATTTTGGAAACCAAACCGGCAGAACGTACACAAGCCATACACACACACTTTCAAGATGCCGAACTTCTACCGAGCATACCAACAGCCACAGAAACGGAACCAATAGCGACCACAGCGACTACAAAACCAAACAAAAGACCACTATCTGACACGTCATCCGAATCACCGACTGAGATTGCACACTCCGATGAAATTTTCAAAACGCCAAATCCACCCACTACTACCAGAACAAAAATCATCCCCCAGAACAAGAAAAGACTAATACGCCCGACACCACCCGTCTATACATCTAAAACACTAGACAGAATGCTTGATTCGGCTAAAAACGAAATTGAAAACCCCCATAAAAATCACATCCTTAATTTCCTACAATTAAAAAGTTTCCTCGAAAACTCATTTGGATCAAAAAACCCACACGATGTTGCTCAAGATTATACAGAAAACATACCCGCTCTTATTGAAATGCTGGAAACAATACACCCGCTCCTCAAAGAACGTAGTATCAAAAACAGAATACATCGACTGTGCAGAAAGCTAAGCGAAAAATCAACTACCCACAATTCGGTAAACTGGTCACCGGACTACGATTCCGAAACTTCATAGGTAACCAAAACTACTATTTCTGCTATACATTGCTACCACAACAACAACATAATTATGAATAACATAGTACAGTGGAACACCAACGGTTTCTATCCGCGAATAGAAAGAATCGAATTATTGATAAAAAAGTATGATCCTATTGCCTTATGCGTACAAGAAACCAACTTTAAAGGTAACACCATCGGACAAATTAAAAACTTTAAAGGCTTCGCTAAAAATCGTAATATATCCAGTCACGCTCGTGGAGGTGTAGCTTTGTCAAAAATGAAATACCCTCCACTGAAGTTCAACTTCAAACCAACCGGGAAGCGGTCGCTGTCCTAATATCTTACCCGGTTAAACTTTGTATATGCAACATATACCTCTCAAGAAGCTACGACCTCGATATAAGGGAAATTAAAGACCTTATATCACAACTGCCAAAACCCTTCATACTACTAGGCGATTTTAACAGTCATAACACTCTCTGGGGCTCCACTAGAAATGATTTTCGCGGTCGAAAAATTGGCTCGTTATTAGAGAACACTGAGCTCACTCTCCTTAACACCAACAACTATACATTTTTTAACGCAGCAAACGGTACCTTTAGTAACATCGATTTGACGATCAGTAGCACCAACTTTGCCCACAACATAGAGTGGACCGTGATAGACGATCTTTATGACAGTGACCACTTCCCAATTCGCCTACAGTTTAATAACATTCCAGAAAAACACAACACGCACTCCTCTATACCGAGATGGAGGCTCAACCAAGCAAACTGGGAGCTGTACAAAGAACGGTTGTCCACACTCATACAACAAGCCAACATTCTGTACGTAACGAACGATATCGATACTGCGGTTGAAATGTTCTCAACGCTTATCACTAAGACAGCAATGGAAATCAATGGAACAAATTTTCCCCCAATAAAACACAAACCCACCCCTTGGTGGAATGGCGGGTGCAAAGAAGCCCTCCGAAACTATAAGCAAGCCTACAATCGTTATAAAAAACGCAATACCGAAAAAAATAAAATCCAATACAAGAGATTACGAGCAATCGCCAGAAGAACTATTAAAGAAAGTAAAAAGGACAGCTGGACTAAATTCGTATCGTTACTAACCAACAAAACGAGTATGAAAGAGATCTGGAACAAAATAAACACAATAAGAGGCAACCGGAAAAACCACCATACTCCATTCATGTTGAACGACACAAATGATACTATATCCAACTCACATGAAATCGCAAATATGCTTGCAACGACGTTCGCAAAAAACTCCAGCTCCCTGAACTACTCAGAAAACTTTAGACAGTACAAATTAGACCAAGAAAAAAAAACAATCGACACAACTTTTGACACCACTCACTCTTATCTCAACACACCCATCTCTACAAGGGAAATCAACGACGTACTAAAAACCATAAAACACTCCAGCGCAGGTCCTGACAGCATCCCTAATGACCTAATAAAAAACCTGCCTGATATTGGAATCGAGACACTACTCAAATTATATAACATTATATGGCTAAACAACACATTCCCCAAAAAATGGACTGAAGCCTTTGTTGTCCCAATACCGAAACCCGGTAAAGACCCTACCAAACCTAATAACTATAGACCAATCGCACTAACATGTAATATGTGTAAAATACTCGAGAAAATTATAAATGCTCGACTAAGATGGTTCCTCGAATCCAACAAACTCATCGCACACAACCAGTTTGGGTTTCGAACGGGACACTCCACCACGTCTCACCTTGCTAGCTTAGAAACTCACATTCGAAAAGCCTTCGATAATAACCAACACGCGCTAGCAGTCAGCCTAGATATCGAAAAGGCCTATGACATGGTCTGGAGACGGGGAACCTTAATCAAACTCCATGAAATGGGAATCAGTGGCAATATGTGGTACTTCGTCAAAAACTTCATCCATAGTAGAAGTATTCAGGTCCGCTTTAACAATTGCCTATCACAGAAAACCATGATTGACAATGGTGTGCCCCAAGGATCCGTTCTAAGTGTCACACTATTCCTTATAGCTATCAATGACGCCTGCGACATCACCAAACCCCCTGTTATTACAAGAGTATTTGCTGACTATATTACCATCCTATGTAAGGGAAAATCCACCAACTCCTCTCAACTGCTCATCCAACAGGCCCTTAACAAACTGTACTACTGCCACTGTATTACTCCATAAAGTACCTCCCTGGACATTGAACATACCGGTTATCGAACTATCACTCACAAGGAACAAAAAGGAAAAATTAAATGCAGAGGAGTGGAAGGAGCGTTTTTCCACCCTCTGCAGCAATCATACCAACTTCGCGCACATCTACATCGATGGGTCAAAGGATAGCAGGAATGGAACAGGAGTTGCGGTCATCATGCAAAATAAAACAGTTAAATACGGCCTGAACCACCACAACAGCATCCACACAGCTGAATCATACGCACTTCTCTTGGCCCTAAATATCATAGACAGCACCCCCGAATATAAATTCATCATATTTTCCGATTCCCTTTCCTCCATCTTAAAAACACAAACCACCGAGATATACACCTCAATTCAAGAAACATACGACCGACTGATTAAATCCAACAAGACAGTAGTAGTAGCATGGATTCCATCTCACAAGGATATATATGGAAACGAAATAGCCGACCTGGAAGCGAAAATCGCATCAACATTAGAAAGCGACAACCTACCTATGCTAAATACGCTCACTGATATCTACAAGCATATTACACCCTTGTGGGAAAAATCCTGGAATCGGACATGGCAAAGCCATAAAGCAAGCTCATTCCACAAATCAATTGATAACTTCTACGATATCACAACGAACCCCAAATTTAGCAAAAGACAACAAGTCACATTAACGCGAATCAGAATCGGCCACAGTAAACTATCACATGCCTACATCCTCAACAATAGTCCTCCCAGTATTTGCGAAACGTGCAATGTAAACCTAACCACCGACCACATCATCACCGAATGCAGAAAATACGAGCAAATAAGGAGAAGACTGGACATCAAGACCAACCTAACGGAAATAGTCACATCAACATCGTACCAGGACGCAGTTTTAAATTTCTGCGACACCATCGGAATATGAGACAAACTATGAAGACCCTCCTGGCAACGCATCTCCCAACCACTTACCTCTAATGTACCCATAACTATTGTTACGAGCCAGGGCTGTGGGCAATTGCCTAGACCGGCGATGTTGATATTACCCAAGAAACTTGTTAGTTAATATTCAATACTTAAAGTTAATATTCAATACAACTCGAGCGGTTAAGTTGTATTCGTGGGAACGTTACTACTAACATAAGGAATTACGGAGTAAATGTAGGTTTGACGAATCTACTCGATTTAATGGTGAACAATTTATATATATTCAAATCAGTCGTTTCGGTACAATTGTGATTGTCGCGGTATTAAAATAGTGTGTAGATTGTTACCTAAGTACTTGCACGGTGTTGACGCACTGGCGATGCGGGGTCGGACAATGGTTACAGTAGTATGCCGAAAGAACTTCAACCGAACTTGCGGATTCCAACGGGTTAACTTGTATTCTGATCGGTGCCCTAAGCCCGAACTCACTGAATGTAATTGACTCTGTACGAGCGTAACACGACGTGACACTCCCCGTAACTATGTAGTTATTAACCAAAGATGATCAGAATGGAAGGGCTTATATAGTCCCAAAATGCACAGAGGAGCGTATTTGGGGTTTCCATATAAGGTAGGGTCACGGAGAGTTCGTCGGGTCGCGCGTGTACTCAATTGGACTCGATGTAGCTAAACAATATGAAAGGCCCTTTTTGTCCGTGTACGATAATGAATAGAGGTCTTTGGCGCTTTTCGTGGAAAACGCGACTTCCTTTCTTACGCAAGCTTGAGCGGCACGTGCAAGGGCAACGTATAGAGAATATTATTCATACGTAACATGTCCCCCCCCCGAGATGAAACATCGCGGTTCGCGTGATGCTTTCGCAAAAGAAGGGAAACCGGTCAAAGATCTCTTTACAAAAACGGAATGAGAATTGTGCGAGAATTTGTCGGGTATATTGTGTGAGTGTGTACTTATCGCTATTGTAATTACTATTGGTGGTTGTTTAGTCGGTGGTGGCTACCACGAAATTTAGTTCTCTCCATCCTTGAGCGACGTTGTATGGGGGCTGTCCGGGGAGACGATCCAGAAGGAGGTCTGCGGTGAGACCGTTGAGTGTCCTCTGGACGTTGTCCAGACGGCCGATCTTTTTATTGACAGCCAGCTCCGCGATTTCCATGGCCTCGGGTTCCGATGGCCGAGGTCGAACACCGCGCAGAATAAGCGTGTTTCAATTTATCTTCATGTTTTGTAATTAGTTTGTCGTTTTTACGAAGTACCACGTTATTCAGGTCTGTCACGTCTACGATTTCGTACGGTCCAATGTAATGTGGGTCGAATTTGTTAATACGTGGTTCCAAGAGTACGTAAACAGAGTCGCCAACGTCAAACGTTGTTGGGTTTGCGCGAAGATCGTAATAGCCTTTTGAACGGATTTTTGCTTTATTTAAATTATCTGAAGCTAAACTACGAATACTAGTCATATGCGTTATTAGATCTGTTAAATAATCTCCATACGACTGCAATTTTTTGCCGGTTGGAAAAGAACTTGGTTCTCGAGCTGGTTTTCCAAAAATTAATTCATACGGAGTAAAATTTGTTGCTTCATGTACGGATGTATTGTAAGAGAACATTGCGAACGGTATTAGTAAGTCCCAATCTTCGTAATTATCCATGTAATGCTTGAGGTATTCTGTGAGTAGGATGTGGCTTCGCTCCAATGATCCGTTGGTTTGTGGTCTGTATCCTGAAGTTGTGATTTGCTTGATTTTAAATATTTCCGATAAGTTCGTCATAAGGTTTCCAATAAAACTGGTTCCCTTGTCTGTCAGTATTGCGCGAGGTGTACCATAGATTGTGATGAAATGTCTAGCAAAAGCATCTGCGATAGTGGTAGCCCGAATATTTGGTATTGCTACTGCCATGCAATACTTAGTTAAATTATCTTGCATGGTGAGAATGTATTTATTTCCGCTGGGTGTGATGGGTAGAGGTCCTACTGTATCCAAAGCGATTTTATCAAATGGCCCCATAGGTGTATCGGTAATTAACATAGGCTGACGAGTTTTTGCTCGGACTAATTTCTGTTCTTGGCAACTTTGACATTTCCGGATGTAATCTTGAATTTCGTTGCGCATTTGCGGCCAATGGAATCTCGACCGAATGCGTTTGTAAGTCTCCGTTATTCCCTTGTGACCTCCGATTAAACTATCATGTGCTTCACGAATTATTTCCTGTCTATTTTCTGTAGATGGTGTGGTGATGATGCAATTGCATATAGTGATTCGTTGTGCCGTTCCAGAAAAAACTTCTTCTAATATTTTGAGAAGTTCGTTAAAGGGTAATTTATGGAAATCTCCGGTTCCAGATATTCGGAATGATTTGATATGGTGTTGAGTTAAGGTATCTTTGAGAATTTCTAAACCTCTGAGTACGTCTGATTTTTTAACGTTATCGTAGAAATTGTCAGAGACTACTATACTGAAAGATTTAAATGGCCCGTTATCCGAAGTTACTACATATCCCCTTTTCGGACTCTTTGCAAGAATATCCTGTTTACTTATTATCGCAGTATCCAATAACATTTTCCCAACGTCAGTTTGAAAATTACAGTCGGCAGATATAAAATGTACGCAATGCCCTACTTCTGCAGTGAGAGGGGTTGATGAGACAGTAATTTTATGCGGTTGTGATGATAACACTTCTTCGAGAACATCCTCATCAGTTGAATTTTTTAAGTCAGAGGCAATGAACGGATAGGGGTCGAATGTATGGTCAAAAAGATCACGTTGGGTTGGTTCGTTATCGAGTGATCGTAAAGCACTTGCCTCGCCTTGGGTCCTCGCAGGTAGCTGGTTCACTGGGTCTTGTAAAACTACACCCGGCGGTTGTAATGACACTTGCGGTGTACCGAGTGAATTTTGTCGAGCATTGTTCTTTATTACTGTATTTTCAAGCGTTTCGTCAAAAGATATTAAATCATTGAACATGGGATGTTCCCTGTCTAAAGGGGAAATTTGTGTAGAATTTGCTGCGGGTGCAAAACTATTTATGGTTTCCTGATGTTCATCTGGCATTGTTACTTCTCGAGATAAACTAGGAAAAGATCGGTTTCTATGTATAATTGGCGAATGTTGAACCTTTCCATATGCGGCTTGTTCCGTTTCATCTGAGCTGCTACTATCTCGATATTTGGGTCGGTTTTCTCTGTCTCGACGTAATTGCCGAACGCGGTATCCAATTGAATCGGTATTAATCTCTGGTTTTGGTACCTGAACTTTGAAGTCAGTGTCTCTGCATTCCCGTGGAAGGAGTGGTAGACAGATTGATGTAGGATTACGCGACAGAGCGTCTGCATTTTTGTTTATCTTTCCTGCTTTATGAACAACTTGGTACTCATACTCCAAAAGTCTGAGCTTCCACTTCATAAGTCTGGAAGTCGGGTCTTTAACGGAATGCAACCAAACAAGTGGTCTATGATCTGTAACTAAGGTGAAATTTGTTCCATAGATATAAGGCCTGAAGTATCTTACGGCGTAAACCATTGCCAAACATTCTTTTTCTGTAGCTGAATAATTCCTCTCGGGTTTATTCAGACTGCGGGATGCATAGGCTATTGGTAGGTCGCTCCCTATCTCTCCCTGACTAAGTACGGCTCCAATAGCATATTCGGATGCATCTGTTGTAACGATGAATGGTTTACTAAAATCTGGATATTGTAGAATAGGTTGCTGACACAATTCATTGCGTAATTGTTTGAAACTTTGATCTTGTTCTTCGGTCCACTTGAATTTGATGCCTTTCCCTAACAAGTTAATTAAAGGTTTTGCTTTTGAGGTGAAATTAGGTACAAATCTTCGGTAATATCCTACAAGTCCTAAGAATTGTTGAATATTCCTCTGTGTGGTAGGTGTTGGAAAATCTTGTACTGCTTTTAGTTTCCTAGGATCAGGTCTAACTCCATTTTTTGAAATAATGTGTCCGAGATATGCGACTTCCTTTCTTAGAAATTCGCATTTATTGGTCTGAAAAGTTAATCCATGATCTTTAAGGCGGTTTAACAATTTTTTAACCTTAATGTTGTGTTCTTGGAGTGAGGAGGCGTATACTACTATATCGTCTAGGTAAACAAAAAGGTCTGTCCCTTGTAGTCCGGTGAGTGCTTGATCCATGAGGCGTTGAAATGTGGGTGGCGCATTTTTTAGTCCGAAAGGCATTCGAGAAAATTCGTAATGTCCATTCGGTGTGGTAAATGCTGTTTTTGATTTATCTTTTGGATCCATCTCTATTTGATGAAATCCACTTGCGAGATCGAAAACTGAGAAGTATTTAGCTCCTCCCAATCGGTCAAAAATTTCCGTGATTTGTGGTAATGGGTATTTGTCAGAGATTGTCTTTTCATTAAGTGCGCGAAAATCTATTACCAGACGCCAGCGTTTATTGCCCTGTGGGTCTGCTTTCTTCGGAACAATCCACAAAGGTGAATTATATGGAGATTTACAGGGTTTAATTATGCCTTCAGATAGCATAGTGCTGATCTGTTTCCGAATTTCATTTTGATGAACGGGTGGGTAGCGATATTGTCTTGTATCAATTGGAATATCATTAGTCGTATGAATTGAATGATTGAAGTCACGAGCCTTCCCGAGTTTATCTCCTGGGAGGAAAAATCGGTCGGGGAATTCCTCTACTAGATAAGTAACAAAATTCCGTTCCTCCCTGTTTAAGTGATTTAAATTAAGGGTTTGTAAAATTCCCGGAATCCTATCTTTCCTAATCTTGAAGCTCGGCGCGTATTCCATTTCTGGGTAAAAATCTTCATCGGATGTATTTAAGATATCGTAGGGCTCCAAAATTTGAGGCTCTATCTCTACGTCGATTGCTTCTTCACTGGTATTTGTTGCCATAACGTGACACTTTCCATCATTGTTTGTTACGACTGCTTCCCCTATGTGTAGTTGCTCGTGGGTTTTTATACGTGGTAAATACCCTTCCCTCAATTTTACGTTTGCTATTTTTATAGCGATTTGCTGCGGGGTTCTAGGTTCAATGCAATATTTTGTAACTGACTGTTGTTCTTTTGTTTGAGGTAAATCTGGATAATTTGAAAAGCGTAAAGGTCTGATTGGTTCATTTTTTAATGTTAACGTTCCATGGTAGTAAGAAATCTCAGCTTCTTCCTGTTTTAAAAACGGGCTTCCGATAAGTCCATTAGCGTCTAATGCAAGATTTTTTACCACATAGAAAAATGCTGGAAGTCCTTGAATGTGAAGAATTGTAGTTCCAAGGGTGTAAATCGGTGTCGTAGTGAGTCCAGTTAGTTCAATTTCTTCCTTAGAAATTATTTCTGCGTTTCTTCCGAGAACGTCGATGACCACCAGATTAACGGCTGCTCCACCATCAATTAAGAATTCTCCCGATCCTGATTCCAATTCCGGAACCTTGATCCTGATTCTGGGTGCAGGTGCTTCCTTGATGAGTCTTCTTTCTTCTAGTCGCTGAACCGTATTGCCCATCGGCGATCTTCCTCGTTTCCGCTCAACGTGTCGCCTGTACGTTGAGCGCGGTTGCAGTTTAAAGACTTGTTTGATTCTACGGACGAATCTCGCGAGTCCCGTTGATAACGTGAATTACGCGGATGTTTGCGACATGATTTTTCGTCATGTCCGTTCATACCACAATGCCAGCAATGCAAGCTTGGCTTGCGGTTTCTATCAGAATTTTTTAAAATTGAAATTTGTTGACCCCGATCATTGATATTCGATGAACCGCGGTCATTAGAAGGGGATCTCGAGGGGCTTCTTTGGTTAAAGGTCCAAGCCGTCGTGCGTCCTTGCCTTCCTTGTTCCACTTCAAATTCAGATGTTCTCGCTGGTCGTTCCCTAAACCGATCGTATCTATTCGCAGATAGTGGGTACGATACTTCGCGGTCGTGATTACGAGAATCTTGAGCGTAGCGGTCTCGGCGAGACCATCTAGCAGGTGATTCATTGCTAGGCGACTGTCGTCGATTTCTTAATTTCCTATCGATTAGTAGCACGGCGTCGTAAGCTTGTTCAAGTGTCCCTAGGTCCTGAATCTGAGCCGACACTTTCCAAGAAATTCGATCCGGTAAACCATCGATAAAGTTTTCTTTAACGTCATGTTCCATTTCCTTGACGAAATCTTCAGCGTGATCCAGATATCTTTCCCGGATAGCTCCGCGCGTACAATAAACAAGATGACTTGTCCTATCGACGTATTGTCGAATACTTTCTCCGTCGCGAATACGTAACTTCGCGATTTCAACTTGAAAGTGTGATAAATTTCTACCCGGCGCGAATCTCTTTTTCAAATGCTTAATTAACACCTTAACCGAATCGAATTTATGCTCTATCGTACATCTACGTGCTGGACCGATAAGCTTAGTTAAAACAATTGCAAGATACTCCGCTTCCGTACCCTCAGGAATCAAAGTTAACCCGTCCTCCACATTTTGTGCAAAGTGCGTCAACGATGGCTTTTCTCCATCAAAGGTCGGAATGGACGATGTAATATTCTGTATACACGTCCGTTGCGTTAAGAGTGTCATTGAGTTGGCGATCGAAACAGTCATGTTTAGCATCTCATTAGCAGAGACGTTCGCTTGAGGGTTTGCCATTTTTTTTTTTAAATATTACTAAAGTAGTTAACTAGAGAAAACTAGTATATTGTAAATGTTCACCTACGAGTAATAGAACGTATTTCAGAACCCAAATTTACGGTAATTCCAAGTTAGTAGAATCCCACCGCTGTCACCAGTTTTGTTACGAGCCAGGGCTGTGGGCAATTGCCTAGACCGGCGATGTTGATATTACCCAAGAAACTTGTTAGTTAATATTCAATACAACTCGAGCGGTTAAGTTGTATTCGTGGGAACGTTACTACTAACATAAGGAATAACGGAGTAAATGTAGGTTTGACGAATCTACTCGGTTTAATGGTGAACAATTTATATATATTCAAATCAGTCGTTTTGGTACAAATGTGATTGTCGCTGAATATAAATAGTGTGCAGATTATTACCTAAGTACTTGCACGGTGTTGATACACTGGCGATGCGGGGTCGGAGAATGATTACAATAGTATGCCGAAAGAACTTCAACCGAACTTGCGGATTCCAACGGGTTAACTTGTATTCTGATCGGTGCCCTAAGCCCGAACTCACTGAATGTAATTGACTCTGTACGAGCGTAACACGACGTGACACTCCCCGTAACTATGTAGTTATTAACCAAAGATGATCAGAATGGAAGGGCTTATATAGTCCCAAAATGCACAGAGGAGCGTATTTGGGGTTTCCATATAAGGTAGGGTCACGGAGAGCTCGTCGGGTCGCGCGTGTACTCAATTGGACTCGATGTAGCTAAACAATATGAAAGGCCCTTTTTGTCCGTGTACGATAATGAATAGAGGTCTTTGGCGCTTTTCGTGGAAAACGCGACTTCCCTTCTTACGCAAGCTTGAGGGGCACGTGCAAGGGCAGCGTATAGAGAATATTATTCATACGTAACACTATCAGTACAGTCGCTAATAACCCGTGTAGTTGATGCGACTTTAAACTCCTATATAAAAAAAAAAAAAATTCTCAACCACATTCCTTGGGTATTATCAACCTCGCCGACCTAGGCGCTGCCCACAGCCCTGACTCGTAACAAACTCAAAGACGAAGCTGCAACCAACATTTTGGTAAAGGAAAAAGTTGTTCGGAGTCACCCCAGTAATCCCCCATTTCCGGAAGTTACCATAGTTACGGAACACCCTGCAGAGATTGTGATCACAAATTTCAGATACATATTATATTAAATATATAAAAAACCTAAACATATGTAATATTTAATTTGGCTGTAAATTGGAAAGTAATATTCACCTGAATTATTCCTATGGTTCCGACGATACATAGATACTTTCGCATCAATAACTTTTCTTGCATAATTAACCACACCATTGGCAACATCCATTTTACATATATTTCGAAAATCATGCTCGCCTATAGTATATTTCACAGCTTTGTCCATAGCATCTATATTCAAGTCCCCTCTTGGGAAAAAATATTTGTATGTCCGAAATTTGCAATTAAATCTGGCTGAAAAATCATCGGCCACTGGACACCATGCTACGCATCTTATATTAGATGGGAGCAATCTGTTCAGTATCTTGCAATACGGAAGTTCGTCTACCAATTTGTTTCGATCTTCAGGATTCAATATGCTCCTTACGTCGAGGGATATCACTTGCGAAAAAGAACTGACACCTTTGTCCGTTCTGCCACATCTGTGATAATTCGATGTTGCACGCGATTCTATGCAACAACTTTTTATTAACGCAGCAAATAAATGTTGCTCGATTGTATTATCAATACTTTCTTGCACTACAAAGCCGTTATAATCCCACCCAAGATAATAAAATCTTAATAGTATATGTCTTCTATAACACCTACAATTAAAAGAGTGTATAATAATATTAACAATTTTTCGATTGTCTTTATTTCTCTCAATTTGTAACTATATTCAAACATTCTTTTCTTTAAGTGATATAAGTCCACTTTTTTATGATTTCCAGATATTTTTCGTTTTATGTTTTATTGTATTTAAAGATATTGGTGAACGCCGACAAGTTTCTCCTTGAAGATTTTTATATATTTATTTATAATGCAACCATTTTAATACTGCTCAATAATAAATATACAAGGATTCTCGTTTCTCCATGTCCTGTTTAGTTAAAACTCCGCATTATCCTAAGTGCTTTGAGCTTACGAGGGAAGACTCGCAACTGGTTGACTCGGATTTTAATGTCCTTTTGCAGGTTGATAATACACAGGCTCCTGGTGGTCTACGTAAAATATTAGGTGTAGTTATTCAGAAATTTTAAAGATATTAACAATTAAAGTTACATACCTTCTATGTGAGGCCATATCTTCTATAAATAGAGAATAATCCTCAAGAAGATTGGTAGCCAAGTGAGATGGTGTATAGCTTGTGCCGTAGAGATTTTGACGACACTGCGCTCGTTTTTGGATGATAGTTGTCATACATGCAATTGAAACACAGGAAAGTGCGACACCACGCACACACAATAAACGTTTCGCTGTACTTCAAATACTGCACGGATTTCTACAGGACTAGCTATGCATCTTGGACCGACTTCGAAAACTCTTGAGTTTGTATATATTAAGACAAAATAATAAAGATCGCAGAGTGAGGAGGTGAGCCTATGCGTGAAATTAGAAACGTACTCCACTTTATCTCCAATCTGATCATAAACAGTGTGGACCGCAAATTCACTACAACGCATTGTAAAGGAATACTGTGTCAAAGTTATTAACATTTTTGTTACGTAGGAAGTATTATTTAATTTCTTCCTTCTATTATGCCCTTATTTGGAAATCGAGGGTGCATGCAGTCGAGCCTGCCCCTTCCGCGACGTCGCGATGATGTGACCCTTTTGGGGGGATCTTTCCGGACTCCCTTGGAATTTTCCGTGCCCCCACCACCTTTTTGGTCCGGATTTCGGGTATAAAAAGGGCACGAATTCTGCTCTCGGCGGCTCAGTATTAATCTAGCTTCGAGTACGTTCTGTATCGACTATTTTGATATTGTTGCTCAGCGAGATCGGGTTCCGAGTCCCCTTCGAGCAATTCTTATACTTTCATTTTTTAACACGTTATACTTATTTTACGGTATATCGTCAGGCCTTTTTGTTAGGCAGTATACATTTCCAATCCGTACAGATTGAGAAATGTGGATTTTGTAGTTTACAATCAGACTGTAGAATAACCAAAGAGTAGGAAATATACGCTTAATAATATCGTACGCATTTTCTCATTGAATCTCCTCTACCAATCATTAGCAGCAACGTCCCACCAAACAGATATACCTTAACCGCTCGAGGTGTATCGCTATAAGTTACGAGTCCATTTTACTAACAATCCTGTGGCTCCCGGTGATGAAATAGGCACTGGTTTGTCCACGATTACCATCCTGTGGCTCCCGGTGATGAAATAGGCACTAGTTTGTCCACGAAAACCATTCCGTGGCTCCCGGCGATGAAATAGGCGCTGGTTTGTCCACGATTACCTTTACCTTCCTGTGACACCCGGTGATGAAACAGGCACCGGCAAGTTCACGTACTTCCTATCTACACGGCTCCCAGTGATGAAATACGCACTGGCTGTCCGTAACTAACAAATTCTTAAATAACCGATTCTCGGCTCGCGCAGCTGTGCCCCTTAGCCCTCGAACCGTAACATTTTAAAAGAACTAGTTATCATTCAGAAACGTGCACAGTGTCGTCAAAATGAAACCACAAATAACAAAAAAAGTTAATTAACCGGAAATCGAACGCGGAACCTCTACGGCACAAGCTATACACCATCTCACTTGGCTACCAATCTTCTTGAGGACTCTTCTCTATTTAAAGAAGATGTGTCCTCACATAGAAGGTATGTAACTTTAATTGTTAATATCTTTCAAGCTTCTGAATAACTACACCTAATATTTTACGTAGACCATCAGGAGCCTGTGTATTATCAATCTGCAAAAGGCCATTAAAATTCGAGTCGACCAGTTGAGAGTCTTCCCTCGTTAGCGGTAGAATTAAGGATAACGAGTAGAGAAGAATAGACTAGTAGACCATACCGGATGAAAGGAGTAAATATAGTCAAGTATTGTTAAGACAGTTAATCAAATTTCCGGTCAATTAATAGTTAATCAAACTTGAATACATGTACCATATTGCGTTATCAAAATGCTTTTCATAATTTTATTATACGATTGATAAACGCACACTAACCCTTCCGTATTGTCCGAGTTTTCTGAGTCTCTATTGTAATATTATTTTCAATGTTTAGTATTAATAAATAAGGGAATTTTTTTGTTAGCTGCAAGTAAAGCTGTATCCATTTTTTAAAATAATAAGTCGTTACAAACTTAAATTTGGCGCTAATCCGTGCATCGATGTGCACGTTCAATTCACGATCGTCGACACCTCGTGGCGTGTTGCGCACTGCTTTCTTTTTGCAGGGAACCGCGGAATGTGCAAGTACGTTCAACATGCAGTAAAATAAATAACACTGTACTCAGCGTTGTTACCACGATCACCGCCAGCTTCACCAATATTTTCAAACAAAACCGTGACTTATTATAATTATAGCATCATTTTGAGATATAATACTAAAATATGCATAATAACAAAAAGAGAAACAATAGAAGTAGAATATTATAGAGAATCAAAATGGGTTCATTTTGCATAGACATTTAAAGTTTATATTTGATTATATTTTCAAGTATCGTATGACCTGGCTCGATTCATTGTAAAAAAAACTTTACTGTTTTACTAGTTATTTACCAGTAAACGCGGTTAACAACAAAAATTATATAATTATTCACTCTGTTGAATAAGTAATCAAAATAAACTCAGCTGAACATTCAACATTTCCCCTTTACACTTTTCAATTTCTAAAACTTTCACTTGGAATCTTCCATTTTAATCTTATCCTCTTGATTATTTTAAATCAACAATGTTAAATGAACTAAAAATCAGAATTACAATGCGTAATTACTTTGATAACCCAGTGCTGCCAAACTGACCAAAATATTCTAACAAGCAGAAGTATTGTGTTGACCAACAAAATTTTATTGACCAATTTCTCAGAATATTCTAATTTATGATTTTGTTATCATAACTATAATAAGGAGACACTGTTCCATAGCTAAAATGAATTCTAGCAGATCCGTTTCAAAATTGAACTTGTATCCCTTTCAGAAAAACAGCAACGACTCAATTAAGTAATGAATTTTATAAATACACTTCATACTTTGAAAAATCGAACGGCTTTTGTGATTTACGGATATTATCTTTGCTTCTCAATTCTTCACTTCCTTTATTAATTATTGACACCAGTTCCTTATTTTTCTTTTCCAATTCTATTACCTTTTCTATCAGTTCCTAATAAACAGACACATATTATTTAAAACAAATTTATAACACACTAGCTGTACTTTAACACAGGGGTGGCCAACGCGAGACCCGCGGAGCTAGGTCAAATGAACATAAATATTAACTTTATTGTACATACCACCAAAAGAACATTATATCATAAGGTAACAAAAAAAAATTAGTTGCGTTGTACTACAGGAAATTTTGGCCCGCCTACTGAAAAGGTTGGCCACCCCCGCTTTAACATACATGTTTTGTGATACATTTATGAGACAATGGTATATTTTACTCTGACAAAATTGGAGGTAACCTGGTGGTTACAAAATAGTCTATAAATTTACGGTGTCTTTCTTTTCAATTAAGCGCACATAATAATTACAAAATTAAATCTATTGGAGGTTAATATAAAGTGACAGCTCATATAATTTTAATACTGTATACAGTTTTATTATTATTTATAATATAAATCTTAATATTCATAGACGAATACTTCAGTAAACGCACACTCAAACACTGGTAAATATTTGATTTCCTTATATAACAAAAACACCAAAAGCAGCATAGAAGAAAGTAACGTAACTACACAACTTTTGTCCTTTAATCAAAATGGCATCTAAGTCAGTCAATCAGTGGCTTAAATGAATTAACATACTCTACATTCTATATAATTCTCAACATATTATATCAGATCATTTACAATTTTATATATTCTAAGTCTAACTCATACAGTGCTATGAAAAAGTTTTCGGAATTCATTGTTATGCTACTATTAAGTTGGAAAATCCAAAATATTCAGGTGTTTGGAGACTTTATTTATGAACAATATTGTTAATCATTACGTACTAAATACACCTCATCATAAAAGGTACTGTATTTTTTAAAAACTTCGAAGAAAATATTTAATGAAGGATAGTTATGCATTATCGAGCTGTGAAAAAGTTTTCGGATATGATATTTCATACCTAGAAATAACATACAAAATATCAGTAAAAGTGTGAAAAATAGAATACAAATGTATATAAATTTGTACCTAATACTTAGTATGAAATCCCTTCCTTTTAATGACCTCTTTTAACCTATTTTGCATGGATTCTACAAGTTTTTTTGTAGAACTCTGATGCACCTTGTTCCACTGTTCTTGAACAAGTTTTCGAAGCTCGGGAATTCCTTACGGTTTGGGAATTTTCTAATTTCTTTTTCTAGGTAAGCCCAAACATGTTCAATGACATTCAGATCTTGGCTTTGGGGGGGTGTTTCAATAACGTGCGGGCAATTATAAAGTAACCAGTTACGAACATCCCAAGCTTTATGCTTGGGATCATTATCTTGGTAAAAGTAAGTCTTCTTTTATTCCCAATTTTTCGGCCGATTGGAATAAATTTTCTTTTAAAATCTTTAAATATTCATCCTTATTCATAGTTGTATATATAAAAACGAGATTTCCGATTCCATTGTAACTGATAGCACCCCAGACCATTATGTTTTTCCCACCATGCTTTACAGTACCACAAACCTTCTCTTTATTTAGTTCTGTATTAGGTTTCCTTCTTACCCTGACTTGCTTGGTGTCACTATTGTATAAATTAAATTTTTTTTCGTCTATGAAAATAACACGTTTCCAAAAATCAAGGTCTTTATTTACAAATTTTTTTGCAAATGCAAGCCTCTTATCGCGATTAACCATGCTTAGCAAAGGTTTCCTTCTAGCAACACGTGAAACATAGTTATTTTTAATCAGCCTTTTTCTGATAGTTGAACTATTAACTTCTTTCCCACTAAAGTCTTTAAGTTTGGAGACTAATTCACTGGATGTAACTCTGGGGTTCTGCTTTACTTCTCTCAATACAAATTTTCCATCGCTTGAATTAATTTTCTTCGGGCGACCAGAACGCGGACTATCCTCGGTAGAATTATTTGTATAATATCGCTTACAAATATCATAAACTGTAGACTGTTTTAGTAATAATATTTCTGCAATAGACTTTATAGTTTTTCCCTTCTCTCTATGGAAAATAACTAAAGAGCGGTTATTAACATCCGTATTTTTTCCTGTCTTCACCATTATATAAAAAGTCCGTTCTTTATTTTAATTAAATAAACTCGGTCAATCACAATATACTTCGAACTATTATACACGCAATTAGACGGTCAGTCCGCATGAAAAGTTAAAAACAACTAAACATTTAGCCGTTACTATGCCATTTACAAAATAACGTGAAATTATATCCGAAAACTTTTTCACAGCTCGATAATGCATAACTATGCTTTTTTAAATATCTTGTGCAAAGCTTTTAAAAAATGCAGTACTTTTTATGATGAGATGTATTTCGTATCTAATGATTAACAATGTTGTTCATAACTAAAGTCTCCAAACACTCGAATATTTTTGATTTCCCTACTTAATGTAGCATTAAAGCGGATTCCGAAAACATTTTCACAGCACTGTATGTCCTTCGTTTCGACATATTTAAAATTTTTTAAATAAACGAGAATTGAATACTGTTTACCAACACAACTATAAATGTAATATAGTTTCTCATTTTTCCGTTTATTTGATGCCGATTCTTTGAAAAATTTTACGTCAATTTATGTTTTGTGAAAACAAATGTATGCAAAATTTGTTAAACAAATAAGCTTCGAACCCCTTGACCATTTTGGTTGCTAACATAAATGTCAAAAATAGTTTTACATTATTATAATGTGAATCGATGGAACACAAAATATATAATAGATTTATTTTCATTTTTGACTTGTTAGATCTCTTTCATAATCACCAGCACATATCGGGAGTATTCATTTCATTAGATTACTAAAATCAATCAATATACCGATTTATTAAGCAGTTGAAGTTTCTCCCTCTGGGATAGATCTTGTATTTTGTTTTCACATGCGATCGACATCATTTTGTTCCTTCATATAACGATTTAAAAAAGATTATCTGAAAATAAAAAACATACACAGAACAAATTAATTATTATTTACTTAATTAAATAATGATTGTTAGTAATATCTAACCAAACTGGATGCAAATATGAAGAATCCTAATTCACTTTTTTTCACTGACATGTTCAAAATTGAGAATGTATAGTTACTATCACAGAGATCTATATGTTAAATTATCAAAGATGCACGTTATCCACATGTTGCATTTTCCATATTATTGCATCATCCATATATTAGCCTTTTCGAAACAGACTAGCAGCAGAATCGCGACAAATAGTGACAGAGCCTGTGCACAAACCCATATACAACTGTTACCGCAGATCGACGGCCATTTCGAGACAGAACCTGCCAACAAAGCAGTTGAGGCACTTAAATTTTAAATGGGCGCGCTTATACTGGGGCATTTAAATACGATCTTTACAAAATTATTATTTAATTTTATTCATATATATGTGTTTAAAAATTTTAAATACATATACAGTGGCTCACAGTGAAAATCGTCCACCCCATTCGCTTTCGTAATATTGGCCAAAGTATGCATTATATGAACATGAGACTTTTGTGATGAAGGTAATAATGTTTCATCTCTATTGTTACTTGTTTCCATATAAAAAGAAACCCAAATATTAGCAAAGATATCAAGCAAAATGAATCTACATATGTAATGACATCTATGAAATTTGAGTCATGCTAAAAATCGTCCATCTATAATATTCGGGGATTCCCCCAACCAACATATGTGTCTTCAACAACAAATTTTTTTTCGCTTAGTAAGCATTAGATAAGCACAGTTTTATCACACTATTTCATTAATTTATCGATTGGGAAAAATGGAATCTCAGAGAAAACAAACAACAATAGAGTTACGAAAATTAGTAATTTTCCATTATAATGAAGGTAAATCTCAACGTGAAATTGCACGAATTACAAATAGGAGTCGTACTACAGTAGAATACATTCTTAATGGATATAAAAGTGAAAACTGTATATAAAACAAATTTTTAAAATATAATACTAAAATATGCATAATAATAAAAAGAGAAACAATAGAAGTAGAATATTATTGTGTATCAAAATGTGTTCATTTTGCATAGACATTTAAAGTTTATATTTGATTATATATTCATGTATCGTATGACCTGGCTCGATTCATTGTAAAAAAAACTTTACTGTTTTACTAGTTATTTACCAATAAACGCGGTTAACAACAAAAATTATATAATTATTCACTCTGTTGAATAAGTAATCAAAATAAACTTAACTGAATATTCAACATTTCCCCCTTACACTTCTCAATTTCCAAAACTTTCACTTGGAATCTTCCATTTTAATCTTATCCTCTTGATTATTTTAAATCAACAATGTTAGATGAACTAAAAATCAGAATTACAATGCGTAATTACTTTGATAACGCAGTGCTGCCAAATTGACCAAAATATTCTAACAAGCAGAAGTATTGTGTTGACCAACAAAATTTTATTGACCAATTTCTCAGAATATTCTAATGTACTGATTTTGTTATTATAACTATAATAAGGGGACACTTTTCCATAGCTAAAATTAATTCTAGCAGATCCGTTTCAAAATTGAACTTGTATCCCTTTCAGAAAAACAGCACGACTCAATTAAGCAATGAATTTTATAAATACACTTCATACTTTGAAAAATCGAACGGTTTTCGTGATTTACGGATATTATGTTTGCTTCCTTTATTAATTATTGACACCAGTTCCTTATTTTTCTTTTCCAATTCTAAAAATAAGATTTTAAATGATCATATAGAGCGATATGTTTTGCAACCAATTAAGAAAAATCGCATGGAAAGTGCTCCGAAAATAGCTGCAGATGTTCAAATACATTTAAATAAAAAGTTGCACCTAGAAAATATTCGTTGAAAAATACGGAAAAATAATTATCATGTTCGTGTAGCAAGAAGAAAGCCGTTTATCAGTGCAAAGAACAGACTTAAAAGAATCGTATTCGCTCGGAAGTACATGAACCAAGTCTTTCTGTTTTGTAAAAGCGTTTTTTGCAGACAAAAGTCAATTACACATTTTCGGTTCAGGCGAGACGGACACAGTGTGGGGGAAACCGAACAACATATTAAAAAATCATCGAAATCGGTAAGGTAGTACCATTCAAATACATTTACCCAAAATACTATCAGTTAAATGTTTGAAATCAGGATTGTAAACAGTGCAAACATGAAGAGAAGAAATGTGAAATTATATTTTTTTATGATTTTAAATCAATAAGAGTATTACAGTAATGCCTTGATCGATGCGAAAGCCTCGGGTCTGAACGTTCGCTTCCATCGTGTAGTTCCTACATTGTTTGAAATTTGCCGACAGAGTCGAACGTAGAGAAGGACAGCGAGTAAAGAAAGAGAATCGAGCGGCCAAGCCAAAAAACAATATCCAGCGCATCGGTGAAATAACACTAATGCAAAGATAAAACTTTTTTATTTCTCATCCTTTTCTTATGAAATATTTACATAGCATAGCTGACAATTTTCTGATTAAAATGACACCAAACACGATATAATTTGGACTATATTTACTGCCTTAATTAACGGTAATAAGTTGGTATGTTAAACCGTGTACTGGGCCTTTAATCTTTGCCGATTGCCACGATCGCAGTTTCTCTTTTCTTTTCACTAGCTATCCTTTTCTGCGGTCGAAACTTATTATTGTCAATTAAGGCAGTAAATATAGTCCAAATTATATCGTGTTTGGTGTCATTTTAATCAGAAAATTGTCAGCTATGCTATGTAAAAGTTTCATAAGAAAAGGATGAGAAATAGCAAAGTTTCATCGTTCAATTAGTATTAGCTCACCGATATACCCGAGCCCGGATCGCGTTCCACTGATCGCCAAGTGAACTTGGACGCCTCAAGGGGTATACCCCGCAGTGGTGGGGATAAACTTTTCGCTTGCATGGTGTAGAAATCTTTCGCGTCGATCAAGGCATTACTGTATTCTTACCATAAAAGTAATGAAAGTTTGAGATATGCTCGGTTTAACTATCGAGGTATTGATAGTTTCAGGTGTTTTTATGTTATTTTGCCGACCTTTTGCACTTAGCCAGAAACCACTCTCCTCTCACCACCATTTTATATTTTGAACAGACTTAAGTAACAAACATACAATTATTATTTATATACTGCACAAATTTATTATCTATAATATAGGCCTTTTGATATGAGCATGACAGTTCTCCCTCGAGACCATTTCATTTAGCCGGCAAAATAAGGTTAAGTCACTTTGTAATACTAAAACGTACTTTTTATTTCATCCGGCATTATGTAATTAAAAGTGCATTCGAATTCTGAACAATGTCACACAAATTTCAAGCAGTTTATCTGTCGGATGTAAAACACGCAAAAGGAAATACAAAGCATAATTACATACCTAACTGCGTTTATCGTCGAAAGCGCGGCAATTGTACTTAACACGTTGTTCGTTTGAAGGGGGTAGACACGGGTAATGCAGCGATCTGTATACAAGGTGGCACAAAAGTCTGGGAACATCGGGGATTGGGGTCTAGCTGGGGTGATTCTAAACAACTTTTTCCTTGATCAAAATGTTATGTATAGTTTCGTTTCTGAGTTATTAACGAAAAACACTGGCCAATGAGAGCGCCCGTCGGGCATCGGCCGATACGCGCTCAGGCGCGAACCGATCACTTGCAGCACAGCCTTCTCTAGTACTAGCCTTGCTAAAGAACGTGGCAACACCGCACGTTTACCGATCGGGAGTCCTATTTTCAGTAATGGGAGTCTTGTACGTGGGATTACAATTAACGCTTTTTTTCATAGAAAATTGTGTTAAAGTACACAATTCTTTATTAATTATGTCTGAGTAATATATAAATATTATAACTATGGTAAGTAGAAGTGATATTAAAGTATACTAACAGTTATAAATGTGGTATACATTTTGTGGACTCTCGGAATGGTTTGGTGATGTGATACATAATATTGGAAATATTTTACAGTGTTTTTAAGAAAATATAAGTATGAAGCAAAATAGAATCATCTTTGAACTAAAACGCAACATTCGAAAATGAATGGAGTGATATATAAGTTAATAGAAACCTGAAATAGACGAAATTATCGATACGAAGTCAAAGAGGTTAAGTGAACACGGAAAGAGGTTGGATAATCAATTACTGAAGGGAACGGTTATACAGGTAATTATAAAATCTTCACCAATAATGCATGTATCAGAAAATGCTAAATGATGTGCCTTTGATTGAATATTAATATATGTTTATTTACATAAAATGTGCTTATGATTTTCAGGTTTTAGAAGGTCTGATTCCAAATTGGTACCATTTATTATGGCTTCCATTATTGCACACATATGAGTAAATAAGGTTATTACTTCTTCTGTAGGAATGGAAAGAACCTTTGTAAGTGATCAAAATATACATTATTTATAGTTGTACCTTTATCCTTCGCAATCAATTATTTACATATATTACAATTTAATTTTTTAGCATCGGAATGGAACTGGATATATAAATCTTAATATATACATCTACAACACACGTGGATTAATATTCGATATAGAACATTTTTGAAAATCCATTTACATCAGCAGAAAGATCATGAAGATCATTAATATTATAACTTTGCAATTGAGAACATAACAACACTGTGGCATTATTAACTAATAAATATAGCATGAAACTTGGGAAAACACAGACAACGCGCCCTTTTTGGCGATCACGATGCAGCAGGGCATTCTTGCATCGATCGCCGTTCGGAACAGTCCTGACAACAGCTTAGCGGAACGGTTAATAAAGAATAGCTGGTTTAAGCGTCTTAGATAGATCAGCCCTATCTATGTACACGCAACTACCTTATAGAACGTCTTATATTGTATTGTTTTGGAATAAAGAGATATATATATAATTTGTTCGCCATTAAATCGAGTAGATTCATTAAATCTATCTTTACCCCGTAATCCTTTATATCAGTAGTAACGTTCCCACAGATACAACTTAATCGCTCGAGTTGTATCGAATATTAATTTAAAGTTACGAGACAAACTAACATTTCCTGCGACAGCCTGATTTCGCATCAGGTTCGTTCGCACGCCCTATCCAAACAAAATAAATATAAATACTCCAACTCAGTGGCTCCCCGATTTCGTATCGGGTTCGTCCACGAAACCTAACCCAACCTACAGCTCCCTGGTTTCGCACCAGGTTCGTCCGTACGTTTTCCAACCTCCGAACAGCTCCCCGGCACCGCGCCGAGTTCGTCTGTGAATAAGCCAACCTACTAGCAGCTCCCCGATTTCGCATCGGGTTTGTCCGTGGCACCTTACTAACAAATTCTCAACCGTATTCCTTGGGTTATATCAACCTCGCTGGTCAAGGCGTTGCCCACAGCCCACATTTTTAATTGTAAACACCCATTTACAATCAACAATATTTTTATTTTTAGGCATTTGAACCAATGTCCAGGTTTTATTTATCAAGAGAGAGTTTATCTCGTCAGTAATAGCTTTCTCCCATTGAACTTTATCGTCTCTATTTTTAATTTCGTCGAATGAATTGGGAGTTTTGCAAATAAAATGTTAAGCACACATAATGTAATCATTATGAATATCACTCTCGTCATATGAAACGGGGGGGAGTTGAGTTGTTTAATCCTACAACTCCTTCTCGGTTCCGAATTTTCTTGTATTTCATTGCTTTTGTCTTGAGATGAAGATTTATTATTCATCTCTACTTCAATTATGGATTTATTAGTTACATCACCTAATTTTTCGTCAGAGCTTACTTTCTTACTATGCCTAACTATATCTGATTTATTACTATCAGATTTATGACTATGTATCATATCTGACTTACCATTAGCAGATTTATTTTTAATTATCACATCTGATTTACCATTATCAGACTTATTATACCATTCCACTGATTTCGACTGCATTTCAGATGCATCAGTGTTCTAGTTTCCTTTTTCAGAATTTACCTCACTAAGTCTAACTATAGGCCGATATTTTAAGTAAGTTGATTCATTAACTATTACATCTCTAACTGTAGAGAATTTTTCTTGTTCTACATCCCACACTTTATATCCATTCGGCTCATATCCCACTAATATACCTTTCCAAGATTTTTCATCAAACTTTGTTTTCCTAACCTTGTTATGTATATAGACTGTGGAACCAAAAACCTTTAAATATTTTAATTTAGGCTTTTTACAATGCCACAATTCAAATGGTGTTTTGTCTTGTTTTAAAGCTTTAGTTGGAGTTAAATTTATTAAATACGTAGCAGCAAGAACTGCTTCTCCTCAAAATACTTTATTCAAACTGGCACCGCTTATCATTGTGCGTGCTTTTTCGGTTATTGTTCTAACCATTCTATCCCAAACACCATTCAATTGAGGAGTTCGTGGGACTGTTAAATGATAGCTAATGCCTCTTTGAGCACAATAATCTTTCATCTCATTTGACAAATACTCTCTACCGTTATCGCAATACAAGTTAACAACTTTTGAGTTAAAATGTGCCTCACTTTTAGCAATTCAATCTTTTGGCGCCGAAAATACGTCGGATTTATATGTAATTAAATACGTGACCCAATAGTGAGTATAGTCATCGACAAATAGCACATGTTACGCAGGAAGTATTATTTCATTTCTTCCTTGTATTATGCCCTTATTTGGAAATCGAGGGTGCATGCAATCGAGTCTGCCCCTTCCGCGACGTCGCGATGACGTGACTGTTAAGGTGCGAGAAGGCAAGGTTTATGGCAGGGCAATTGACAACACTCACGGAGTACGTGACTGTTTAGTTTTTCTGCAGATGTGCAAAGGGCGCATGTAATTAGGCCTTAAAGAAGACCCTGCCATAAACATCGCTGCACCAAGGCATGACTCGGCTTCGACACTTTACGGTGTCCGCGGCAGCGACTCGCCACCTGGCAAGACATGGGAAATACCCCAAGCACCGCCAGTGCGTAGCCCACCCCCAAGTTCCCCTGTGGAAAATCACCCTGCCCCTTCCTAAAGAACATCACGTCAAGGACGTAATGGAAGGGGAGAACACGATGTCTTAAAACCAGAGGAACTTGGAAAATTCAGCAGAGTATTAGAAACTATAGAACAGTACAGATAGAAATAAGCAGAGTATTAGAAACTATATAACAGTACAGATAGAAATAAGCAGAGTATTAAACACCATAGAATGGTACAGATAGAATGGAGAAGAGTATTAGAAAGAGTATCAAGAACTATAGAACACAGTACAGATAGAATTGAGATAGTATTTCAAAAGAGCATAGAACAGATAGAAATCAGTCGAAGTACTGACAACGAACATCTACACCTACGCCATATCTGTAACAGAACGATACAATAAAATAGTAAATTGTATGAACCCGTGTTAAAAGTAAATATTATTATCACGATCCCAAGCCGTACAAACTTGGGTGGTCCTTCGAGCAAAATGTAGACGGCACCTTTGTGCAAATATCCAGGGAAGTTACGCCCCCTAACAGTGACCCTTTGGGGGAATCTTTCCGGGCTCCCTTGGAATATTCCGTGCCCCCACCAGCTTTTTGGTCCGGATTTCGGGTATAAAAAGGGCACGAATTCTGCTCTTGGCGGCTCAGTATTAATCTAGCTTTGAGTACGTTCCGTATCGACTATTTTGATATTGTTGCTCAGCGAGATCGGGTTCCGAGTCCCCTTCGAGCAATTCTTACACGTTCATTTTTTAACACGTTATACTTATTTTACGGTATATCCTCAGGCCTTTTTGTTGGGCAGTATACATTTCCAATCCGTACAGATTGAGAAATGTGGATTTTGTAGTTTATAATCAGACTGTAGAATAACCAAAGAGTAGAAAATATACGCTTAATAATATCGTACGCATTTTCTCATTTAATCTCCTCTACCAATCATTAGCAGTAACGTCCCACCAAAGAGATACACTTTAACCGCTCGAGGTGTATCGCTATAAGTTACGGGCCTATTTTACTAACAATCCTGTGAAAATCCACGTTTGTCGAGCTTTACGCAAAGTTTGGAAAACGGGTTAGCTTTGATACCGGAAAACACGGAGCAAGAGCATCTAGCCATAATATTAACCAAGTTCACGGGTCCGGCAAGAACTAGTATTCAAGATAAATCGTTCGCAGACTTAGTAAAATTCTTGAAGAAAAGGTACGATCCAGGACTGAGCCTGGCGTATCTCCAAGGGGAAATATCGCGTCTACGTATCCGTAATGATGAGACATTCAGAAAATACATCGATCTAGTAGGCCATTTAATCCACTCTGCGCGGACGGCAATTAAAGAACGATACGATGCCAACGTCTCGCAAATCATTCGCAACCCGCTGTTAGCAGATGGTCTCATAGGGAGCCCTTTCTTACTACAAGAGAGAGCTGAGATTTCTTAACATCACGGGACACTTGTAACGACTAGTCAGCCCATTAGGCCCATTCGTTTCACGAATTTTCCTCAATTGGAGGAACGTGCTAGTTCCTCTAAACAAGTGACGGAGCATAGGATCCCGGGTAGGAGGACGCGTCAAATTACGGTAAAGATAGCCAACCCTAATATAAAGGGAGGATATTTACCGCGTCTTAAGACACAAAAGAATATTTATGTCGGTGAGGACGCGGTCAAAAACCACGACGGGTCATGCTATGTTTTTGCCACAAATACCGGGGAAGAGGAAGCGGAAATTTATTTAGGACCTCAATACCTGCACCCATATAACACCTTGGATACTTCCGATGAGGATATATCATATTCGGAAGAAAGGAGTGCTGTTCAAGGAAAGCAGAGGAATCAACAAATCTGACAGATTTTATCTGCCAGGAGATAATTTGGATTTATACTTTTCAGTATTTGATTTGCCCAATGGATTTCATCAAATTGAAATGAATCCAAGGGACAAGGAGAAGACTGCTTTTACCACATCATACAGGCATTATGAATTCGTACGTATGCCCTTTGGATTGAAAAATGCACCACCCACATTTCAAAGACTTATGGATCAAGTTCTCACGGGGATGCAAGGAACGGAATTATTCGTGTACCTTGATGACATTGTAGTCTATTCATCATCGCTCAGGGAACATGAAATCAAAGTCAAGAAGTTACTACATCGACTGAGGGACAACGGACTTACACTTCAAACCAGCAAGTGCGAATTTCTTCGCAAAGAAGTGACTTATCTGGGACATATAGTTTCATCAGATGGAGTTAAACCAGATCCTAGGAAATTGCAGGCCGTAGAAAAGTTCCCTGTACCGTCATCACAAAAGAATATTCAACAATTTTTGGGATTAACTGGATATTACCGCAGATTTATACAGGATTATTCAGGCAAAGCAAAACCATTGATTCAATTACTCGGAAAAGGAATTCGTTTCAAATGGACTGAAGAACAGCAACGAAGTTTCGAGTTATTGCGATATGAATTATGTAAAGAACCTATTTTGCAATACCCCGACTTCAATCGACCATTCATTATCACCACTGATGCCTCGGACTTTGCAATTGGCGCAGTTTTGAGTCAGGTGGTAGTGGGTCAGGATTTGCCAATAACTTATGCTTCTCGCATTTTAAATCCTGCGGAAAAGAATTATTCCGCCACTGAAAAGGAATGTCTAGCAATGGTGTATGCCGTACAATATTTTAGACCATATGTCTTTGGAAGGAAGTTTACTTTAATAACCGATCATAGACCGTTAGTTTGGCTTCATTCCGTAAAAGATCCGACATCAAGATTAGTAAA
Organism: Nomada goodeniana; assembly: GCA_963969485.1. Classification (NCBI taxonomy): domain Eukaryota; kingdom Metazoa; phylum Arthropoda; class Insecta; order Hymenoptera; family Apidae; genus Nomada; species Nomada goodeniana. Next base: position 8,656,133 of record OZ018305.1, on the reverse strand, counting down.
ATGGAAGTTGAGACTTTTGGAATACGAGTATGAAGTTATTCACAAGTCAGGAAAATCTAATAAAAACGCTGACGCTTTATCTCGTAATCCAGTAAGAATTTGCCTGCCTTTAATACCAAGGGAGAGTGATAAAGAATTTAAAATTCAGATACCGAAGAACACAGCACCTGTTACCGATAGCATTGGACAACGCATTCGCGAGTTACGACGACATCAAGAGGCGAAACGCAGTCGTGAGGTATTAACTTCTGAGGAATCATCAGATCAGGAAACCACACCAAGAAGACGACAGAATCTTCGTAGAAGAAAGAGTGATCAACAACCGACACGTCAGGAATCAATTAATCACTCATCTAGTATCATATCAGGAAACCCCATGGCGAATTCAACGCGACTCCTGGAAGATACCGAACATCCGGTAGCAGGAGAGGATACCACCGTTAACGCAGATTTAATTTCCTCGATTCAACGATTCAAATCCTTTGGACGCTACAATTATTAATCAATCCCTTTCACAAACCCTACTGGAAGAACCAAATGAACAAAATTTACCTGCATCATTAACTCCAACCGTAATTCAATGTCCACTTACTACTTCTACCCCATCCATTCCACAAAATACATTACCTAATCATATACCTAGTATATCCCGTCTTGTTAATTCTGTACCTTCGGATTTTGAATGTACATTATACGAAGATAATAATTCAACTGAAGAGGAGTCGAATGACCCTACGGTCACACCAGTAATGCAACCCGCTAGAACCATTCTCACACCGCTTGAAGAAACCAGGAATGAACTGATTGAAGAGGCCCATAGCAGCTTAATAGGAGGACTCAAGGGTGTTACGAAAACTTACAACCGGTTAAAAGCAAATTACCATTGGCAGAAAATGTGGAGCGACATACAAGATTTCATCAGGAAATGCAGGAGCTGTCAGGAACAGAAATTGGTTAGAGCAAAAACCCGTCAACCAATGATTATTACCGATACGCCTTTGGAACCTTTTGATAAACTTGCGTTGGACACAGACGGACCTCTTCCAGAAACACCTTGCGGAAATAGATACATTTTAACGATGTAAGATAATCTTACTAAATATTGCATTGCGGTTGTCATACCGGACATACGAGCCACAACTGTCGCAGACGCTTTTGCCCGGCATTTCATAGCAATTTAAGGAACACCACGTACAATATTATCGGATAGAGGAACCAGTTTTATTGGAAAGGTAATGACACATCTGGCCGAAATCTTTAAAATCAAACAAATAACGACATAAGGATATAAACCGCAGACGAACGTTTCGTTGGAAAGAAGTCACGCTGTTCTTGCGGAGTACTTGAGGCACTACATGGAATCACACGAAGACTGGGGCCTGTTTATTCCGTTTGCCATGCTTTCATAGAACACCTCCGTTCACGAGGCAACCAATTTTACGCCCCATGAACTGATCTTCGGTAAGCAAGCAAGAATACCGAGTGCCTTTCCGTCTGGACAACACTTAGAAACCTATGGAACCTACCTCGCCAATCTTGTTGAACAGATGACAGAAATCCGAAACCAAGCAACCGACAAATTAAATAAAGCAAAGAAAAGGTCCAAACGCTACTACGATCGACATAGAAGACCACGAGAATTTAAACCTCGAGAATACGTTTATGTACAGAAGGAACCTCGCATCAATAAATTTGACCCGCATTATATTGGACCGTATAAAATACTACATACTACGCACTTCAATAATGTGGATTTGGAAACAGATAGCCATAAAACAATTCGGAAACATCAGGATAAATTAAAACACGCTCACTTACCACATCTCTAATAGGCACTCATTTACAAGAATGATCAAACATTGAATATAATCGGCACCCACGAAGAGGAAAAATATACGAAGCAATATCCACTGCAATAAATTGGAATTCTTATGAGCGCAGAAGAAACCTGCTGTGGAAAATGTCATTGTCCTCAATGGGTCTCATAGGCACAGGGTGCACGGCCATGTGCAACCACCACACCATTTCGAGTCGATACTTTAGCACTTGAGTCAGGTCATAGTTTCACGCATTCCCCATACAAGTAAACATTTGAAAATGCAGCTAGGAGAAGTCTCCTTTCCATATATAAGATACTGCAACCTCGGAAAATCCACAGTTGAAACTTAAAATCGAAAGATGAAGGTCGAAGTTGGAACCCAAACGGAAAGTAATGAAGGAACTGGAACAATTTCTATCCAGACGGAGGAGCAGGGCACCTGGGTGCGAGAGTTCCGATTTGGGACGATTTTGCATCCCACGGGACGTTTTAACCCTGGCAATGGTGTCAGTAAATCGGGCAGCGGCAACCAGACGGGGGTTCAAAGAACCAGTGATCAGGGTGTTCAAAAATCTGAATCCTTAAAACCAAGAAGGAAAAGACCATTTTTCTACAATAAGGAAAATGGTCTCAGCCTGGTGAAGGTCACCGATGGAAACATCAAGGATTGGATGCCAGGGGAGGCAGCCGTTCAACGTGGCCACAGAATTGGGTTGCGCATTCGCAATATCTTCGGGTACGAAGACGAGCCACATCCAACGCTGGGAGATATGCGGTAACCTCTTCGGGGAGAAGGACGAGTCGCGGCCAACATCCAACATTGAACATCCAACAGCAGCAGCCGACAGATCTGGGTTTCCATTCTAAGGCGTAAGTACTCGACTGCATGTTTACACCTGCGCTTACGATTCCCAAAAAGGGGTGAAAGCATCGTAATAAACGATGTTTCATCTGAAGGGGGAGATGTTACGTAGAAAGTATGATTTCATTTCTTCCTTCTATTATGCCCTTATTTGGAAATCGAGGGTGCATGCAGTCGAGTCTGCCCCTTTCGCGACGTCGCGATGATGTGACCCTTTGGGGGAATCTTTCCGGACTCCCTTGGAATTTTCCGTTCCCCCACCAGCTTTTTGGTCCAGATTTCGGGTATAAAAAGGGCACGAATTCTGCTTTCGGCGGCTCAGTATTAATCTAGCTTCGAGTACGTTCCGTGTCGACTATTTTGATATTGTTGCTCAGCGAGATCGGGTTCCGAGTCCCCTTCGAGCAGTTCTTACACGTTCATTTCTTAAAGACGACATACATATTTTACGGTATATCGTCAGGCCTTTTGTTGGGCAGTATACATTTCCAATCCGTACAGATTGAGAAATGTGGATTTTGTAGTTTATAATCAAACTGTAGAATAACCAAAGAGTAGGAAATATACGCTTAATAATATCGTACGCCTTTTCTCATTGAATCACCTCTACCAATCATTAGCAGTAACGTCCCACCAAACAGATACACTTTAACCGCTCGAGGTGTATCGCTATAAGTTACGAGTCCATTTTACTAACAATCCTGTGGCTCCCGGTGATGAAATAGGCACTGGTTTGTCCACGATTACCATCCTGTGGCTCCCGGTGATGAAATAGGCACTAGTTTGTCCACGAAAACCATTCCGTGGCTCCCGGCGATGAAATAGGCGCTGGTTTGTCCACGATTACCTTTACCTTCCTGTGACACCCGGTGATGAAACAGGCACCGGCAAGTTCACGTACTTCCTATCTACACGGCTCCCAGTGATGAAATACGCACTGGCTGTCCGTAACTAACAAAGTCTTAAATAACCGATCCTCGGCTCGCGCAACTGTGTCCCTTTGCCCTCGGCTCGTAACACACAAAATAGTTTTTATTATTTACAGTTGAAGGAGTAATAGGACCACAAACATCCGAATGAACAACAAATAACGGTCGCGTGATATAACTTTTATCGTTCACTGTTTCAAATGACAACCGTGGCTGGTTTCCATTTATACAAACTTCGCATAAATTGTCATTTGGAATGACATTGTCAATACAGTTCATATCATCTACCATTTGTTTATTCTTCAGTTCCAAAAATTTGGTCTTTCCTATGTGGCCTAAACGTTGATGCCATAATTCATAATTGTTGTATATGCTACTATAAATTTTAAAATTATTATTTTCTTCGTTTCTACTATTTATTTCAAAATCTATAGCAGTTAAATAGTTGAGTGCCTTACCTCTCATTATATGTTTACCGTTTTTATCTATTTCAACTCCTTTTTCGTTGAAGGTAATTGTCATTCCTGCCTCTTGCATCCTCCGTAATAATCCGATAATAGATTATACGGCACTTCTGAGCAGTACAAAACGTCCTCCAGCACGCCTCGTACACCCATATCGCTGGTTACGTGGATGTTCACTTTCTTCGTTGCAATTACGTAGGTTCCGTTCTTCGCTACCGAAATTTTTATCGGTGCCTGCAACTCCTCGGAATTGAAGAATACATCACCCTTGTTGATAATGTGATCCGACGCTCCAAAATCCATGAGAAAGGTTAATTTTCATTTCCCTCAGTTTCAAATTGGTGATCCCCGGCCATGAAAGCAAAACCAGGAGAGCTGTTCTCTGGTATTACTGGCTCTGAAACTTCAACCGTTTGAATGGTCCTTTTCCGTTCGGTGCTGTATTGACAACTCTTCTTGAGGTAGTAACAACCTTTAATCTTGTGACGTTTCCTCCCGCAATGATGACACTTTAAAAATTCATCGGCTTTAGTTTTCGTACACTGCCTTTTATTCCTTTTATATGGTCGTTTTTTGTATAATTTCTGATTCTCAAAACTATTTCCATTGTGATTATGCACATTTTTCCGGTGTGCTCTAATCACGTTTACACTTGGCGAATTAAACTCAGACTTCAGTTTTACTTCGTGGTCAAGCAATCTGGTTTTTAAAAACGCTCTTGTTAAGTTATGTTCTGTTAATGTTTCAATTGCGGTGATAACGCCATCAAAGGTTGTAGGTAGTGTCAGTAAAAGATGCGACACCTTGTCCGTTTCTTCGAGTCTCGCGCCAGCTGCTGATAGCTCTGTTATCAGATCGTCAAAAATTGTGAAGAGTCTCACTAGTGGTGTATCACTCTGTAGTTTTAATGTTAATAGTTTTTTTCTCTCTAATAGCCAGTTGAGTGGCTAGACTTTTCCTCTCGTAAATTACGTCCAAGCTTTTCAGGATCTCAGCTGCACTGCTCTGTCTGCTTTGTTTTGCTAAACAAAGAAAGGAATCAGATAAATACTCGACGATTACGCCTTTTGCAACTCTTTCAGCCTTTATCCATGCATCAGTCTGTTTTTCAGGGGCTGCATTATTAATCACTTTGATCACGTCAATTTAATTTAATAGAGCACGTAATCTAAGTTTCCGCACACTATACTTTTCACCATCAAATGGTTTAATGTTTCTTTTAGCTTTTGAATTATCCATTGTTATATTTACACTAGTGCATCTTCAATCGAGTTTTAGTTATTATAGTTTAAACACTTAAAGTTAACACTATAATTCACACACAGTTCGATTAGTTACAGTTATTGTAGTTTAAGCACTTAATATTAACACTTAAAATTCAACTACGATAATGAGAGTATAACCTGGGCCCATAACCTATTGGAATATGGGTATTGAAATGATGCAATATAATGTTTAATACTGAAGTACTTTTATTTCTTTATTTTTCTAAGGCACGTAGAAAGGCACGTCTTAATGCTCCCGAAGAAATGTCTCGAGTGAGTGTTGCACACAACAAAAAACAAAAGCGCGACGCATTTACACCGCGGACATTGTACATACAATGTATAGAACAGGGCAGGCTAAAATAAACCAATTAATCCATATACGAAAAATAAATTAGTTTTATCCTTTATTCAGAACAATAAATTCCAACACCGACGCTTATACTTTTTACACGTCACCACTTTTCATGATATCGTCCGTTTGCTAACACGGTTCAAATCTGCTTCTAGGGAAGCTTGTAGGGTTACACTTCTTGTTGGGTAAAATACGTTTATTTTGTAACGTAATAATAACAATACTACTAATAATGATAATAAGACAGTTTAAGTATACGCAGAGTTACTTCGATAAACAGGCTCTTGAATCAGAGGCCTTCGATCAACTTCTCGCTCAACCGTCGCAGTCGTCGCATCGTCATTTCCGTGTGTTAGTTTCAACACATGGAGACTCAGCCAATAATGACACCCATACAACTACAAATTTCAAAGAATGGAAACTCCTACACCACGCAAACTAATACAAACACAGTGTCAGACGATATTGAAATGAATACAGAAAAATCAACACGCTTCAAACAAACGAAAAGAAGAAAAATCGATCCAAGTAAGGAACTAACAAATATCACAACATACACCGACTCTAACACATGGTTACAGGATATCCCAACAAACAACACGTACAGTGCTCTTGATGTATCAAACGACACAATAACCAGTACCTATACCAACACATCAACCGATACAGTCAAACCGTCTCCTATCTACATACAAGCTCAAATAATAGATCCATTAATAGAATTACTTGAACAACAAATAGGAACCAGCAATTGCACTCTAAAACAGTTAAAAGAAAATCAGGTAAAAATTCAACCTAAATCGTCACAAAATTACAGCATAGTAGTAAACGTACTAAAAGGCAAAAAAGCAAACTTTTACACATACAATTGAAAACGGATCGATGCTATAAAGTAGTATAACGAGGTATTCACCCTAAAACAGCTGCAAATTAAATAACTAGAGAACTATTAAAACACAATCACGCAGTTAGAAGCATACAAAATATAACCAAGTTCTACACTAAACAACCGTTACCTCTTTTCCTCATTGAATTAGAGGCTAACGACAACAACAAAGATATATACAAAATTGAAAAACTCTAAAAGACCAAAAAGGCGACATACCACAATGTCATGGCTGTTAAGGCTTTGGCCACACCAAGAATTATTGTTCGACAGTCTAGGCAACAAATTTCTAGCTGCAGGAAATTATCACGCGAAGCATCGATACGGGGTGTCAAAAAGGGACACACCTAGAGGTGAAACCCTACTATCGGTGACAGAAAAGCTATCCCCGACACCATTATGAAGCGGTGAACCCACAATCTGGCCAACAGCATACGAAAAAAACACCAGACTTTTTAGATTTTGCTATAAGCAAAGTCTGAATAAAAATCAACTAATGTTATCATCCAGCCTCGACCTGAGCTCAGACCACTCACTCATAATAATTGAATACCTGTGACGGATTGGACAAATCAGCTTAATTTAATCGTATAAAATCAACGGGTATAACGGACAATTTAAATTATAACGAAAAGAAACTTCGGCTCAGCACAAACAGACTTTCTTTTTCGGACTCTCGCGGGTGTATTTCAAGTTCTTATTCGACATTCCTAGTGCGCGCAACAACAAGTGCGGACAAGGGCAACCAAATCATTGACGTTAACGGCCAATATGGAAACATACACTACCAAGCAATTGGTGTTATTTCATTGGGTAAGCCGAACCGTTAAAAACATGAACAAAAAGGGAGTTGCTAAAATTATAAAAGGAGTTCTAACTTCTCGGCTAGAATTATTGGTAAAAAATTGGAATAAATTTTCGGAAGGACACGATCAATTGCTGGATATTGTGTCCGAGGACGAAAAGAAGCTGCCTTATTTTCAAAAAGATTATCTGGTCTTGTGCGAAGATGCATATCTGGAACAAAGGCAGCGCTACTAGACTTGATCGACAAACCAACGGAAATTTTAAATGTGCCCTTGGTTCATTCCGCGGCGCGATCGCTACCAAAACTCTCTGCCCCATTTCTCGTGTCGCGTCAAGCCGATCAACGGGAGCCGGTGGTGGGGGCAAGAACGGCGCAGTGCGGGACAATTTCCTAGTCAGGCCCTCAAAATCGGTCACCGATATTGCTCGCAACCGCTAAGATATTGGTGCAAACGGGTCGGGGCGAGAAAGTTGCTGGCCGCGCTTTAATTGATCCGTGTCCTGAAGTCTCGTTGATAAAGGAAAATCTTGTTGAATCCTTGAGGCTGCATCGGGAGGTAGCGCGTTTCCCGGCCATGGCCGTCGGGGAAACCGGAGTATACACGAGGAGGAGAGTATCAGTCTGTTTCTCCTCCCTTCGAAACCCCTCCCCACTTCCACTAACGCGTATGTGCTGCCGCGTCTATCGGCTTACCGCCGCACTCGCGCTCCCACCTCTCAGCTCCACCTTTGCCACCTGTTAGATTTAGATCTAGCAGACGCCGATTTTCGCACAGCGGAGTGGGTTGCCATTATTCTAGGAGCAGGCGTCTACGCTCATATAATTCGTGAAGGCCTGCGCAAAGGTCCGCTTAACAGTCCCATTGCTCAATTCACTTCGGATGGTGGGGTACGGTGGATGGTAGGGTGGATTATCGCTGGTCCTTGCACACCGTCGAAATGCGCCGCATCTTCTAAAAATGGCCAATCACGGTGCAACGTTCTTCTCTGGAGGACTGGAGGAATTTCTTCAACGTTTTTGGGAAATCGAGAAGGTCGCTGCACCTTCCAGCTCGCTTGCAGCCGAGGAGATATCTTGTGAACGTCACTTCCTCTCTTCGCACTCTAGAAATTCCTCTGGTAGCTATCAGGTACGACTGCCCTTTCGCGAGCCTACGTCGAAACTGGGAAATTCTCTGATCTTAGCTCAAACTCTTCTTTTGAAATAGGAACGTCGATTACGACGAACTCCGGATCTTGAAAAACTATAACTCTTTCCTGTTGGAGTACCTGCAACTAGGCCATATGGAGCCAGTTCCCTTAGACGAACTAACGTCCAAGGTCCCGTATTATATGCCACATCATGGCGTTCTTCGCGAATCAAGCTCTATAACCAAACTGCGCGTTGTTTTTAATGCTTCGCAAAAGACAACTTCGGGAGCATCCTTGAATGACTTACTCCACACGCGCCCTTAACTGTTGCCTGAATTATTTCCACTCCTGCTGCGCTGGCGGATTCACGCAGTAGTTTCCTCGGCGGACTTTGAGAAAATGTACTGCCAGGTTAAACTCGCTCCCGAAGATTGCGATTTTCACCGAGTTCTCTGGCGGAAAACTGCTGGGGCACCTCCTATGCACTTTGGTCTTCTAACTGTAACTTATAGCACCTCCTGCGCGCCCTACCTTGCTGTGCGCACACTACAACAGCTAAGCCGAGACGAACAAAGCACCTATCCGCAAGCCTCTACCTTTCTGATCAACGACGTCTATGTCGACGACGTCATCTCTGGAGCGAACTCCATCACTGAAGCACTTCGGTTGCAAGGTGAGCTGTTAGCGTTGCTCAAGGTGGGCCGCTTTAACCTGCGCAAATGGTCCTCCAATAAGCCAGAGCACTTGACAGCCCTTCCCGAAGCAGCACGAGATGGTGTCGGTGAGCTGGCCTGCAACTTTGACGGCGTCGCTTCTTTTCTCGGTTTGAAATGGCAGGCGGCCACTGACACCTTTCTTTTCACGGTACAACCTCGGCATTCCAACAGTCCTGTCACCAAGCGGACAGTTTTTCGCGAGGTGGCTCGTCTTTTTGATCCTCTTGGGTTTTTAGCACCGGTGGTGACTGCCGCCAAAATCTTCATGCAATCGCTATGGTTGCTTAGAATTGACTGGGACGATCCCCTCCCTGATACACAAGCATAATATTGGTGCAACTATTATGAGCATCCGCACTCGATTTCTTCGCTGAGAATCCCACGATGGCTGTACAATGATGTACGTTCCGTTCACTTGGAGATCCATGGTTTTGCCGAAGCCTCTGAGCGGGCGTACGCTGCAGTTGTTTACTTACGATCCTTCAATAATGATTCACAGCCGTTTAGTTCATTAGTGGCTTTCAAGACACGCGTAGGCCCACTACGGCAAGTTTCCCTGCCTCGACTCGAGCTGTGCGCAGCCTCCCTCTTGACTCGTTTAGTCAAAACCACATTGAATAGTTTAAAAATGGGAAACTGCACGATACACTTGTGGTCGGATTCCACGGTGGTCTTCAGCTGGTTGCAAGGGCACCCCACCAGATGGAAAACTTTCGTTGCCAACCGCGTGGCAGAAATTCAAACGTCACTTCCTTCGGCTCACTGGCGTCACGTGCGATCTGCGCTAAATCCTGCCGACATGGCATCTCGGGGTTTGCTCGGCAGCCAGCTCCAGGACAGGGAGCTTTGGTGGAAGGGACCACCCTTCCTTTCTCAATCCGGTTACAGTTACGATAACCATGTGGTTACCGCGAGGGTTACCGACCAGGAGGCTCGCCCACCGCATACGAGCTGCTTCTCCGCCACCGCCGGTACATGTTTCATTACTGACTTAATCGCGGGGTTTTCCACGCTATCTAAATTGCTACGCACAGTTGGCTGGTGCCTTCGCTTTCTTCACAACACCAGGAACCAGGCCGCACGCATGCAAGTATCACCACACTTAACTACGAGGGACCTCAATAATGCATAGCTTACCTTATTGCGTTGTTACCAGCTCGCTGAATTCCCCACGGAGATGAAGCTCCTGACACGTGGCGCCCACATTTCACATCCATTCACTCCTCACTGACCTGGAAAAACATCTAGTCATTCTTCCTCCAAAGGGTCACTCCATATCTCTACTGATACGAGACACTCTCCTCCGGCTATTCCATTGGGGGGGGGGGGCAGCTTTAGCGTTGTTGCGTATCTATTGGTGGGATATAGGGAGTTTATGCAGGTTCGGTTGCCCGTGGAGCGCTGAACCGCTCTGCTTGTGGTGAAGCGCGGCGAAATTAAACACAAGTTATAATCTTTAACAAGAACGACTATTTATTCAGTAAATCAATGTAGACAGTACTGGTTGCAACGAGTTATAAAGAAGTTCTGATCAGCGAGGCTTTTTCTTCTTCCCTTTTCGGCTCTGTTTCCTCTTCCTGCATTCCTTGCTCCTCCTTTTGCCTTCGTCTTGTCCAATGGGGTAGAGTCTTGCTGTGGCTGGGCCGTGGGGGTGGCAACGCTTCCGTTTCCGCGTGACGAGTCAGGGTGCGCACGAGCTAAGGGAAAAGCGCGGGAAAGCCAGAAGATTGCGTCGAGAGTAGGTGGGAGTTATCAAAGGCTCCTTTGTTTCGGGTAAGCTATGTGGAGGCCGGTTCTGGGTATCGTAGTACTCGACATTCCGAGGGTTGTGTATATTCCTTTTCCGGTTTCGAATTTCGCTCTTAAACTACTTATCGTTACAGTTTATATTGGCGGTATCTCATTTGGGATTTCTAGGGAATTGAAACTCGGTTCACGCGATAGCGTAACAGCGTCGTTACGACGAAATTACTGGATCATCGCGGGGCGAAGCGCAGTTAAACACACGATCGCCTCGTGCACAGTTTGTTGTGGCTGGACGCCCAAGCGGCGGCGCACCAGCAAATTGGTAACCTCCTCTCTCGTGTTCGTGGTAAAAACGGAACACCGCGCAAACCTTGCAATGCCGCGTTACTGCCGCGGTGCAGCCGCAGCGCGCTCATCTATACCCACCTTTATGCGTTCTGTCTAGGGGCTTTTATAGCATTTCCTGACTGCGTCTTAAGGTGGGTATAGACGAGCGCGGTGCGGCTGCAACTCGGCAGTAATGCGGCATTACAAGATGTGCGCGGTGTTTCGTTTTTACCACGAACACGTACCGCGCTTGCAACGAACTATGAATTTCAACACGCATTCGCCATCAGTTCAGTGTTTGTCGCTGAAGATGGAAGACGACGAAGCTCTGATTATAGATAATAGTGCAGTGATAGTTTTAGCTTACAATGAGTTAAAAGGGTCAAGAAAAAGGAAAAGGAGGCGGCGAAGGTGGTGGCAGACAGATTTATATTGTGAATGAAACGGGGACAAATTAATGCGGTATTTAAAATTCCGAGAAATTAGTGGACATTATAAAAATTTTACCCGAATGAGTTCGCCGTGTTTCGAACAATTATTGATCAAAATTGCACCAAGCATCACAAAGCAAAATACAAATATGTGAGAAGCGATTCCGGTACAAGACAGGTTGGTACATTTCAAACTATTTATTTTAACTTTGAGATAATTTTCTTACTAAGGTGAGAATGACAAAACTGGTCTGCTGATAATTTGTAATAATTTACATTACAGATTAGCTGTGACATTACGATTTTTAGCAACAGGGGACTCACATTGAAGCCTTCAGTATACTTTTCGTATTTCGAAACAAAGTATTTCACAGATAGTTCCGGAAGTCTGCGCAGCAATTATTGAAGAACTGAAGGAAAACATCAAGGTAAATATTTATTATCAAAATATAATTTACAATAACAATTTACAAAAATGGAGAATGATGCAACTCATCGGAATGATATGTGTTATAAGAAGAAGTTGAAGGATTAGGTGACTGATGAGTTTCATAGGAAAATTGTTGAAGACCTAGAGGTGAAGTTGACTGTGGTTCGAAATGTCCGAGATTGGCCTTCATGAGACTACCACAAATCTGATGTTGTATTCGTTGCCGTGTATTGCGCGGGTAACTCAACACTTTTGACGACAGCAATGCACAAAATGATGATACATCACCATCCGCATCCACCGTCTTCGCCTGCAGTCTTCCAGCTGTAGTTTTTAATATGTTGACTGCACTTGTCAACAATTCTGTATTCTTGTTACTTTTTTCTCGCGTTTTTTTTGGCGGTCGCGGACTGGCAAACGGCTTGTTTTCCATTTCTCCAGCTGATGTACCTGGTATCACCTGGAAATTATCTCCCACAATGCTGACATCCTCCTCATTCCCACAATTTCCATCCGTCAGCTCATTCGGCAGGGACTCCTGGACAGAGAAGAAGAAATAACAATTAGTAACAACTAGTAGTAAGAAATAACAGATACTCTATTAACTATATTAACTCTATTAATGTAGCCAAATGATAATGTGTTGCAGCTTCCTAGAACTCCTTCAGAGTGGATAGCGAAATGCGAGGTATTCGAACAAACATGGGATTTTATGCACTGTACAGCTACAATTGATAAGAAGCACGTTTTACTGCAGTCACCAATTAAATCCGGTTCTGGGTTTTTCAATTACAAATCACAATTTATTATCGCATTGCTCGCATTAGTTGATGGAGATTATAACTTCCTATTGGCTGATGTTGGGTGCCAAGGGAGAATATCCGATAGTGGCGTGTTCAATAACAGCAAACTGTACCAAATGCTAAAGGACAATTCCTTAGGGTTCCCAGCATCAATCGAGCTTCCGGGAGGACAAATCAAAGTGCCTTATTTTATTGCGGCAGACAGTGCTTTTGCACTTCAAGAAAATATAATGAAACCATACGGAGGAGAGCATCGCAGGGGCTCGTGTAAACGAGTTTTCAATTATCGACTGAGCAGAGCTCGTAGGGTGGTTGAAAATGCTTTTGGAATTATAAGTTCAGTATTCAGGGTTTTAAGAAAATCATTACTATTAGAACCGGAGAAAGCCCAAATAGTTGTCACCAGAATTCTTTGTTCCCACAATTATTTACGACAACATTCGAAAACCTTGTATGCACCTCACGGAGTTGCAGACTATGAAGATGAAAATGGAAAACAAATTGATTTCTATGCTTTCTCTACAAAGGAAACCCAGAAGATCTACAGTTGCACTAGAAAGACGTCCTGATGAACTCTCAGATTACTACTCTCACGAGGGAGCTCTTCCGTGGCAAGATAAATACGCATGAAATCTATATTTATATCAACGTATGTGTTAACCTTTTCCCTTACCGTGTCTAGTCTTTCTCGCGGTGTATCTCAGTATTCTAAAAATTTTAATAGATCATACGCAAACCAGCGTCTACGATAAATCTCGGCTGCTCCTGCATGAAAACAAAATTTAAATAATAAATAAATAGTTTTAATTAGTAGGACTGTTTTACTACCTTATAGACATACAAAAGGAATAAACCGCTTACCTTTTCCTGTTCCCATGCACATTTTTGTCCGCGACTTTTCTCTTCGGTAAGAGGAGAGCAGGCTGACCCTTTTTTGCTGCAGTCGTCTGCCGATCTGTTTATTTCGGGGCCTATTGATGCCCACGCATCAACTTCTTCATTTCGTTTAAAATAATTGGTGTCTATAGGATTCCACAGGTTTTCGAATTTCCTATATTTGTGGGATTATTTTTCAGGGGGAATTGTGACTGCCTTTACTTTCTCGTAAAATTACTTTATTATTCGATATCTCTCAATTATTCTCTCTCACAATGCAATATATCTCTTCTCAACAATACTTTCACAACAATCCTCGCTCGACTCCGCTTCAACTCTGTCTCGACTCCACGCATCGCATCCCTCGCACGCATCATCCACTGCATATATTCTTTCACGGATTTTCCCTCTCATTCTAGTCACCATTCGTTCTCACTCATTAAGACCCACACCGACACACACACTCTTACCACGTGTCACAGTTCGACCACGGGTCACCATGCATACTAGACTCCACGTGCATTCCCCGAAACCATTCACCCTATCCTCGAGATAAACATTCACTCGGTCCGCATTCGACGTTTCGACTAACACTCTTGATTCACACTTCGCGCAACACTCGAAACTTCCTTCACACGATTCATACAGAGCCCTCTCATACCATTTCCACGAATTCTTGCATCCCACATATTGTTCTATTAATTAATTTCACTTGCTCTTCAGTCCACTCCATATTAATTATCAACACAACATTTTAAATACACAGTTAACTTGTTAAAATCAAGGCTCGGCTTGTCTCGAAGGTAGTCTGTAAGGAACTGACTTCCTTGTAGAACATTTGTCAAAATGTCGACTCAGAAGTAATCTTCGGTACGCTGATTGGATATTGAGAAAAATTACTAAATGCCGATCAACATATTTTGGAGGTGTAGCCGCAACCTTCCTTAACGCTTTCTAGGAGGTAAGGGTGTGCCTTCAAACATTTCCATAAATTTGGCAATGCAGCGGAATTTCCGCCAGGGTGTCCAAACTTGAGCTGCCAGATGTCTGTTGGGCCCTGCTCCGAGGCCCCTTTGAAAGCCCACGTTTATGACACATGCAATTTACTGTTGAGGTTGTGAACAGCTTGAAGGTTTGTAGCTTCTTGGCTAAAGATATAAAACGATTTCCTCAAAAACAGTCTTGTTACTTGTGGGTCATAAAACGTGCTAGCCATCTGTACGTGGAATGTTTTTCTTTAATAAGTAATAAGTAAGTAAACGCGTTGGCGTTATGTCTGAATATTCTTCAATACATTCCGCACAGTCTATCGCTGGTCGTGCATTTGCTATTATTACATCGCATCTTAGACATGAAGTAGCTTTTGCAATATTGATAATAATTGAAATCATCTTCTTCAAAACATTGCGAACAAATGATGCGTGCGTTAGTAATCGCTTGATGCATCCCTAAATTATTTACATTAATAATATTGCAAGTAAAGCAAAAAAGTGGTTAATACGCATTTAGATTCAATTTCGGAATTTCTGCGTTGATTGATCCTTGTTCCGCTTTGTATACAATTCTTGGTTGTAACGGGCGTTTTGCTCCCATTATGACTAAGAAAATATATTGTGTTCAATACAATATTGTTTTACTTGCAATAAGGTGGTGGTGTGGTTGTTTCTGTGGTATAGTTTCGGTGCTACATGTGAATTCTGATGATTTATAGAAACTATTTCTTACTCATTATTATCAGCCCATCTTATTACTCGTAAAGTATTTGTTGGTCTATCAAAATGTACTCTGTCAATGACATTATTTTTTGTTCGGAATGTACAATGTTCGAGGCATAACAATTTTTACACGGTACAGCAATGTCTTCTTGATCCAAGCGAAAGATTTCTACACCATTCAAGCGGAAAGTTTATCCCCACCACTGCGGCCTATATCCCTCGAGGCGTCCACAAGTTCACTTGGCGATCAGTGGAACGCGATCCGGGCTCGGGTATATCGGTGAGCTAATAGTAATTGAACGATGAAACTTTGCTATATCTCATCCTTTTCTTATGAAACTTTTACATAGCATAGCTGACAATTTTCTGATTAAAATGACACCAAACACGATATAATTTGGACTATACTTACTGCCTTAATTGACAATAATAAGTTTCGACCGCAGAAAAGGATAGCTAGTGAAAAGAAAAGAGAAACTGCGATCGTGGCAATCGGCAAAGATTAAAGGCCCACGGTTTAACATACCAACTTATTACCGTTAATTAAGGCAGTAAATATAGTCCAAATTATATCGTGTTTGGTGTCATTTTAATCAGAAAATTGTCAGCTATGCTATGTAAATATTTCATAAGAAAAGGATGAGAAATAAAAAAGTTTTATCTTTGCATTAGTGTTATTTCACCGATGCGCTGGATATTGTTTTTTGGCTTGGCCGCTCGATTCTCTTTCTTTACTCGCTGTCCTTCTCTACGTTCGACTCTGTCGGCAAATTTCAAACAATGTAGGAACTACACGATGGAAGCGAACGTTCAGACCCGAGGCTTTCGCATCAATCAAGGCATTACTGTACTTCGGTTGGTCCCCCCTGGAACCCGCGAAGCGTGAAGCGCCGAGCATGTAATCTGAACCCAGATCGAATGTCGGTTAGAGTCAACACTGTTGCAAGCGAGATTAAAAATTAAAACTTGTTCATTTTTGGTCCGTTTTAAATGAAATTTTACCAAAATGTTCGTTACAATTTCCTGATTAAAATGACACCAAACAAAATATATGATTCTAGTAGTTATTGAAAATAATAATAAAGGAGAATAAAATTATTAATACCGTTATAAGTAAAAATTGTCCAAACCATATCGTGTTTGGTATCATTTTAATGAGGATATTATAACGAACACTTTGGTAAAATTTAATTGAAAACGGGCCAAAAATGAACAAGTTTTAATATTAGATTTTGATCGCAGTAGTGTTGTCTCACGTACACGGGTATTTAAACTTGCTTTTTTCCTGGAACGCTGCCCCGTTTCTCGGCTGCCACAACATCAAAGGGGACCCGAACTCGTTCAAGAAACGTGCACACGATTAGTGTTCACATTCGGTCCCAAGCGAGGTACACTAATCGAGCCATTACTGTACCTCCCGACAATAAAATAGGCACCGATTCGTCCAGGCATTTCCCATCTTAGCGGCTCCCAGTGACGAAATCCATATAACTAAAAAACTATTAACAAGCGGTCCTCGGTTCCGTAGTCTCGCATCTGCCCTCGACTTGTAACAATATTAACAAAATAGAAGAAATATTGTTCCAACACTGTTTCAACACTGTTCATACACTGCTATTCTATTTACTATTATTCGTTTTATCGTTTCTTAATATAAACGCATTGTATCTTAATATAAAAGTGTCACTCATTGAACATCTGTATTAAATTAGAGTCCACGACCGACTCTTCGCGAAGCTAACAGCCAAATGAAAGTAGTTGCAAAAACATACATTTGTTCCAGCCCTTTTTCTCCATAAACCTATCATTTACCTTACCATTGAACGTACAGCTTTCAACATGAATGATTAAAAACGCACTTAAGCCTCGTTGTGCAGGGGTCGTATGACAGAACATTTTATATTCGATTTAACTGCACGCCTACGACCAGCCCATCAGAAACAGTATACTTTTATGAATAAATCATTCGTTGCGACTCCTACAGCTGGTGGCACTGTCGAACAAATTTCCAAGCATTCTACCTAATCATAATCGAACGAAGAAACAAGCGTCTAAAAGCATACATGAATTGTTAACGAGTGGTAATCTTGTGGAGTCATTTACAGGAGGCATGGCTGCTATTAATGAAACAACGTCTACCGATAAACCATTCCAAGTGCGTTAGGGAACAATTCTCCGTTGTCGACTTGTCATTTTGATCGAACATGGATTTGCGAATGCTCGAAGAGCAGTATCTCTCTTTTCCAGCAGTATACGCCAGAAGAATTGGCGTATGGCCAATTCAACCTGCTTCACAACAACGATATTTATGTACTTTCGTCTACAGCATAGCGGCCATTGCCTGCTTCACTCAGGTGTGTTATATTCAATATATTCATTTTAATAGTTCTATCAGTGATACGTACATAGAATTATGAGAGAAGGGCAACGATTCCTTGTACCAAGGCCTGTATGCGTGCACTCACACAAACAACGGGAAGCATGCAGGTATACGCCATGTGCGAGAGAGACATTCGATTTCGTATTTTTTGTTTTTCGTTTCGATGATCACATAAATGAAATTTTCGCGGGTAGACTTCACCCCCTGTCTAGTGCATTTGAACGCCAATAAACATAGTTCGTTGAGAATGATGGTATTTTTTAAACTGTAAACTTGAGACAGACAAAAATGTAAGGAATAAGATGGCTGCCGACATCTCGTCACATTTCACGTTTCGCAAGTATTGAACAATTTAATGGTTTATTCGCTGATATCACACCAGCCCGCCCTCCATTGTTTTTTTCCACAATTGATCACTTCTGGAAGACGAGTACCGTAATCTACCATTTGCACGCAGTGAACGTAGGAATAGTTCAATGATTCTCCGCCGGATGCGTTTATGGTATATATAAGTTAATTTCACCACGGGCGAAATATATGATTAGACAAATCAGCTTATGGACTTTCGTGACCAAACGTGACCATGCGAGAAAATGTCCCGCCTTCCCGAGCGAAGTGCACTAACCGAGATGTTACTGAAAATATGCAGGGTGGCACAAAACCCAGGGAACAGCGGGAAGTGTGGTGTAGCTGCGGTAATTCTGAACAACCTTTTCCTTGACGAAAATGTTATTTATAGTTTCGTTTTTGAGTTATTAAGCCTAGGTCAGGATTCGCAAAATGTTAAGCAGGTTAATTTGTGGACGAATGGGTAAGTCTAACTAGCTATTTCTAACATTAGTTATGCAAATCGTTTCTCTTAAAACATAATTTATCCACCTGAAAATGTACTGATAAAAAAAATATTATGTTCGTAAGTAATAAAACATTTTATTCCTTTCGGATAATGAACAAACGTATCGAACACGGTTTGTTATGGGAGGGCGTCGCTTTGTTGAAAGTCGTAAATCTTCACGATTCCCTGACAATTCTCTTGCACAAGGGATGCGTGCAAGAGCCCAAAATTTTGAACTAATGTTCAAATGATAATGAGCAAGGTCTGGTGGTAGTTGAATAAAACACTCTGCTCTTACACACTGTTCACAATTTATAGTAATACTATTACACTCTGGTCGTAAACAGAGTTCGATAGTTATGTTTATTACTGTCACAATGCTGTTGCTCACACGATTCTCTACTGTTGCTTCTACTGTTCTGTACTGTTGCTCAAGCGGTTCTTCTGCTGTGGTTCGGACAGTGCCTCATTTCCTCGGCACAAATTGCGCCGAAGGAAACCTATCGACCCCTTCGCAAGGGTGGAGTCTTGAACTTACGAACTTAAGGGCCCCGACTCCTTTGGGGCCAACTCCGAATCGATCTAAGCGCCATTGCAAAGAAACGGGCGTTAGTGCAAACAAAAAATTTGCAGATTCGACATTTGACGGGGTGACATCTAAAGTCATTATACAGAATTAAAAACTGACGGTGTGACATCTAATGTTATTAGGCAGAATTATAAACGGAGAGTGGGAGGCCATAGTTGCCAATTCACATATCTTGCGGGTTCCATCGCACTGTTGCAACATCTGTTACAATCCTGGCCATCAGAAAAATGAATCGGCTCGAGCCGAGATTTTGTTTCCTGCCGGACATAGCCATAGCTGCTGAACGCTTTTCTAGGTTCGATCCCCCCTCAGGTATACCTTTTTTTGCATCAATTTTGTTCTAATTCCGAACTATATGACAATGATCAATATTTGCTTACCAATATTTTAAAAACATTTTTTAAATATTTTAATATAATATACATATGTAAATCTGAACTTACGAGGAAGACTCTCAACTGGTCGACTCGGATTTTAATGTCCTTTTGCAGGTTGATAATACACAGGCTCCTGATGGTCTACGTAAAATATTAGGTGTAGTTATTCCGAAACTTTAAAGATATTAACAATTAAAGTTACATACCTTCTATGTGAGGCCATATCTTCTATTGTTACGTATGAAGAATACTTCATACGTCGCTCTCAACGCGTTTTCGAGCTCGCGTCTGTGATGGAAAAACGCCATAAAATTCTTTCGGTTATCATAAACAGAAAAAGGGGTCCTGAGCATATGTGCGACCAGCTGCATTATGACCAAGACGGACGTGGTCCGACGAAGACTCCTCAATTTCCTTATATGGAAAGTTCTAATGCGTTCCCGCGCATTTCGGGGGTATATAAACCCTTTGGTTTCTACCCTCGACGGTTCAGAGTTACATAGTCACGCGTAGAGTCACGTCGTGCCACGCTCGTACAGAGTCAGTTAGATCTAGTGAGATTGGGCTTAGCGCACCTTTCGAATCATAGATTAACCCGTTAGAATCCGCTAGTCCGGTTGAAGTTCTTTCGGCATACTCTTAAAGCGGCTTTCAGACCCCGCATCACCAGTGCGTCAACACCGTGCAAATACAGTAATGTCTCGATTAGTGTACCTCGCTCGGGACTGAATGTGGACACTAATCGTGTGCAGGACACTTTTCTCGAGCGAGTTCGGGTCCCCTTTGATGTAGTGGCAGCCGAGATACGGGGCCGCGGTCCAGGAAAAAAGCAAGTTTAAATTCCCGTGTACGTGAGACAACACTACCGCGATCAAAATCTAATATTAAAACTTGTTCAGTTTTGGTCCGTTTTAAATTAAATTTTACCACAGTGTTCGTTACAATCTCCTGATTAAAATGATACCAAACACGATATGGTTTGGACAATTTTTACTTATCGCGGTATTAATAATTTTATTCTCCTTTATTATTATTTTCAATAACAACTAGAATATGTGTATATTAGTTAACAGCAGTAAGGTAATTAGTAGTGAGATTATAAATTTGGAAGTAAATTCCAATCGAGCGTCTCGATTAATAATCCTCGCTCGGACAGTCCAATAGTATGTTACCAATAGTTTACATTGTTTCTTACGCCACATTCTGAAGACAGAATTTAGCTAACGTTCAAACTGTACGCATCTAAGGAGAAATAAAGGAGAATTATACTTTACTTTTACAATTATACTTGGACGATTTGTATTCAACGGGTTCACGACATTATTAGTTTTAGTGTAATTAGTGTTTGTGACATTGACTTTAGTTAGTGCACAGTATACATAGTAATAAGTGACATTAGTAGGCATTAATATACGTGTAATTGGTGGTTACAATGGCTTCTAGAAAGTCAAATGTCATATTAACAATAGAACAGAGACAGACAATTATTGGTCAATCGGAAAGTGGTGTAGCTGTGTCAACTATTGCAGCAATGTATAATGTGCACCCAATAACAGTAAGAAGAATAAGGCAAGATACTGCACGCATAAATCGATTAGTGGACAGCAATGAAAAACATAAGAAGATCCAAAGATTTAAAAAACCAGTGTACATAGATTTGGAGCATAAATTGTATACGTGGTTTGTGGAAAGACGAGCTGTTGGCGTTATAATAACAGATGCACTGCTAATGGAGAAAGCTGCAGAATTTTCAAAAAGTCTACAACTACCGACGTTCAGAGCCAGCAGAGGATGGGCGACGAATTTTAAAAAGCGGCACAATATTCGACTATTCAAGTTACACGGCGAAAAGGAAAGCGCTGATGAAAGTGCAGCTACCATATTTATAGACAACTTTAAACCGCTAATGGAAGAAGAGGACATAGACATTGCAAATGTTTATAATATGGACGAAACGGGTCCTGTGTGGAAGGCACTGCCCAAAAAAACATTAGCGGAGGACAAACAAAAGTGCGGTGGCAGTAAATTAAGAAAAGACAGGGTGACTGTCGGCTTATGTGCCAACGTGTTGGGCACTCACAAGCTTGTGCCGTTATTCATACATAAATACAAATCACCCCGCGCTTTAAATAATATTAATACAAAGTTACCCGTTGTTTATAAATCACAGAAGAATGCGTGGATTAATAAAGATATATTTGAAGGGTGGTTTACAAACCATTTTAAACCAAGTGTAAAATCGTTTCAGTTACAAAATCATTTAAGTGGCAAAGTGATTTTGTTAGTAGACAACTGTGCAGGACACCAATTGCAAGAAAACATATCAGAAGATGATCATTTCAAAATTATGTTTCTACCACTCAATACGACTTCCATTTTACAACCAATGGACCAGGGAATTATTGAGAAGCTGAAGAGAAGTTTCCGCCATAAAATGCTTCAACACGTATTGGCGTTTGATGGGGGCGTGTCACAGTTATACAAAAAATACAATATAAGGCACTGTATCGAACATTTGTCAGAAGCATGGGAAAGCGTTACCCCGTCAAACATTAGACACGCCTGGAATCAATTATTAGGCGATAATGAAGAAGCAGAAGACGTATACGACCGTGCCGAACTCCGAGAAACGATAAGCATTATCAGCGGGGGTTGTGTATCGGAGGAAGAATATTTACGGGAATGTGAAGAAGAGGGAAGGAGCGTGACGGATGACGAAGAAAGCGTGGCGGTCAATATACAAAACAGAGATGAGAGCAATGATAGTGACGAAGAAAACAATAAAGATCAAGAGGAAGCCAGGCTGAGTGGGCGAACGAAGCAGGAGTTACAAGAATTAAAACATATACATGAACGGTTGAACCACTTATGTGCCACAGATCCACCCCATATTCGGGAAATGTACGAAGTTTTAAGACGATACCATTTTGGAGAATACGGTAAAATAATATATCCATATTACTTCATTAAATTGCAATATTTAGGTAATGGCAAAAATATTGTTCTATCGAGAATGATTCACGTCCCTGCGATATTACATTCGGTGTTCATAAGAGTTTATAATTTGTACTGATTAGAAATTATAACTATTTATATCTACTTTTTAGATAAAGAAACTACGCAGAGAAGAGAGCTGGGTCGTCCATCGCATCAATAATAATAAGTAAATACATGTATAGTTGCAAAATCATATATTCTAGTTATATTGAAAACAATAATAAAGGAGAATAAAAGTATTAATGCCACGATAAGTAAAAATTGTATAAACCATATCGTGTTTGGTATCATTTTAATCAGGAGATTGTAACGAACATTTTGGTAAAATTTCATTTAAAAAGTTTTAATTTTTAATCTCGCTTGCAACAGTGTTGACTCACCAACATTCGATCTGGGTTCAGATTACATGCTCGGCTGTTTATTATTGCAATTTCATAAATAAAGAAATCATATTAGTTAAAAACTGGTTCATGTTTATGTGCATAGAACGCCTATCAATCTCGTCTCTTATATGGGTACCTGGGTACCCGGTTGATAGCATAAGGGTTAATAAATATATATAATTCACATATAGTTAGTAACTTGAAAAAAATTATGTAGAAAAAATGAACTTGAGGGGGTTCGAACTTAAAAAAAAAGGTTTTGCAACGGCTCGAATCAAAATCTCTGCTCGAACCGATTCATTTGCTGATGGTTATAATTGTAACAGATGTGGCAACAACGTCACAGAGGTCTTGCTACGTGCCGGCAACTATGTTTTACTTGCGTCTGTGTTTGCGCATCAGGTATTCACGTATGAATCGCCGTTCGTGGTGTGAAATTATAACTTACATTTACCGATTGATATGTATTTTTATCGACTCTGACGATAACCTGGCCAAATTAACTAAAATGTGCCATAAACGCCACAGACGGAGAATCATTGAACTATTCTCACGTCGGATGCGTGCAAATCGTAGAACCGTTTCACCGCTTTCCAGAAGTGATAGATTGTGAAAAATCGAATTTATATGATTTTGTACTAGTTCAAGGAAACTAGGTAGGGTGTGTAACCAGTGAATAAACCATTAAATCGTTCAATATTGGCGAAATGTGAAGTGTGTCAAGATGCTGCAGCCATCTTGTTGCCTACATCGATGTCTGTCTCAAGCTTGCCAGTTTCATAAATAACGTTATCCTGAACGAATGCTGAATTTATTGGCGTTCAAACGAATCACTCGGGCTGTGGTGAAGTCTACCCGTGTGTGGTATACCCGTGAAAGTTTCATTAATGAAATTATAGAGAAGAAAAATCGGATCTATTAAATCGAGCCTCTCTCTCGCGCATGGCGTATACGTGCATGCTTTCCTTTGTTTGTGTGAGTACACACACACACAAGTCATGGCGCATGGAGTCGGGGCCCTTAATGGGGTTCAAATGGACCATACTCCCCGGTGGTGAAGTCTACCCGTGTGGGCTTTACCCGCCATAATTTTATTTATGCAATTAATGAGACGAACCACCAAATGTGTCCCTCGCGCATGGCTGATACGTGCACGCATACAGGTCATGGCACAAGGTGTCGGCCCCCTTAAATGTCCCTTCTTCCTTTGTATCCTCATTATGCAGGGCTGTAAGATGGTGATGCTAATCCATAATAAGTGTAACTACTTTATTTGTGTAAATAAAAAATAATATTTTATAACTAAATTTATAAATAGAAATAGAAAAGAAACAGAATGCAAAGTTATCTTTGATATAAAACTGAAAACTAACATGCGAATATATTTCCTTGCCTCGACCTACCCTATATTCCATTTTTGTAATATTTGTCAAAGCAAATCATTTATCAGTTTGCTATGAATCGTAGGTGGCTAGAATTGTCAAATACTACAGTCTAGATATCCTGTTGGAGCAAATTCCATTCTTAGCCGTGCCGTTAATCGCATGTGTAAAACATTACGGTTACACACACAACAATGCCAAGGTGAGGATTGATAGTGAATTAGTGGTAGAGAAGATGGTATCACCAGATGAGATGTTTTCTTCGGATCTTGTTAGTTTAAAGAATTGTTCGTGAGTATATTGTGTGACTGGCAGAAGGAGATGACAAAGGACGAAGAACAGATTATGGAAGAATATGCTAACAGGGGATTATTATACGCTGGTATATACACAGGTGTGATAAAAATATTCTTCACATATTGTCTAATTGATTTTAAATATAAAAGTTTGTAGTTACTTGTCAACTGTCCTGAATTGTCCACAGTGTATTTTAATTAGCTTAATGCTGTATAATAGAAGTTCATTTAGTTAAAGCTATTGGAAGACAAAAAGTTCGTGTAATATATGAGATGTAGGTGAAATATAATTGCACTTAAATATTATACATATTTACGTATATACGTTTTTGATTCCTCTTCGCCCTATTGTACTTTCTCTATGGTGTTTCTTTCCCCCTTGTTTTTATACTTTGGTTAACCTAAACCTTATACTATCACCCCTATGTATTCTCTTTCTGCTGCGTTCCTCTTCCTTCATTACCACATCTATATCTAACAATTAGGTTCCTTTCCTTTCTCTCAATCCTTCCTTTTGATATGTAAATTGGCAAACCGTCTGTGGGGATTCTTTTGTATATTTCGTTGTATTTTGATTCGTTGAGTTTCTTGCTCGTGCTCTTTCTCTTTCCACTTGTTCTATTCTTATTTTCTCCTGCTGACTGAAGATGTTTCATCATATTTACCTCTTCGCCGTCATCCCTGTCTCTCAGTTCACCTTCTTCCTCCCCTTCTTACAGATGGGGCAAAGTATTCCCCTTATTGTAACTGTATTGTACGAAAACAACTACAAAAGATTGTTCCCTCCACGTAGAGCCAGAATATCGCAAAATCAAACTGCTCAGCAGACGAACACGGAAACATATACACCAAACAAACACAATCATTGATTTCAAACTACATATCAAACCTACGGCGATTCAACAAAATTTAGTAACGATTAAGTAGTCAAAATATATGAAGAGAAACAATTAAACAATTTCGAAAAGCTAGAAAAATGAATAGAAAATTTAAGTGGAACTGTGATGGGCTACAAAACAGACTACCCGAGCGAAAAATACTAGTAAATCCCGAAAAATAGACATCATTGCAATATCAGAAACACATGAATCAGAGAAATTGCACATGAAGATTCCAAACTACACCTACTATGGCACTCCTCACCCGGGTCGCAAGGCACGAGGCATATCCTGTCACAAAACACTCGCAAACAAATGCATACATAACTGAAACACTACAGGCGACAGCAGTTAACATAACAATAAATAACTACGGTATCAATATCTCAGAAGTCCACCAATACACTCAACAATTGTCGAGGAATATAATAATTTCTTCAAAGCCTTCAACACAAAATTCATCACCGTGGGGACCACAACACAAACACAACTTCTGGGGCTTTCGAAGAAACAATTCTATGCAGGGTGTCTCGTAACTATACGAACATTGGGAAATGGGGCCTTGCTGGGGTCATTCTGAACAATGTTTTCTTTGACCAAAATTTTGGTTGAAGCTTCGTTTTTGAGTTATTAACGAAAAACATTGTCCAGTCAGAATCAACCCAGTAACCCCCATTTCCCATTACTCGTGTAGTTATGAAACACCATGTTTAATAAATAACCACCTAAAAGCTTACTCATCAGGAAGACCCACAATTTGGCCAACTGAATTAAACAAAACACTGAACATACAAGCAAAAGAATTATTTCAGTCAAATTTTGCTCACGCACCTACAATCTTTGAGCTCGACCAAAAAGCAACAAGAGACGAACAAATAATACTAACGATCAGTAGGACACACTGGACAACATATAGAGACTGCATAAACAAAACCTAAATAGTAACGTACCTTCAAGAACAAAATTTACTTGCAAGCAGAAATAGTAGCAGAAATTTTGATTACCACATTTCAAACGGCTGCTCTCTCTCTCTCAAAAAAAAAAAAAAAAACAAAGTAAGTGAGCCAGCGACGGCCAAATACGCAGAATACATTATGGATTTAATCAAAAAAAGGAAAAAGTAAGGAAGAAATGACAAAACTTAAATTGGTCACAATACAAAACAATACTGAACAAATTTACCACCAAAATCAAACACCTGATCAGGAAAACAAACAACAACTTCACAAACTTCATTAAGAACTTAGATTACACTGAAAAAGCAAGTTACTCATTTTGCAAATGTACAAGAAACATTAAAACACCACTCATCCCTATTCCATCGATGCAAAAGCAAGACGGGAGTCGGGCCACATCAATAAAAGTCCAAACCAAAACCATAGCGGAATACTTGCAAGAAATATTCACGAATCACACATTATTTCCTACTAATAATCCTAACGAATGTTATTTTTAGGATAGGTTATTTCCCCAAAATTTGGAGATGCAAGGAAATAATGTTATTGCAGAAACCGGGTAAAGATACAACAATACCATCATCCTACGGGGAAATATTTTTCGCGTTATTATCTCCAAATTGATAGAAAAAACTATTCATTATAAACTACTGAAAGAAATTACTAGTAAACAACTGATCTCCCACGCTCCTTTCGTCACTCATTTCATTTCTTAGTTTTTCTAACCCATCCACGTATTTCGTTATTATTTTTCCCATAACCACTCCATAATTCCTCCAATTTCAGACTTTCTTACTGGTAATTGGTGGCTATCTTCTTTTTCCTACCCTGTCAGCTTTTTCTTTTCTTCCTTAATCTTTCCCCTCTTCCTCAACTTTTCCTCAGCTTAGTTTTGAAGCCTTCATTCCCTCACCTTTCTATGCTTTCACACTATACTGTCACACTATACTCTTCTCTCTTGGTATTCACTTGCTATTCTCCGGCTTTCCTTTTCTTCTATTCGCACCTCCCTTTTCATTCAGCATTCTAAACCGGAAGTCCGTAAATTTCCTACTATACTACTAGAATAATATCTACTAAAATTAACTCGCGAATGATTAGAATATTTCCAATGTTAATCCGAAAGAATACAAAATGCTTGTGACCAGCTTTTTAGGTATTTTATCGAATCCATCCATGGTGTGTCAATGTTACAGCGAACGCATACTTCGTGGGTTTGGTATTCCTTTTCGTTCCATTTTTGCCATACATACTTGATTTTATTTTACCTTTGAACGAGACACGTCGACGAGTACAGATGTACGAGGCCTACTACTTTGTCCAGAACCAGGACGATTATTATTACTACATCTTCGCGTGGACTATCTTGACACTGATGATTGCTGTATCCATGTTTATCGGAACAGACACGATTCTAATCTGCATAGTGCAACATTGCTGTGGACTACTTGCTCTGTCTGGGTAATTTTATGTGCTTAAATCTTATTCTTCAGAATATCTATAGGGGAAAGTCGACCAGTACCGGTCACTCTGAGTTTATATGCTATAACTTGATAAAGTTAAAACTACCCTGGACTAAACTAAATATGAAAAGAAGTAATTTGTACTACAAATAATACTCAATGAAAGGGGATAAATCATTGTTCTTAAATTATATCTAATAGATTAGTAATTCGTAAAGACCAAAGAAAGTTGTAATTTCCAGCAAACGAAAAATTGACGTCCAGTACCAACAAACTACTTATTGTTAATTAATAGACTGTAACGTCTAATAATTAATAATATTAGTAACATACATTTGAACAAAGCGGAAGTGTTATATAGGCATACCTCCAAATATCTGAGAATGATTCTTTGCAATTGGTCCACTCACAATCACTGACAAGGAAACATATCGAACTATCCGTCTCCGATTTTTATCACACTTGGTGGATATATTAAGCAGGTGAAAATAAGGGACACGTGTTTTTTTATAGCGGCCCAATCGCAAGTTTAGGGGGTGGATTCACCCTTTGAAGTTTCAGCAGAAAAATGGTATTTCGAAAACTGTCACAGATATAAGAAAACTTCTTAAGGAAACGTTTAATGTTTTTTTGAGCTAAAATAAATAGTGGCCACAGATTTTGTAAAAAATAATTTGTTTATAACAAACAAATTTATTGTTGCATTTGTTACGAGCCAGGGCTGTGGGCAATTGCCTAGACCGGCGATGTTGATATTACCCAAGAAACTTGTCAGTTTGTTTCAATACTTTAGATTAATATTCAATACAACTCGAGCGGTTAAGTTGTATTCGTGGGAACGTCACTACTAATATAAAGAATTCCGGAGTAAAGATAAGTTTGACGAATCTACTCGATTTAATGGTGAACAATTTATATATATTGAAATCAGTCGTTGGTACAAATGTGATTGTCGCGGTATTAGAAAGTATTACATTTCATGCGTAATATACAAAGCAAATGTCAGAAACCGAGGTATTGTTGTGTACGTAGTTGTCTAACAAGAATGTACGTAATATAACGAATTCATTTACATAGCTGAAAAATAAGAAGTCAACTATAAAAGATAACTTCTGTTGTACGGAATGCTTTCATAAATAATGATGTGTAACAATCATTGTAGATATCGTTTGAAGTCCAGCTTGAGCAAATGGTCCTCGTCCAGCAGTCACGCCAAAATGGATTACAACAACATGTACAAAGCAGTCAGCTCCGGAATTAGCACTCATAGGCAAGCCTTGGAGTTAGTATCAAATTGTGCGTCTATATTTTCTATGCACATCAACTAGTTACAGAAAGATATTATTTTACTTTTCGATCGGATGATATAGATCTGATTCTAAGATAATTGTTCAGGACATAAAGACCGCTGATTGTTTTTAAACTCCTTGCTTTACCTACAATTTTTCAAATAACACTTTTTGGTCCGTACGATTTTTTACTCTAGTTTATTAACCCCGTGCCTTACGATTTTGTACATAACGATGCACGCCGGTGTTGGCTATTTAATTTCTGGATTGGACAACTGTACAGCTTCAACAATCCATAATATTACATTTTAGGCATGTAGAACTAAAAGCTTCCACGAATTCCACTCGTACCCTTTGTACAGTAAAAGCTCGATAAATGCAAGAGAGGTCGGGACCCGAACATTGCACTTAACCAGCCGATGTGTCGATTCTATGTTGACCTCGGCTCGATCCGAGCGTGAACGTAGAGAGGGATGGACACCGAAGGAGAGAGACGGGGTTACGAGGAAACAGAGCGACGTGACGTGCCGAAACGTGTCGGTGAAATAATAATAATGCAACAATTCAACATCTTTATTTATTAATTTTTCTAAATGCAACTTTTACTAATGTATTTGTGAGTGTGGCGACCCATCGCCTTTCCACGAACGGCGCTCTCGAAATCTCTCGACTGAGGCAGATATCAAGAGCCGAAAGATGTATGCAGATGGTTAGGATGTTTATCCCATGGCGCCGGATTAGCCTAAAGAACCGCTCTTGTTTAGGACCAACGTCACCAGCAGATGTAACCGTCGTCTCTCGACTTCTACGAATCTTGGTGGAAATCAGGGGTAAACGGAGGGCATCGCGTTACGGGGTAGCAAGAGCGCGATTTCGAGGCGGACGGTCCGTAGGCAGAGCTCGAACGAAGCGAACGAATTATAATAAAGCATTACCTCTAGCGAAGTCGATTCGTTATGAGGAGGGGTGCGGTAGTCGACGGTCCCTCGTACAGATGGTGGGAGGAGGTACGACGGGAAAAGAAAGAGGAGAGGGAGAAGTTGCGTTTCGTCCTAGGCCTGCTAGCGGACTCATCAGTAAGGCGTACTAGCAGGCCCTGCCTTAGACACAGGGATAGTAGGGAATGGTCGGAGGTTATATATATAGTCCCGCGGACCTATACAACCACCTTCGGGAGCCGGATCGTCGTGCTCATCGTGCTTGTCCCCTAGCGGTGTATGTGGGAAGTGCCCCCACATCACTCCCCCACCAGTGATAACGAGATATTTTTGAAGTTATCCCCAAAGGTCTGCTGGCCGTTCCTCGATTCGCGACGTCGATGCACACTACCGGCTTCGCCCTGGAACCCGCTTGCCGCGGGGAGCGCGTGCCTGCTCTAGGGTAATGAAACCACCTTCGGGAGCCGGATCGTTGTGCTCATCGTGCTTGTCCCCTAGCGGTGTATGTGGGAAGTGCCCCCACAGTTAATTCCGTCACCCGTCGCCCACAGTGAGATATTTCTTATTAAAATGAGATCAAACTATACTGGATAAATACGGTCCACAAAAGTACAAGAACAAGATGCTCTTATTAAAGTAATAATAAAACAATAATCTAAAATAGTAAAATAAATTATAATAAATATAATAATACGCTAAAGCTGGATAAATGCAAAGAGAAAGTGGGGACCTAACATAGCATTTAACTGGCCGATGTGACGATTCACGCTCCAAAGTGCATTTGCCCAGCTTTTATTGTATCACTATTTTAGTACAAGCAACGTTTTTTGTACATTGTGGTACGTATTTGATCAGTATCGACAAGTAAATACAATTCAAACTATATCGTATTCGGTCTCATTTTAAACAAATGAATCTCTATGCGTGCACTCACACAAACAACGGAAAGCATGCACGTATACGCCATGCGCGAGAGGGATTCTCGATTTCGTAATTTTCGTTTTTCGTGTGGATAATTTGCATAAATGAAATCTTCACGGGTACAGCACACACAGGCAGGCTTCACCACCCATGAAATGGGTGGAAGTAGGTTGTCTGGTCCGTTTGAACGTCAATGAACACGATTCGTTGAGAATAATGGTATTTTTTAAATTGTAAGCTTGAGACAGACACTGATGTAGGTGTTGTGCCGGTTGCCACTTGTCGAGTGTTCGGGGATCTCGTGGATACGAAAGTGACGAAGAATTGACATTCACCGATGTTCAAGTGAGTAATGAAGACAGTTTATTGGGACTCCGTTATTTGTATGTTACGAGCCGGGGCTGTCAACTTGTCTCGTAACTCTATTTTAAAGTTTGATACAACTCGAGCGGTTAAGTTGTATCCGTAGGAACGCTACTACCAATATGAAGCATTACGGAGTAAATATAGGTTCAACGAATCTACTCAATTTAATGGTGAACAAGTTATATATATATATATATATATATATATATATATATATATATATTGAGATCAGTCGTCTGTACATATATAATTGTCGCGATGGAATACTATTAAGTGTGTAAGTTACCTAACTATTTGCACGGTGTTGACGCACTGGCGATGCGGGGTCTGAGAGCCGCTTTTTAGAGTATGCCGAAAGAACTTCTACCGGACTAGCGGATTCTAAAGGGTTAATCTATGATTCGAAAGGTGCGCTAAGCCCAATCTCAATTGATATAACTGACTGTACGAGCGTGGCTCGACGTGACTCTACGCGTGACTATGTAACTCTGAACCGACGGGGGTAGAAACCAAAGGATTTATATATCCCCGAAATGCGCGGGAACGCATTAGAACTTTCCATATAAGGAAATTTAGGAGTCTTCGTCGGACCACGCCCGTCTTGGTCATGATGCAGCAGGTCGCACATGTGCTCAGGACCCCTTTTTCTGTTTATGGTAACCGAAAGAATTTTAGGGCGTTTTCCCATCACAGACGCGAGCTCGAAAACGCGTTGAGAGCGACGTATGGAATATTCTTCATACGTAACACTATCTGTATACGATAACGGCGAAACTCTTGGCGTCTTCCCTTCTTTCGCAACTTGAACGGTACGTGCAAGCGCCGCGTATAAGAAATATTATCCATACGTAACACCAAAGAGAGTAACAGTTTTTTGTTTGTAAAATACATAACAGAAATTTCTAGCTGTTATTGTATTTCGTAATTTTTTATTTTACTCAACGAGTATGCATGTCAACCGCACCGCAATAGATCATTGAATTAACGTGTATACATATCCAAATGTTGGGAATATTAGACAGTACCATAATTGGCAAGATACATGGCAAGAGAAACGGTAGCACGAAAATCGTTCAAAGTTCATATTTTCGTGTATCAAATTGAAATATGTAATAAATATTTTTGAAACATTTGTGAACAAGGAAAAATTTTTGCCATATAGTTAGTAATAAATAAAAATTAATATAAAAGATATGAACCCTAAGAGGACTCGAACTTACAAAACTATGTCTTACAGGTGTCTGTGTTCACGTATCACTTATTCACTTATGAATCGCCATTCGTGTCAAATTAGAGCTCACATTTACCGACGGATTTGTATTTTTATCAACGCTGGCGATAACATGGTCAAATTAACTTAAATATACTATAAACGCCTCCGACGGAGAATCATTGAACTATTCTTACGTCCGATGCGTACAAATGGTAGATTCGGACATACGCCTTTCAGAAGTAATAAGTCGTGAAAAATCGAATTTCCGTGATATTGTGCTAGATCAAGGAAGGGTGGTTGGGTGAGATATCAGGGAATAAACCATTAAATCGTTGAATATATGCTAATTGTGAAATGTGACGAGATGTCGGCAACCATCCTTTGCCTACATCGATGTCTGTCTCAAGCTTTCAGTTTAAAAAATAACATTCGTCTCAACGTCTGGTGTTTCTTGGCGTTCAAATGGTCCCTATCACCTTGTGGTGATTTCTACCCGTGTATGCTGTACCCGGGATATTTTAATTTATGCAATTATATTGATAAACGACCGAATCCACGAAACCGAGAGTCTCTCTCGAGCATGGCCTATACGTGCATGCTTTACGTCGTTTGTGTGAGTGCACGCACATATGTCATGGAACCCGCGAGGAGCGTCATTTGTCTGCATTACTCTGTCTTAGACGCGCGTGGTCGCGCGCTCGTGGCCCACCAGTTCGCTGGATGTGGAAGATATACAGGGTGTCCGGTAACTCAGGGAACATCGGGAAATGGGGGTTAGCTGGAGTGATTCTGAACAACTTTCCCATTGCCACCAGTCGTCAAGCAAAAACACTGGTCCCTGAGAGCGCCCGCCGAGCGCATGCTCCAGCACGCGACTCGCAATCACGCTCGTCGCTTTGTCAATGAATTGGTTCACGACCACGACTGAGAAAATTGAGAGTCGCGTGCTCGAGCGCGCATTACGCGGGCGTTCCCATTGGCCAGTGTTTTTTGTTAGCAACTAACAAACGAAGCTGCAAACACAATTGCTGCCAATGGGAAAGATGTCCAGAATCACTCCAGCTTAACCCCCCCCCCATCCCGACATTCCGTGAGTTACCGCACACCCTGTAGGTAGAGGAAGGGGCCACAAGTGGCCCGCGACCCGCCAGTTGGCAGTCCCTGACTTACAGTATTAAGGGCCCCGACTCCATGCGCCATGAACTGTGTGCGTGCACTCACACAAACAAAGGAAAGCATGCACGTATACGCCATGCGCGAGAGAGAGGCTCGATTTCATAGATTCGATTTTTCTTCTCTATAATTTCATTAATGAAACTTTCACGGGTACACCACACACAGGTAGACTTCACCACAGCCCGAGACATTCGTTTGAACGCCAATAAATTCAGCATTCGTTCAGGATAACGTTATTTATGAAACTGGCAAGCTTGAGACAGACATCGATGTAGGCAACAAGATGGCTGCAGCATCTTGACACACGTCACATTTCGCCAATATTGAACGATTTAATGGTTTATTCACTGCTTACACACCCCACCTAGTTTCCTTGAACTAGCACAAAATCACATAAATTCGATTTTTCACAATCTATCACTTCTGGAAAGCGGTGAATCGATTCTACGATTTGCACGCATTCGACGTGAGAATAGTTCAATGATTCTCCGTCTGTGGCGTTTATGGCACATTTTAGTTAATTTGGCCAGGTTATCGTCAGAGTCGATAAAAATACATATCAGTCGGTAAATGTAAGTTATAATTTCACACCACGAACGGCGATTCATACGTGAATACCTGATGCGCAAACACAGCCGCAAGTAAAACATAGTTGCCGGCACGTAGCAAGACCTCTCTGACGCTGTTGCCACATATCTTACAATGTATAACCATCAGCAAATGAATCGGTTCGAGCAGAGATTTTGATTCGAGCCGTTGCAAAAACTTTTTTTTAGGTTCGAACCACCTCAAGTTCATTTTTTCTACATAATTTTTTTCAAGTTTGTTACGTAGGAAGTATTATTCCATTTCTTCCTTCTATGATGCCCTTATTTGGAAATCGAGGGTGCATGCAGTCGAGTCTGCCCCTTCCGCGACGTCGCGATGACGTGACCCTTTGGGGGAATCTTTCCGGACTCCCTTGGAATTTTCCGTGCCCCCACCAGCTTTTTGGTCCGGATTTCGAGTATAAAAAGGGCACGAATTCTGCTCTCGGCGGCTCAGTATTAATCTAGCTTCGAGTACGTTCCGTATCGACTATTTTGATATTGTTGCTCAGCGAGATCGGGTTCCGAGTCCCCTTCGAGCAATTCTTACACGTTCATTTCTTAAAGACGACATACATATTTTACGGTATATCGTCAGGCCTTTTGTTGGGCAGTATACATTTCCAATCCGTACAGATTGAGAAATGTGGATTTTGTAGTTTATAATCAAACTGTAGAATAACCAAAGAGTAGGAAATATACGCTTAATAATATCGTACGCCTTTTCTCATTGAATCACCTCTACCAATCATTAGCAGTAACGTCCCACCAAACAGATACACTTTAACCGCTCGAGGTGTATCGCTATAAGTTACGAGTCCATTTTACTAACAATCCTGTGGCTCCCGGTGATGAAAGAGGCATCGGTTTGTCCACGAAAACCTTCCTGTGGCTCCCGGTGATGAAAGAGGCATCGGTTTGTCCACGAAAACTTACCATCCTGTGGCTCCCGGTGATGAAAGAGGCACCGGTTTGTCCACGATTACCTTTACCTTCCTGTGACACCCGGTGATGAAACAGGCATCGGCAAGTTCACGCACTCCTATCTACGCGGCTTCCAGTGACGAAATACGCACTGGCCGTCCGTAACTAACAAACTCTTAAACTACCGATCCTCGGCTCGCGCAGCTGTGCCCCTTAGCCCTCGGCTCGTAACAAGTTACTAACTACATGTGAATTATATATATTTATTAACCCTTATGTTATCAACCAGGTACCCATGTACCCATATAATAGACGATATTTTTAGGCGTTCTATGCACATAAACATCAACCAGTTGTTAAATAATATGATTTATTTATTTATTAAATTTCAATAATAAACAATTCTTTGGACAATTTCGAAATATTGCTATAGTATTTACGTGTTTATCACAAATAGGACGGTCGAAATTGTTGCAAGGCTTTCGTGTTTTTCGTCGTTTCTTTTTGTGATCAGTCTGACACATATAACAGAATCCGACAACTCTTTTTCTGAAGTATAATGAATTTCATTTATTTCTAATTTACTCTTTCTCATGCTTTGTATTGCTTTGTATTTTTATTTGTACCGATCCTGACCTATCTTAACAATTTTATGCTACGCAATTGTTTCCACACGGATACGACCCACACACACCTCTGACGGGCCATGACCGTTTGCACTACAATGAGGCCTATGTACGTCAATGTGTGTCTCGCATCCGTGTGGAAACAAGTGCGAATCAGATCTTTATCGAGCGCCGGGACGTGCGTTTCGTAGCATAAAATTGTTAAGATAGGTCAGGATTGGTACAATGACCAACGGCCAAGGACCCACTTTCGTCGAAGCTGGTTACTTCGTGAACGAAAGGATATGTTTATTTACCTATCTTTTTTTAACATTAATTATCCAAACATTGTTTTAATAAGTAATAAAATACTTCATACGTTTCGGATGAGGAATAAAAGTATGGAACAGTTAATAAACGGCTTGATAATTAAATTGTTATTCGTGAATAACGAATCATTACACATTATTATTAATTTAATATGAATAAAACGTTCTATTGTTAAACATATTAATATTGTTTCATAAATCTGTTTTGTTCAACATGACCAAGGAATCTCTTTCATTTACACTGTTCATTAGATTTGTAAAAAAAAATAAATGTGTGTTCTAAAAGAAAGCCAAAATAGTAGTAAAACATACCACTGTTTGAAACGGTAGTACGAAAAGTCAATTCACCGGGAATCGAGCCCGGAACCTCTACGGCACAAGCCATAAACCATCTCACTTGGCTACCAATCTTCTATAGAATTACTCCCTATTTATATAAGATATGCCCTCATATAGAAGGTATGTAACTTTAATTGTTAATATCATTAAAGTTTATGAATAACTACACATAATATTTAACGTATACCATCAGGATCCTGTGTATTATCAACCTGCAAAAGGAAATTAAAATCTGAGTCGACCAGTTGAGGGTCTTCCTAGTATGTTCAGATTTACATATATATATTAAATTTTAATATTTTAAAAATGTTTTTAAAATATTTATTAGGAAATAGTGATCATTGTCATATAGTTCGAAATTAGAAAAAAATTAATGCAAAAAAAGATATACCCGAGGGGGATGGAACCTTCAAAAGCGTTCAGCAGCTATGGCTATGTCCGGCAGGAATCAAAATCTCGGCTCGAGCCGATTCATTTTGCTGGTGGCCAGGATTGTAACAGATGTGACAACAGTGCGATAGAACCCCCAAATTATGTGATTTGGCAACTATGGCCTTCCACTCTCCGTTTATAATTTTGCCCAATGACATTAGATGTCACACCGTCAGTTTATAATTCTGTATAATTACTTTAGATGTCACCCCGTCAAATGTCGAATCTGCAAATTTTTTGTTTGCACTAACGCCCGTTTCCTTGTAATGGCGCTTAGATCGATTCGGAGTTGACCCCAAAGGAGTCGGGGCCCTTAACTGCCGGCGCATTTCACTCGCCTGGGGTAGTTTTTCGTTGATGAGTCGCGTGAACTTCCCCCTGTCCCGCCAATCGCCCTCGAACTGCAGTTGGCTATTCATTCGAACTCTGTTTTCACTAATGCCCGTTTCTTTACAGCGGCGCTTAGATCAAGTTTGAGTTAGCCTCAAAGGAGTCGGGCCCCTTAAGAACAAGTCAAAAATAAAAAAGTTTCACCGTTGAATTAGTATTAGTGCTACCGATATTCCGATTCGGATAAAATTACATCACCTCGTCGTTGAGCGTCGTGGTTCGTGGAGGGGATAGTCACATTGCATTCATCCCGCGAATCTTGTGTTGCATTTATCCAGCTTTTACTATATATGAATCTTAACCTACGCTATGAGTTACCCTTATGTATTTCGATTTTCCCATGCAACTTTTAATTCGTCTGCCACCCCTTACTGTAATGCAAGGGGTTAATAATAGGTTACAAAGACAACGTGGTACTTTAGCTTTTCCTATGACTTCCACAAGTATTATTGAATAAGGATACCAATAATAAAGGATAAATATTTCAACATTGTATTCCAAACTACCTTTTATATGGATTCGTAATTCTCATTATTTGTTAGTATTCGAGTAAAGTAACTCATGAAAGTATGAGTTTCCTTATGCCCCTCCAGGGGATTAAATTTTTAGTTTATAGAAAGCAAATATTACCAAACAAGTAGGATAAACTGCTTTTTAATAAATTTAATTTTTGCATACATCGCCAATACATTCTACTAAATCATGTAAAATACTTATAAATTAATAGATTCTTGATTGAAATCGAAAATGCCTACAAGCTGTCCCTCTTCCTTGTAGTTGGCGCGGCAAGTTTAACTTTTACTGCTACATTGGTGAAGGTAAGGAATATTTGATATCATAATCTTTTTGAAAAATGGGTAATAGTAAATAAAATGCTGAATGTACCAGGCTGCCACGGAAACATTATCCGCGGACACTTACCAGTTTTACGGATACGTACTGGCTCAAATAGTGCACTTGTTCTTCTTGACGGTTCAAGGCCAGTTCGTTATCAACGTACACGAAAGTGTTTATCGAAAAGGGTGAGTATCAACAGTTATCTGCTTATATTAGCAATGTAAGCTCCTTGACCCTTCCACTACCACATTTTAGAAATCCTACGGAACTCCGAATATTTTAAATATTTACGGCAGTATATTATTTTGACAGATATGATGCTACCTGGTACGAGGCAGACTGCAAAACGCAAGCCTTATTCATTCTAATTTTGAGACAAAGTTTGTCTCCCCCTTTGTTAACAGCAGGTGGACTCATACAATTGAACTTGAATACCTTTACGGAAGTAAGATACTTTTATCGATCAATTATCAGTTTCTAACATTTTCACATCACTTGCAGAATTTTTCTTTCAGACCGTAAAGGCTTCTGTTTCATACTTTACTGTATTAAAATCGGTGTGAACACAGCCGCTTACATCTTCCTGTAAAGTGCAGGGTGCATAAAAACAAACCTTTTAACATCAATTTGTATTGTTGTAAACAATCCTGCGGCAACTTATTCTTTCAAATGTACACCCTCTACAAGCATAGAAAACTGATTCGTCTACAAATGTGAGATGAATTGCTAGACTATAAAACAAGATGAACCTACTAGTCAACTGGTACTCTTATTGTGTGTTTTTATTCGTGCCCCTACTGTCTTTCGAAAATATCACCCTTGTTACGTAGGAAGTATTATTTCATTTCTTCCTTCTATGATGCCCTTATTTGGAAATCGAGGGTGCATGCAGTCGAGTCTGCCCCTTCCGTGACGTCGCGATGACGTGACCCTTTGGGGGAATCTTTCCGGACTCCCTTGGAATTTTCCGTACCCCCATCAGCTTTTTGGTCCGGATTTCGGGTATAAAAAGGGCACGAATTCTGCTCTCGGCGGCTCAGAATTAATCTAGCTTCAAGTACGTTCCGTGTCGACTATTTTGATATTGTTGCTCAGCGAGATCGGGTTCCGAGTCCCCTTCGAGCAATTCTTACACGTTCATTTTTTAACACGTTATACTTATTTTACGGTATATCGTCAGGCCTTTTTGTTGGGCAGTATACATTTCCAATCCGTACAGATTGAGAAATGTGGATTTTGTAGTTTACAATCAGACTGTAGAATAACCAAAGAGTAGGAAATATACGCTTAATAATATCGTACGCATTTTCTCATTGAATCTCCTCTACCAATCATTAGCAGTAACGTCCCACCAAACAGATATACCTTAACCGCTCGAGGTGTATCGCTATAAGTTACGAGTCCATTTTTACTAACAATCCTGTGGCTCCCGGTGATGAAATAGACACTGGTTTGTCCACGATTACCACCCTGTGGCTCCCGGTGATGAAATAGGCACTGGCTTGTCCACGAAAATCTTCCTGTGACTCCCGGCGATGAAATAGGCGCTGGTTTGTTCACGATTACCTTTACCTTCCTGTGACACCCGGTGATGAAACAGGCACCAGCAAGTTCACGCACTTCCTATTTACGCGGCTTCCAGTGCCGAAATACGTACTGGCTGTCCGTAACTAACAAACTCTTAAACTACCGATCCTCGGCTCGCGCAGCTGTGCCCCTTAGCCCTCGGATCGTAACAAATTGGTGACAGCGATGGAATACTGCTTATTTTTGATTGTAGAGAGACTTAATATTAAATGTGTATCGAGAAGAAAACGGGAGTTCCGCGCCGGCATACGACACCCACTTTTATGGTGAGTCCGGGTTATTTAGAAAACCTGTGCTGTAGGGCTTGGACAACCACCCTAGAGAACGGTGCCAAGGTCTGCATACAGTGCGCGTTAACATCACCGTTGGATGTAAAGAGTTCTGCAACTGGGCATTGGTTTCAGCGTGAGCCGCATACAATATTGTGTGGTTCATGTAATGAGCCATTGTACACGACACAGCCTATAGTGGACTGCGACGTGTGTTCTTTGAAGTATTTTCTACGCGGGGAGCGCGAGTGACCGATAGAATTTAATATATTCTAAAGGAGAGTTTTGATCTCGCATTTCATTTTTTAATAATTAGAACCTATGTTTGGGAGATATCGCCCTTCGATCTCGAAGGGTTGGAAATCGTCACCTTTTGTTTGCTGGATTTTGCTGTATAAGTAACGCTCTCCTCCGTCTCGGTCCAAGTAGTCTTTCTTTCGCGTTTTCAATGATACAGGGCAACTTTCACTTTCCGTAAACCACTGTTTTGTCTAGTGTTAAGCTAAGGAGCTAAGAGAATAAGAAGGAGCGGCTGCCGATGGTTCGGCTTAAATATTCGCGACAACCCCCGCGACACGCCGCGCCGCCCGCCGTCGGCGAGTCCGCGGAGCAAGGGGGACGGCACCGAGCCAGCGGTAAATACAAAATTCTAACGCAGGGAACGATGCGATCGTTCGAGCTCCGAAGCGGCTCGAACAACCTAAGAGTTCTAAGAAAGAAAACCTTTTATTGAATTAATAATTAGAATTTCTATATAATTCTAAGGAAGAAATCTATTATATTAATTTGGTTGATTCGCCTAATAATTCTCAAAACATGGCTTCACTTTCGGCCGAAGAATTGGCGAATTTAACGATTTCAATAACTAGTTCCATGACTGTGTTAACAAGACGTAATTGTCTACAGCATGCGACAGCAACAATACCCATCTTTGATGGAGAAAATCCACGTTTGTCGAGCTTTACGCAAAGTTTAGAAAACGGGTTAGGTTTGATACCGGAAAACACGGAGCAAGAGCATCTAGCCATAATATTAACCAAGTTCACGGGTACGGCAAGAACTAGTGTCCAAGATAAATCGTTCGTAAGTGTCGCAGACTTAGTAATATTCTTGAAGAAAAGGTACGCTCCAGGACGGAGCCTGCGTATCTCCAAGGGGAAATATCGCGTCTTCGTATCCGTAATGATGAGACATTAAGAAAATACATCGATCGAGTAGGCCATTTAATCCACTGTGCGCGGACGGCAATTAAAGAACGATACGATGCCAACGTCTCGCAAATCATTCGGGAAATGGAAAAGGACGCGTTAGAAAACTTCCTCGAGGCATTACCGGAACGCGTTGCGTTAAGGATAGCTACATTAGAAGAAAAAGTCAAAACGTTAGAAGAAGCAATCGAGGCGGTACTAGTAATTGATCGGCGGCTGAGGAATCGTCGTGAGATTATAGAAGATCGACCATCGAGGGAAGCTTCCGAAAGAAGAGGTTCTCGCGAACGAGAATACCGATCGTCGGCACGGTATCCGCGATCACCATCTCCGGTTTACTATCGGACGAATCAGGATAGGAGCACCTCCCCATCCGAGACGGAGTACAATGGAGGTAGGAAAACGGCAGCGGCAATGACTTTGCATAGTTGACACAAGTCACCGTCTTATTTGTCTGATAATTCGGAAAATGGGGATTACCATGGATCGGAGCGTGGCCGAGCGCATCAGAGGACCAATAATAATAGGCAACACCTATTTTGTTGGAACTGCGGGGAAAAAGGACACGACGGACAAATCTGCAAGCAACGGCAGAATTTTCACCGAGGAGCAGGACCTTCGAGGGATTTTTCTCCGAAGCCTTTAAACTCCAAAAGCGCTTATCGCACGGACGATACGGTAAGCGTACTGAAGAACAATCGTCAAAGAAGTGTCCGGTTCAACGACGAGAAGAACGGGGACTCGTCAAGGAAGCTCCAACACCACGGATCAGGGTCAACGTTCCGGAATTAATAAATAAGCAGGGAGAATTCCTTATTGACGGTGGAGCCTCTGTGAATCTCATTACGTTGGATTCGTTAGACGATAGAACAAAAATTACTTCACGGGAGGAAATACAGATAACAGGGTTATCTCTCCCTTCTATTCAAACGATGGCTACAACGATGTTACATATCAATGGCATTCCTGCACATTTTTATGTCATCGACCACCTCCCGCTGTCAGCAGATGGTCTCATAGTCCTTTCTTACTACAAGAGAGAGTTGAGATTTCTTTCCATCACGGGACACTTGTAACGACCAGTCAGCCCATTCGTTTCACGAATTTTCCTCAAGTGGAGGAACGTGCTAGTTCCTCTAAACAAGTGACGGAGCATAGGATCCCGGGTAGGACGACGCGTCAAATTACGGTAATGATAGCCAACCCTAATATAAAGGAAGGATATTTACCGCGTCTTAAAACACAAAAGAATATCTATGTCGGTGAGGCCGCGGTCAAAAACCACGACGGTTCATGCTATGTTTTGGCCACAAATACTGGGGAAGAGGAAGCGGAAATTTATTTGGGACCTCAATACCTGCACCCGTATACAACCTTGGATACTTGCGACGAAGATATATCATTTTCGGAAGAAAGGAGTGCTGTTCATGGAAAGAAGAGGAATCAACAAATCTGGAACACCTTGGAAACCAATCACCTCAACTCAGAAGAACAATGCCACATTCAGAATATTATCGAAGAATTTTCTGACAGATTTTATCTGCCAGGAGATAATTTGGATAAAGTACCACATTTTCATCATTCAATATTTGTGAAGGATGATATTCCGGTCAATACCAGAAAATACCGTTACCCTCCTATACATCAGGAGGAAATTCATCAACAAGTAGGGACGCTATTAAAACAGGGAATCATCAAACCTTCTGTTTCACCATACAATTCACCTTTATGGATTGTACCAAAGAAAACGAGCGCCGACGGGAA
The DNA here is from genome assembly GCA_963969485.1 of Nomada goodeniana. Taxonomy (NCBI): domain Eukaryota; kingdom Metazoa; phylum Arthropoda; class Insecta; order Hymenoptera; family Apidae; genus Nomada; species Nomada goodeniana. The sequence goes on along the minus strand of OZ018305.1, from coordinate 8,612,861 downwards.
AAATAAATCGCGTATGGTCATTGATTTCCGTGCTCTCAATGAAAAAACCATCAGCGACAAATATCCACTACCACAAATTACAGAAATTTTGGATAAAATAGGAAGCGCAAAATATTTTTCAGTATTTGATTTGGCCAATGGATTTCATCAAATTGAAATGAATCCAAAGGACAAAGAGAAGACTGCTTTTACCACACCATACGGGCATTACGAATTCGTACGTATGCCCTTTGGATTGAAAAATGCAGCACCCACATTTCAACGACTTATGGATCAAGTTCTCACGGGGATGCAAGGAACGGAATTATTCGTGTACCTTGATGACATTGTAGTCTATTCATCATCGCTCAGGGAACATGAAATCAAAGTCAAGAAGTTACTACATCGATTGAGGGACAGCGGACTTACACTTCAAACAAGCAAGTGCGAATTTCTTCGCAAAGAAGTGACTTATCTGGGACATATAGTTTCATCAGCTGGAGTTAAACCCGATCCTAGGAAATTGCAGGCCGTAGAAAAGTTCCCTGTACCGTCATCACAAAAGAATATTCAACAATTTTTGGGATTAACTGGATATTACCGTAGATTTATACAGGATTATTCAGCCAAAGCAAAACCGTTGATTCAATTACTCGCAAAAGGAATTCGTTTCAAATGGACTGAAGAACAGCAACGAAGTTTCGAGCTATTGCGAAATGAATTATGTAAAGAACCCATTTTGCAATACCCCGACTTCAATCGACCATTCATTATCACCACTGATGCCTCGGACTTTGCAATTGGCGCAGTTTTGAGTCAGGGGGAAGTGGGCCAAGATTTGCCAATAGCTTATGCTTCTCGCAGTTTAAATCCTGCAGAAAAGAATTATTCCGCCACTGAAAAGGAATGTTTAGCAATGGTATACGCAGTACAATATTTTAGACCATATGTCTTTGGAAGGAAGTTTACTTTAATAACCGATCATAGACCTTTAGTTTGGCTTCATTCTGTAAAAGATTCGACATCAAGATTAGTAAAATGGAAATTGAGACTTTTAGAATACGAGTATGAAGTTATTCACAAGTCAGGAAAATCTAATAAAAACGCTGACGCTTTATCTCGTAACCCAGTGAGAATTTGCCTGCCCTTAATACCAAGGGAGAGTGATAAAGAATTTAAAATCCAGATACCGAAGAACACAACACCTGTTACCGATAGCATTGGACAACGCATTCGCGAATTACGACGACATCAAGAGGCGAAACGCAGTCGTGAGGTATTAACTTCTGAGGAATCATCAGATCAGGAAACCACACCAAGAAGACGACAGAATCTTCGTAGAAGAAAGATCGATCAACAGTCGACACGACAGGAACCAATTCATCAATCGTCTAGTATCATATCAGGAAACCCCATGGCGAGTTCAACGCGACTCCTGGAGGATACCGAACATCCAGTAGCAGGAGAGGATACAACTGTCAACGCAGATTTGATTTCCTTCAACGATTCAAATCCTTTGGACGCTACAATTATTAATCAATCCCTTTCACGAACCCTGCTGGAACAACGAAATGAACAAAATTTACCTGCATCATTAACTCCAACCGTAATTCAATATCCACTACTACTTCTACCCCATCCATTCCACAAAATACATTACCTAATCATATACCTAATATATTTCGTCTTGTTAATCCTGTACCCTCGGATTATGAATCAACATCATACGAGGATAATAATTCAACTGAAGAGGAGTCGAATGGCCCTACGGTCACACCAGTAATGCAACCCGCTAGAACCATTCTCACACCACTTGAAGAAACCAGTCAGTCAACTGATTGAAGAGGCCCATAGCAGCTTAATAGGAGGACACAAGGGTGTCACGAAAACTTACAACCGGTTAAAAGCAAATTATCATTGGCAGAAAATGAGAAGCGACATACAAGATTTCATCAGGAAATGCAGGAGCTGTCGGGAACAGAAATTGGTTAGAGCAAAAACCCGTCAACCAATGATTATTACCGATACACCTTTGGAACCTTTTGATAAACTTGCGTTGGACACAGTCGGACCTCCTCCAGAAACACCTTGCGGAAATAGATACATTTTAACGATGCAAGATAATCTTACGAAATATTGCATTGCGGTTGCCATACCGGACATACGAGCTACAACTATCGCAGACGCCTTTGCCCGGCATTTCATAGCAATTTATGGAATACCACGTACAATATTATCGGATAGAGGAACCAGTTTTATTGGAAAGGTAATGACATATCTGGCCGAAATCTTTAAAATCAAACAAATAACGACATCAGGATACAGACCGCAGACGAACGGTTCGTTGGAAAGAAGTCACGCTGTTCTTGCAGAGTACTTGAGGCACTACATGGAATCACACGAAGACTGGGACCTGTTTATTCCGTTTGCCATGCTTTCATACAACACCTCCGTTCACGAGGCAACCAATTTTACGCCCCATGAACTGATCTTTGGTAAACAAGCAAGAATACCGAGTGCCTTTCCGTCTGGACAACATTTAGAAACCTATGGAACCTACCTCACCAATCTTGTTGAACAGATGACAGAAATCCGAAACCAAGCATCTGATAAACTAAATAAAGCAAAAGAAAGGTCCAAACGCTACTACGATCGACATAGAAGACCAAGAGAATTTAAACCTGGAGAATACGTTTATGTACAGAAGGAACCTCGCATAAACAAATTTGACCCGCATTATATTGGACCGTATAAAATACTAAATACTACGGACTTGAATAATGTGGTTTTTGGAAACAGATAGCCATAAAACAATTCGGAAACATCAGGACAAATTAAAACACGCTTACTTACCTCATCTCTAATAGCCAATCACTCACAAGAATGATTTACCATGGAATATAATCGACACACACGAGGAGGAAAAATATACTACGCAATATCTTCGGGGACGAGGACGAGCCGCGTCCAACATCGAACAACAGCAGCAACCGACAGATCTGGGTTTCCATCCTAAGGCGTAAGTACTCGACTGCATGTTTATACCTGCGCTTACGATTCCCTAAAAAGGGTGAAAGCATCGTAATAAACGATGTTTCATCTGAAGGGGGAAATGTTACGTAGAAAGTATGATTTCATTTCTTCCTTCTATTATGCCCTTATTTGGAAATCGAGGGTGCATGCAGTCGAGTCTGCCCCTTTCGCGACGTCGCGATGATGTGACCCTTTGGGGGAATCTTTCCGGACTCCCTTGGAATTTTCCGTTCCCCCACCAGCTTTTTGGTCCAGATTTCGGGTATAAAAAGGGCACGAATTCTGCTTTCGGCGGCTCAGTATTAATCTAGCTTCGAGTACGTTCCGTGTCGACTATTTTGATATTGTTGCTCAGCGAGATCGGGTTCCGAGTCCCCTTCGAGCAGTTCTTACACGTTCATTTCTTAACACGTTATACTTATTTTACGGTATATCGTCAGGCCTTTTTGTTGGGCAGTATACATTTCTAATCCGTACAGATTGAGAAATGTGGATTTTGTAGTTTACAATCAGACTGTAGAATAACCAAAGAGTAGGAAATATACGCTTAATAATATCGTACGCATTTTCTCATTGAATCCCCTCTACCAATCATTAGCAGTAACGTCCCACCAAACAGATATATCTTAACCGCTCGAGGTGTATCGCTATAAGTTACGAGTCCATTTTTATTAACAATCCTGTGGCTCCCGTTGATGAAATAGACACTGGTTTGTCCACGATTACCATCCTGTGGCTCCCGGTGATGAAATAGGCACTGGTTTGTTCACGAAAACCTTCCTGTGGCTCCCGGCGATGAAATAGGCGTTGGTTTGTCCACGAAATCTTACCATCCTGTGGCTCCCGGCGATGAAATAGGCGCTGGTTTGTCCACGATTACCTTTACCTTCCTGTGACACCCGGTGATGAAACAGGCACCGGCAAGTTCACGCACTTCCTATCTACACGGCTCCCAGTGACGAAATACGCACTGGCTGTCCGTAACTAACAAACTCTTAAATAACAGATTCTCGGCTCGCGCAACTGTGCCCCTTAGCCCTCGGCTCGTAACATCCTTTTGCATCGGGTGAATTTTCCAGAAACCAAATATTTTAGATTTGTGAGAGTAAATAACTGGACTACTTGTTCTAGATCAGAGCTCGGAATTAAGTGCCCTTTCGGGCCGATTTTCAGAGGCAGCGCCTCCTTTCTCTTGCCGTTTATCTTGGTCCCCACGATCGCCATGTGCCTCGAAGCTCCTCAGGCGCCTAGCATATGAACCGCGCGGCTCTCATTATGGCGACACTCGTATCAATAGGATTCCATATCGTCCTATGTCGCATGTACCCACAGTTCGCATGAAACCCGCCTGTAGAGCTTCGAGCCACTAGGCGATCGCGGGGGCCCAGACGCGCGGCGGGAGAAGGGTGCCGTTGGCTCTGAAAATCGGCCCGAAAGAACACTTAATTCCGAGCCCTGTTCTAGATCGTAGGTGACAAAAACTGTGTTTAGGTACAAGGCAGATATCCAATTCGAATGATATTTAATTTATGATAAAGCAGATAGAATCGCGAAAACTATTGCGTTTTGACACTTTTTGAGTTTAAAGGATTATCATAAAAGAAGCCGAAGGACTGTTTGACGGAGATGAGGAATTGTTTTCCATTATTACATACAGTCTTCCTCCTCTGGGGATATACCAGGGGGGCACTCGTCGACCATGGAATGCCCTACTACGTGAGGATGGTTTTGGGGGAATACCTGAGGGACAGGTGGATCCACAATCCATAAAAAATATATTTCAATTTTGTGCGCACGCATATTGAACTATAATTATTCACTTTGCCCTTGCACACTATTGGTACTGGTTAATATTGATAAAACATTTAGCGTTACTGATGTCGGTCTTGTCGAAAAATTCCATTATTTGTCGTCAAATTTATTCTAAAAATGTTCTTATTTCCAGTTGGAAATTCAGTTGCCATATGTCATTGCAGCTGCCTAAATTGTTAAACTTGTTGTTCATACATACAACAACATTTTACTCAAAAAATAAAGTGTTCGAAGATAAACATAATTCAAAGTATATCTTAATAGCAAATAGCATGCTATTCTTGGTTAGATCAAAAAGATTCAATCATGCAGAGAAGGATGCGTGAAACATGTATTGCTTATCATTTAACAAATTGTATAACCCCACTGCAGCAATTCCTCCGACTATACTCGCCAGTAGTGGTGCGCCTATTGGCTAGTTTTCGATAACTTATCGATAAGTGACGGTAGGGTGAAGTCACGTTCAGGTTGGGGACCGGATGAACTATCTTGGTCTCTTCCTGGACAGCTGCTGGCGCTTCGAGCTTCATTTTGATCGCCTGGTTCACCGGTTAGAGAGGACGGTGACCTTGCTTGGTCACCTACTACCCAACATTGAGGGCCCGGAAGAGAGGGTGTGCCCACAAGAGGCTATCGCATGATATCGCTCGAGGCGGCGCTGACTCTGGCGAGCACCGTACCATTTGACTTCCTGACGGAGGTTGACGCTTTCATCTATGAGCGTCTCCAAAATCTCCGCCTGGGTGGTGGGGCGGTGTCCCTCGAGGAGGAGGCAGACATGAAGCGCCAGGCCCGAATGGCCGCGCAGTGAGCAGTCGGGACGGTGCCTAGCCTGGATGAATGGCTGAACCGCGGCCGAGGAAGGCTACCCTACCGGGTCACACAGATGCTTCGGTGAGTTCCTGTGCCGGATTAAAGCAGAGACGACGGCGGAGTGTCGTGAGTGTGCGGCTGCCGGGACATGGCGCACCACACGCTGGAGGAGTGCCCAGCATGGGCAAGGGCGCGACGCGTCTTCACGGCGGCAGTGGGAGCGGACTTCTCGTTTCCAAGCATCGTTAGTTTGATGCTGCAGAGGCGTCGGACCGCGATCGAGAAGCGTCCGATCCCGCCTGCCCTGATGGAGGAGCAGGACCGCCGGCCGCGCCCGGTGGCGAGGTGCCTCCCTCCCGCGGTGTGAAAGCAGTTACGGTCCGAGGGGCGTCTGGTAGTGTCCCCCCACCCCCTGCTGTGGGAGCATCATGTTCTCCTGTTACCCCTCAGGGCCGCCCGAGAGCCGAAAACGGCGGCGTTTATAGTGGAGGAACGGGCTTGTCGAACCTGATGCGAAACCAAAGAAGCTTAGGAAGGGTTAAATTTCGTGGACGAACGCGATGGAAAATCGGGAAGCCACTAGGTTGGAATAGTTTGCTTGTTTGGATAATGACGTACGAACGAACCTGATAATCAGGTAGTCGCAGGAAATGTTAATTTGCCCCGTAACTCTAAATTAATATGCGATACAACTTGTGCGGTAAAGTACCAGTGGGTACGTTGTTACTAATATGCAAGGATTAATGCGTAAATATAGGTTTGACGAATCTACTCGATTTACAAGTGAACGTATTAAAGTTCATATTCTGAATATCAGTATAAATACAAATGCTTCTACAAATAAAATGTGTATGTTACCTAAGTATTTGCACGATGTTGACGCACTGGCCATGCGGGGTCTGACAAGAGAGCCGCCTTAAAGTATGCCGAAAGAACTTCAACCGGACTAGCGGATTCTGACGAGTTAATCGATGATTCGAAAGTTGCAGTAAGCCCAATCTCACTTGACATAACTGACTCTGTACGAACGTGACACGACGTGACTCTACGGATGACTGTCTAACTCTGAACCAGCGAGGGTAGAAACCAAAGGGTTCATATACTCTCAAAATGCCTGTGAGCGCACTAAAACTTTCCATATAAGGGAATTTAGCAGCCTTCGTCGGACCACACCCGTCTTGGCCATAATGCAGCTGGTCGCACATGTGCTCAGGACCCCTTTATCTGTTTATGGTAACCGAATTTTAGGGCGTTTTCCCATCACAGATGCGAGCTCGAAAACGCGTTGAGAGCGACGTATGGAATATAGTCTTCATACGTAACAAAATAAACAGGATACAATTTAAATTATATTTATTTATTAGAATAAGAATAAAAGCTTGATGCAATAGTAACGTGCATTACAGTAAATACTGTAATACATTGGAATGCATATAATAATACATTAAAGTAACCAAGCAGGGTGTTGAATCTACAGTGACCGAAAATAGTATTCATACACCACTATACGCTCTACTTCGGACAGTCGTAACTTGATTTGTAGGATATTATTTTAATCAGTAGGTACATTAAAATGTAGGAAATGAACACGGCTTCCAAATGATATATATTTTATTAAGACTTAAACATCTCATTACAAAGTACGAAACGAAATTCTTAATGAGTACAAATATCGGTGGAAAAAGCTGCCATCTAATGAAAGAATCGTAACTAAAATGATAGAATGAGGGGAATCCCATTTTGCACATTCTTTTGTTTCTAAATTTTGATGTTATTTTCTTAAGTGTTTTGCTTTCCATGGTAGTCAAATGTCATATGGTTACAATGAGTACTAAGAGCAAAGAAACGACTGTTGAAGAAAGAAACATTATAGTCAGACTTCATTAGGATGGAAAATCTCGTCGAAAGATTGGTGAAACAGTGGGAAAAAGTCATGCCATCATCCAATACATTGTAAGTAAGTATAAGGAATCAAAAACAATCGAAAATATCTAAGCGTTGGCTGGATCGGGTGTCGTTGTAAGGCCCTTATCGCTGTTTACGGTGTTGCGATTCTATTGGTGGGATATAGGGAGTTTACGTGGATTCAGGTGCCCGTGGAGCGCTGGACCGCTCTGCTTGTGGAGAAGCGCGGCAAAAACAAACACAAATTGTAAAGTTAAAAAGAACGACTGTTTATTCTGTAAATCAGCGTAGAAAGTACTGTTCGTGACGAGAGATAAAAGAGTTCCGATCTGCGAGGCTTCTTCTTCTCTCCTTTTCGGCTCTGGTTCCTCTTCCTGAGTTCTTTGCTTCTCCTTTGGACTTCGGCTTGTCCAATGGGGTTGGGTCTTGTTGTGGCTGGGCATGTGGAGGTGGCAACGCTTCCGTTTCCGTGTGACAAACCAGGGTGGCGCGAGTTAAGGGAAAAGTGCGGGAAAACTAGAAGAAACCGCGGGAAAGTCGGGGAGAGCGCGCCGGCGAGCTGCTGGGGTTCTCAAGGGTTCCATTGTTTCGGGGTAGGCCATGTGGTGACCAGCCCCGGATATCGTGGGGTCGGCTTTTCAAGGGTTATACGTGACTTTTTAGACTTAGCTACATTTTTACGGTCTGTAGTAAATAAGCTTTAGAAACATCCAAGTGAAGTGTTTTAAAATCTGTACGATAAATAATGTACAGATTTATTTATCGTGTATCCCCCATCCGGTTTCGAATTTCGCACCTAAGTTATTATCACTATCGATAGTTATGATTATATCGTCGACCGTCGATTCGATGTCACTAGATATTAAGACCTACTAACGCGATAGCGTAACAACGGTAAGGCGCTGTTGCGTATGTTACGCTATCGCGCGAACCGAGCCTTAATGTCCTTGACTGGTAAATGAGCGATCACCTATGGAAACTGTATAGGAAGATAGGAAACTACACATATTTAATTATAAAATGTGTATTTAATTTTAAATAAATGCTCTACTAACTAATCTGAAAGCCCCACCCCCCTTTCATGACGCGGTTATTCCCCCGAAATTTCCAAGCCATCGAATTCTCTCCAAGGCTCCATTAGCACGCAAAAACACAACATTGTATCATTATTGCAACACCGAGTCGTTGCCAAGCGTCAGGATTCTAAACAACGTGCACCTGGTTCTCGAAGGTTCCGTTGCCACGCACGACACTACATTGTATTGTTATTAGACTGCTGCGTCACTTCTGAGCGTCTAGGCCGCATACAATGTCAATCACAATTGTAATGAATAAATTAAAGACGGGATTCGAAATCGACTGCATGTACATACATCATATTGTTGAAATACGCCATTATAATTGTTTAAACACCGACTATTAGAAATCGAAGGAACAGAAAGCCCGAGGATTCGAACGCCTAAAACATTCGTTTGGATTACCCTAAACGCTGTCTATTGCAGATCATAATAATCTAGTTATGTTCAAAATGCATATGCGCCATGCCAAAAAACAAAAAGGTTTTCGTTTCGTTGGCGCGCTTTCTCTGGCTTTCGCACATCTCTTCGATTTCCCCTTAAGCGCGCGAAACCCCGACGGCCTCGCAAAGGCAGAAACGTTACCACCTCCACTCCCCCAGGAACGAGCTAAAACCTTACAAAACTCTGCCCAATTGGACCAGGAAAAAACAAGAGAACAATCAAGGACTTCGAGGAGAGGAACCGGAGCCGAAAAGGGAAGAAGAAAAAGCCTCGCAGATCAGAACGTCGTTATTTCTCGAACGATCAGTATCTCTTACGCTGAATAATAGAATAAACAGTTGTTCTTTCTAAACTCTACAATCTGTGTTTAATTCTCCCGCGCCTCTTCACAAGCAGAGCGGTTCAGCGCTCCACGGGCAACCGAACCTGCATAAACTCCCTATATCCCACCAATAGATACGCAACACGAGGGGTGGTATGGTTTCGGTATGGGAAGGGACAGGCTTTTTCGAGAGGCCCAGTCTTGTCGAAGCCGCAGTGAAATAAAGAGAGCATTATTACTTTACTCCAGAGAGCCTACATTTATTGAAAGACTCTTCCATCCTAAAAATAAGCGTCGCAGTGGAAGACCAGCTAAATTAAATGAGAAGGGTGACAGATTTAGAATACGAAAAGTAAAGGAAAATCCTTTCAAAAGCGCTCCTACGATTTCGAAAGAATTGTAGTGAAGAATTGCTCGAAAACCATATCTAATAGGTTTAAAGAAGCTGAATATTTTGCTCGGATTGCTAGGGGAAAACCTTAATATATATTGTTGCGTATCTATTGGTGGGATATAGGGAGTTTATGCAGGTTCGGTTGCCCGTGGAGCGCTGAACCGCTCTGCTTGTGGTGAAGCGCGGCGAAATTAAACACAAGTTATAATCTTTAACAAGAACGACTATTTATTCAGTAAATCAATGTAGACAGTACTGGTTGCAACGAGTTATAAAGAAGTTCTGATCAGCGAGGCTTTTTCTTCTTCCCTTTTCGGCTCTGTTTCCTCTTCCTGCATTCCTTGCTCCTCCTTTTGGTCTCGTCTTGTCCAATGGGGTAGAGTCTTGCTGTGGCTGGGCCGTGGAGGTGGCAACGCTTCCGTTTCCGCGTGACGAGTCAGGGTGCGCACGAGCTAAGGGAAAAACGCGGGAAAGCCAGAAGATTGCGTCGAGAGTAGGTGGGAGTTATCAAAGGCTCCTTTGTTTCGGGTAAGCTATGTGGCGACCGATTCTGGGTATCGTAGAACTCGACCTCTCAAGGGTTGTACGTGACTTTTTGGACCTAATTACATGATAACCGGTGGAGTTTACTAACGTGAATTGATTACACCTGGATTCTCGGAATCGCTCTTTCCTCGGTCACCCATGCTCGGTACGTAAATAATATTCGCTTTCAGGTCGTGTACATTCTCTTTCCGGTTTCGCATTTCGCTCTTAAACTATTTATCATTGTGGACTGTTACAGTTTATATTGGCGGTATTTCATTTGAGATTTCTAGGGAATTGACGCTCGGTTCACGCGACAGCGTAACACCTCCCCCCTTATTGAAAAGGTGTTACCTATGGTGATACCTTTCTAATTATTATCTGAGTACATCTCATCAGGATCTCTTACACTAGTAAACGGGTTTTCGGCTTTATTGATACATAGAGGTGGAGTATATTACAATTGTATTGGATAGTTAAGGAAGTTTGGTTCGCATTAGTTAATATTTTTAGAGATCGGGTCTTATAAATGCCAACTTGAGTTTGTTCGCATGAACGGTCTTATATTTATTTGGTCCCAATTCCAATTCTATTGTTAGGTCGTTAAATACGGTATTTACTCGGTAGGGGCCCGACCAGGCGGAATCAAATTTTGACGTTTTCGGTTCTTTCAGTAAGTACACATGATCGTCTTCACGGAAATTGCGGGGATTTGAGTTTTTGTCATACAACTGTTTGGTTTTCTCTTTCGCTTCGGTTAGGTTATTTGCGGCTGTGGCTTGGGTGGTACTGATTTTTGTAAATAACTCGTCAAGGTAATCATTAAATGTGTGTGGTATTTCCTCTTTGGCAAATTCGGAGGGAATGAGGGCTCTAACGCCATAGACTAGTTCATGGGGGGTAAATCCGGTTGCTTCATGAACTGAGGTATTGTATGAAAACATACCAAATCTAATCCAATCATCCCAATCTGTTTTTGTACAATAATGTTTCAAGTAGTCTATAAATACTCTATGTGCACGTTCCAGGGAGCCTAGTGATTGTGGGTGAAATGCGGTGGAAGTGATTCTCTGAATCCTGAAAATTCTGCAGAAGGTTTTTATTACCTGACTTGTGAAATTTCTGCCTTGATCGGTATGAATTGCCCTGGGGCATCCATGCCGGCTGATAAATTGCTCTGCCAGTGCGATGGCTACAGTTACGGAATCTATTGTTGGTAAGGGTATGGCATCCGAAAATTTGGTTAGATTGTCCTGAAGGGTTAATAAATATCTGTTTCCCCTTTTTGAGATAGGCAATGGACCCACAATATCCATTTGTATTTTTTCAAAAGCTTTGCTGGGAGTATCTGTGATGCGCATGGGTTGCCTAGTTCTAGCGGAGAGCATTTTGTTCTTTTGACAAAGAGGGCAGGAACGGACCAAATTAGAGATTTGGCTTGCCATTCCTGGCCAATAGAATTTTTCCCTGATAAGGTTGTGCAATTTTCGCATACCCCTGTGACCTCCCACAGTGGATTCGTGAAATTCTTTGATAATGCGGGGTCTAATTGATTCATCTGGAGTTATTACTTCCCCGGAGCAGGCAGTAAATACGTATAGTGGGTCATTGAATATTTGTTCTATCTGTTGTAAAAGTTGATTCCAGCCAATGGGTTCTAAACCATTGTTGATATTGGAGATGCTTACAGTTTTCAGCTTCAAGGTGTCCATGAGCTTTTTTAGAGAGTTTAACGAAGTTCGGAGGTCTTGAGGTTTTGGTGTATCATCAGATGTATTTTTGATGAATAAATGAAAGACGTGGTGGGTTTCATTGGGAAGGGTCAGAGCGTCCCCTATTCCGACAGGGTATGATTTTAAGTGATCGATGATGAATTTCCGGTGTGCTATTAGATTCCTGCTCGTCTGGGTTGTAATGGAGTAATCCGTAGGTAGAAAATGTATGAGGTTATCGCGGCGCATAAAGAGGTGATGTTTGGAGTGTTTCAGTGTGGGTACTGGGGGAATCTGTGTGTCTGCTTGATCATTGGTGACTCTAATGGGTAAGGTATTTTGTCTCGTATTTACATGGGTAGCTTGTTCCATTGTAATTTCTGGTTCTATTGTTTCTAGCTTGGATTGCGTTCCGACAGTAAGCGCCTCCCTGCGTGTCTCCTTCCCTCCGTGCTCCGGCATTAAGCCCGATACAGCACTCTCTCCTCCCCTGTCTGGTGCTGCCGGCGTTACGTCCAGGCCAGCACCATATCCCAACATCGAGTGTGCGCTAGCCGGGGCTGGGGCGGAATTATGGGTACTGCAACCTATCCGGTTCACCAGCCAGCGGTTTCGAACATCGACTCCGATGTGGGTGAACGCAGTCCTTGCATAATCTACATTCATTGTGTAGCTAATCTCTGTCTCGGGGGGTGATGACTTTACTTTCTCCGAAGGTAACCTACTTGAGGGGGTACAAACCTCCCCCTCATCCGCGGTATGATATTCATCTGAATCTGTGTCAATCGGTTCTGGTCTTATGTCAGGTTGGGTTCTGGTTTCAGGCCTTGCCACCGCTTTCCCACGCGTGAGGAAAACGGAGGCCACCAATTCTTCGTTTTCTGTCGGTGGGAGGTTAGGATCCAGTGGTCCCGCGGGCAACAGCTCGCCGGCGCCTGCGAGTGCCACGCGCGCAGCCTCTGGATGGGGGTTTGTTGATTTCATGGGTGTTGGCAGCTGGAATGGTGAGGTAGGTTCGGGTTCTATAGGATTTCTGGACAATGCGTCTGCGTTAGCATTTATTCTTCCGGGTTTGTATACGATGTTATAATCATACTCCTCGAGTTTTATGCGCCATCTCATTATTTTCGATGTCGGGTCCCTTACATTATGTAGCCAAACTAGGGGCCGGTGGTCTGTAACGAGGGTGAATTGCTGTCCATAAATGTAGGGTCGAAATTGAGTGACCGCGAATATAATAGCTTGTAACTCTTTCTCGATAGTGGAGTATCTGGCCTCGGTTTCGGTTAGGGTTCTAGATGCATATGAGATAGGGAGATCTTTTCCAATAGGGCCTTGACTCAACACTGCTCCAATTGCAAAATTGGAAGCGTCGGTTGTAACTAGAAAGGGTTGTGTGAAATCTGGGAATTGCAGAAGGGGGTCCGAACAAATTATGTCGCGCAGATTCTCAAAAGCAGCCTGAGCAGCGTTGTCCCATACGAAAACTGTGTTTTTTTTTAACAGCCGGGTAAGGGGGTTAGCGATGTTCGCCATATTCTGAATAAATCTTCTGTAATACCCTACGAGCCCTAGGAACTGTTTGACGTTTTTTGTATTTTTGGGCAGGGGGAACCGTTTTACTGCTTCTATTTTCGCGGGGTCTGGTTTTACGCCGTTGCTGGAAATAATGTGTCCCAAGTAGGTGACCTCTTTACGAAGAAATAGGCATTTATCCGGTTGGAGGGTTAGACCGGCGTTTTGCAATCGTGATAACAGGCTATTTAACCTTCGGGTATGTTCGCTAAGGGAGTCGGCGTAAACTACTATGTCATCCATATAGACGAACAACTCGGTTCCCGTTAAACCGGACAGAGCTATATCCATGACCCTTTGGAAGGTCGCGGGGGCGTTTTTGAGACCGAAGGACATTCGATTGAACTCGTAATGCCCATTGGGTGTTGAAAAGGCGGTTTTTGGTTTCGATTCTTCGGAGACAGGTATCTGGTGAAAACCAGAGGCTAAATCCAGGGTGCTGAAGTACTTAGAGCGGCCAAGTTGATCGAGGATGTCCGTGATGTTAGGGAGGGGGTACGCGTCGCCGATGGTTTTATCGTTTAACTTCCGGTAATCTATCACCATTCGCCAGCGTGGTTTTCCCGTCGCGTCGGGCTTTTTTGGCACAATCCACACAGGAGAATTGTACGGGGAGACAGATGGTTGGATTAATTTATTGGTGAGCAGGGCATTGACTTGTTCTTTAATTTCGTTCTTATGGACGGGGGGAAACCTGTACTGTTTGGTGTTTATGGGTGTCTCATCGGTCGTTCGAATGGAATGGCTGGTAAGCGCGGTACTACCTAAATTGTCCTCAGGAAGATAGAATTGATAAGGGAATTTCCCAATTATGCTAAGGAGGCTTCCCTTTTCCTCCTCGTTCAGCTCGTCCAGTTTAAGAGCCTGGAGCAATCTAGAAATCCTCTGGGCGGTGGATTTGATTTTTTTCCCTTTTGGGGCCGTTCGCGGAGCTGGAAGTTTGACGTGGAAGTCCTCTAATTCGCGCGGCTGTGTAGTGAGAGTAATGTGGCTTGGAGTCGTGTTGATTGCGAAAATTTTCGAAAATCCTCCCTCTTGTTTAGCCAAAACTTCCCCGATGAATACCCCCGGCCCGGCTTCTATGCGTCTAATATAACCAAATTCTTTGTTCTCTGTTACGGGTAACATTATTAACGTTTTACTACGCGGGGGTAACTCGAAAGACGAAGGGGGGCGGGAGGATAAACTGTGATCAATAAGTCGGACGACGGTGGGTGCGGTTTTCCCGAATATCACCGCGGCTTCCGTTTTCTTTAAGAAAGGTACCCCTAAGATTCCCATTTCCGCGATAGGAAAATCATCGCAGACGATCTGAAATTCTACCCTATTACCATATAAATCTAACATCACCTGTCCGCATGTGCGGGGCATTCCTGAACCTATTCCTACGAGTTCGTATACAATGTCTTTGTCAATTTTTGCGTGGGATCTTAATCCTCCGGATTTAATGAGGTTTAGTTCGGCACCGGTGTCGACGAGGAAGGGGGCGGTGCCTGTTGTGAAAAGGTCATGGGTGATCGGTACGACGGGGGATCGTGAAAATCCGTCTGTCTGGCATGCGAAGCAGATTCGACGAGTGCGGCGCGTGCTATGAGGGGCTCGGGGCGCGGTGTACTGCGTTGCGCCCCCCCCTTGTAGTTTAAAGACGCACCGTTGCCAGAGGCTGACTTTGATGTTAAATGCCTGTTTTGTTGCTGATTCCTATAACAGTTACCCTCCGTGTGACCCGTTTTCCCGCAATTCCTACACCGAGGAGGGTTCGACCGAGGGTGGTTGCGGGGGCAATTTATACGTAGGTGGCCCCGTTTGCCACAGCTATAACACTCACGAGAATCGCCTGACTGCATGTCCGGCAAGAACACTTTCGTGTCTGGGGCAAGGAGGCTAGGAATGGAACCGCCGGAAGGTTTCTTTGCGCGCGATGCTGTTTTTATAGCGTCCTGGAGATCCGAAGTCCCCAACATTTCGAGAAGCCGACCGGTCGTATGGTCGCAGAGACCATTTATGAAACCCGATATTGCTTCGCGCTCAAGGATACTTCTGTAACCGGTGAATTGATTCGCGTCGAGCTCTTCCCGCGCGGTTTCGATGCCGCGTGTTAGTATTTCGCGGACCCGCTGTCCGCTGGTCGTGTTGTAGTGCTGCTGATAGGGCCTCCGTGGTCTTCCTTCCTGATGTCTTGAACGTGCGTGCGATAAACCAGGGTATTCGGCACGGCCGTAGTTTACCGCTCCTCTCCGATATTTATCCTTGCCCCTGGGGAAACCGTGCAAAACCCAGGAGAGAGAGATTGCACTGTTGATGAACGCCTTCCACAAGCCGGCTGCAGAGGATGAATTTTTCAAATTATCCTCCTTATTTTGAATATCCCACCGCTGTCACCAAAAAGATATAGCTATGTTGCGTATCTATTGGTGGGATATAGGGAGTTTATGCAGGTTCGGTTGCCCGTGGAGCGCTGAACCGCTCTGCTTGTGGTGAAGCGCGGCGAAATTAAACACAAGTTATAATCTTTAACAAGAACGACTATTTATTCAGTAAATCAATGTAGACAGTACTGGTTGCAACGAGTTATAAAGAAGTTCTGATCAGCGAGGCTTTTTCTTCTTCCCTTTTCGGCTCTGTTTCCTCTTCCTGCATTCCTTGCTCCTCCTTTTGCCCTCGTCTTGTCCAATGGGGTAGAGTCTTGCTGTGGCTGGGCCGTGGAGGTGGCAACGCTTCCGTTTCCGCGTGACGAGTCAGGGTGCGCACGAGCTAAGGGAAAAACGCGGGAAAGCCAGAAGATTGCGTCGAGAGTAGGTGGGAGTTATCAAAGGCTCCTTTGTTTCGGGTAAGCTATGTGGCGACCGATTCTGGGTATCGTAGAACTCGACCTCTCAAGGGTTGTACGTGACTTTTTGGACCTAATTACATGATAACCGGTGGAGTTTACTAACGTGAATTGATTACACCTGGATTCTCGGAATCGCTCTTTCCTCGGTCACCCATGCTCGGTACGTAAATAATATTCGCTTTCAGGTCGTGTACATTCTCTTTCCGGTTTCGCATTTCGCTCTTAAACTATTTATCATTGTGGACTGTTACAGTTTATATTGGCGGTATTTCATTTGAGATTTCTAGGGAATTGACGCTCGGTTCACGCGACAGCGTAACAATATATTTGTATACATAACAACTAAATTATTACTAATTAAAAGCTATTGTATTTTATCATTTAAAAAATATCATGTAAATATAATATAAATCAAATTAATTAAATCTTAAAAAGGAAAAAAGCAACTGCATTCCTATCACGTTTATGTAGGTGTCCATATTCCTAGACACATGTACTTGGGAAAAAGTTAGATTTTAAATATCATTTATCGTTAGCAGGATCTGCTAGGTTTGTCGCACTAATCTGCTCTAGCAGGTTTTGTTCTATTATAGCTGCCTGTTTACTGCAATTACTGAATTTAACAGACAATGCATTGAATCTGTGAGAATTCTGCTTAAACAGCCTGCCAACAGGCGTATGGAACTATCTGTTCTAACAGGTTTGACTAACTGTGTTGTAAATATGTTTATATTTTCAGAGTAAGGTATGTATGTTAGAAATAATATAATTATTTCTATAAGATTGTCAGGTTTAGTAAAAGAATGCTTATTCGTTGGAGGTTCTGGGGGTGGTGCCATTGGGTTCGTCACAGTCCTCTTACCAAAAGGCATTGCCTTTCCCATTCCGTGGCCAGATCTTCCAGGAACAGAATCCCTATGCTTTAGCCATGTGACGTCAGGTCACTTGCCATACTCAAAGTCTCTATCTCTTGTATATAATAAACCATCCCTCAGCGCTCGATAGCTAGAAGACCCAGAGTGGTCGCCAGCCTCCGCCTGCCGACAGGATGTTTGGTTCCATTCATTAACTTCCAAGACGTGCAATGACAATGTCAATCCTCGCATTCCTAAAACACTCTTCGACCACGTGTAAGACTGCGTCCCCATCATAAATGATCCACAGGGGGCGTAGTACGTAGTACAGTACGCTGTTGCTAACATGTAAATATTAACGACTATGTTAAATATACAATGAGAGACAGTGTAATATAATATCAGCCGTTTACTATAAACACAACTTCATTTCAGCACAAAAAAAGGAACATGCACTGTCTGTCCCTTTCTATGTTCTCAATGGACTCCAGCTGCTTCTGAGGTAAGATTCGACAACCTGTCTCTTGAAAAGTTTTATTTGGGTCCCAGTGTTTTAAGACTTACGCATGTTTTACTGTAATACATAGACATATAATGTCTACAAAATAAGAATTCAAGAACTGATTACGCACTACATAAATTTATTTTCAATGACTAAAAATTGATTTATTAAATAACATTGAATTTTTTTTAACTACAGCATATTAAAATATATTAACAACGCGCCGAAATTACACGTGCTCGACGCTGATCCACACAATTCGAAAATTCCTCGACTAAAGTAGAGCACTTAAGAATCTCTTTAGGATGTTCTTGATAACACTTGAGCACTTGTTCGGAACTGTTTTTGCATGGCTGGGCAGTATCCTGAATATTTACATCTTTTTTACCTGTAAAAATTTCACAACAAAAACGAAATTAATAATTTATAATTCTACAGACTTATAATCTATAGCGGCTGTTTTCGTGATCTGCACGATTTTTCTGCAATTTGCGTCAAGATAATAAAGTTTTATTATCAAAAATTAATCTGCATCGAGTGCACAATATACATCGATAAAATAAAATTAATATTTTTAATACAACAAAGTCCCATAACTCTGATTCGGTGTAGGGAAGCTTTTTGGAGCCATTATTCATATTAAAAGACTTTAGAATACCTATTTTTATATGCAAAGAACAGAGTTAAATATAATGGAATCAATTTCTTGAAAGTAATGAAAAGAATATACACAGTAACATTTATACCACGCTAACTATATTGAAATAACAAAACTAATGCATAATGGAACATAAATTATAGAATTAACATCTGTATGAAGAATGAACATATGTCTGTTCGTTTTAGCGACAATACAATAAGTTCTGATATTACATATTTAAAAAATAAATTCAGCATTAAAGACAGGTCATACAGTAGCGGACAAAAAAGTTAACACTTCATACAAAGCGGATAAACAAATTATCACTAATATCAACT
The DNA here is from genome assembly GCA_963969485.1 of Nomada goodeniana. Taxonomy (NCBI): domain Eukaryota; kingdom Metazoa; phylum Arthropoda; class Insecta; order Hymenoptera; family Apidae; genus Nomada; species Nomada goodeniana. The sequence continues at coordinate 8,594,104 of OZ018305.1, read as the reverse complement.
TAAAAGATTAATATTTATTGATTATACTATTTGATAGAGATTTTAATGCTCTATACTCTACACAAGCTAATTAAGATTGGATTTATTTTATTAACAAACGATTTGGATTGAAACTCTCAAACATGGAAGAGGGTATAATGGTGTGGGGAGCATTTAGTCTTTCGGGATTAGGTCCTATCCACAGAATAAATGGTATAATGGACCAATACCAATATTGTGGTATTTTGAAAACGGTCATGAAACCATATGCTAATCGGGTCATGCCTGTACAATGGATATTCCAGCAGGATAATGACCCCAATGATACAGCAAAGTGTTCAAAATTGGTTTTCGGACAATAATATGCAGGTAATGAACTGGCCATCACAATCGCCAGACTTAAACCCCCTGAAAATTTATGGGGCACAGTTAAGCATGCACTAAATCGGCTGAAATTCAAAAGACAAGACGATCTGTCTATAATGAATACAATGCCTAACAGATGTAAGGCCGTCCTAAATACTAAAGATGCATCCAAACAATATTAGATTTCTTGATACTTTTCCAACGTGGTAATTTTTCGTTGCTTTTCAAAATGTACTATTTTTGCTTAATTTGAATTAAAATTTTTGCTTTTTACTCAAATATATGCAATTTTACTTTGGTATATATAATCCTTAATCCTCTATCAAAATATATATTACGTATACATAAAAGTTTAAATTTGAAGTTGAGAAATAACAGAAATACAAGAAATCCGAAAAGTGGTAACTTTTTTGTCTGCTACTGTAGGTTTCTATGGATTGCTCAAAAGCCAATCAGTGTAAGTCCAACTTTCCCTGTACATGAGTTTTGTAGTTCAAAAACCCCTTTATTGTTAAAACATTCAGAACTGAGAATTTATCAACTTTGATAAATCGATTAAGTCACTATTTTTAGTTGTAAGCAATACATGACGGTACTAACATTGTCATTTTTTGTCCAAGTAATTTCCAAAAACCTTAGTTCGCTTGGTTTAATGCTAATGGACCTGATTGGCTTCTGAACCCTTCACATAGATTTTAGAAAAATGTGTAGAAGCATTGAGCAAATTAGTAAATGGAGCGTAGTTCAAATGTTATTGACTATTAACGCAAAACTATCTTTTATAACTATCTGAGGATTCTATAAAAATATCTCTATACGTACCATCGGTATACAGTTGTTCTACAGCTTTCTTGTATTCTGTATCAATAATGTCATTAATTTGCGCATGCTTTCGTTCTAAATTCTTTACACGGTTTTGCCAATAATTATCTTGATTACGTAATTCTTCTAACTTCTGTTGCTGTATTTGGAGCGCAGTTAATGTTAATTGTGGATGATATGTGGGATATCCAGAATTCACTGGTATATCACCACTTTGATGTAACTGCGGTGGTACAGCTGTCTGCGAAGACAATTCTGTTACACTAGCGGATCTTACTTCGTTAACCACACCACCATTTGTTTCATTCGCTTTATGAGTTAATCGATCCACAACAGATTCCGATATCCCTATAACACCTATTTCTTCGTTATCGATAGTAAGTTTACGAGTACTTTGACCAGAACCCATATTAGTAATTTATTCTCCCTTTTAACAAATCCAAGCCGTTCTCTTATCTTTGATGATGCAAAATTTTACCAAAACGTTATCAATTATAGATGGATCCTAAGGTTAGTTACCTGCAAAATGAATACAAACATTATAAAAGAGAAACAACCTATTAAATATCCGAATTTAACATGAATTTTCATTTTTATGAGGTAAACCAATACACTAGAAAAATTCTCTTAGACGTTAGCTTTAAATTGTATAACTTATCATTATATAATTGTTGTCAAATATGTGATTCTCATATATCAATGTATTTAATTAGGAGATCACACATTTTTCACATCCTTCTGGATCTTATTTTCGTAATGTTCATCACCGTCATATCATTTTATTTCAATTAAATAAGAATTAGTTGGAAAATGTAATAGAAATCTGACAGCAACACACACACGTTGAATTTTGTAAACACTAATTTATTGCTTTAAATATTCTGTCTGTTTATATATATTAGGGAGGTTATGTAACGTTCGAACCTTGGGCCGTAATCTCAAATGTTTTATTTAACAAAAAAGGTATACGTAGGAAAATTTGATCTACATTGGAAACAATTTTGAATATGTAAATCAGCAATATCATAGTTACATTTTATAGGATACAGTACCGTACTATTCTTACACAACTGAGATAGCTAAATGCATTATAAGAAAACATGCAATTTATACACATTGAATACTATACAAAGTTACGACATAAAGGTATGTTCACAAATCGCCGCAGCAATGAGCTTTCGGCTTACAACCAGTATGTACTGTTACGCTATCGCGTGAACCGAGTTTCAATTCCCTAGAAATCCCAAATGAGATACCGCCAATATAAACTGTAACGATAAGTAGTTTAAGAGCGAAATTCGAAACCGGAAAAGGAATGTACACAACCCTCGGAATGTCGAGTACTACGATACCCAGAACCGGCCTCCACATAGCTTACCCGAAACAAAGGAGCCTTTGATAACTCCCACCTACTCTCGACGCAATCTTCTGGCTTTCCCGCGTTTTTCCCTTAGCTCGTGCGCACCCTGAATTGTCACGCGGACATGGAAGCGTTGCCACCTCCACGGCCCAGCCACAGCAAGACTCTACCCCATTGGACAAGACGAGGGCAAAAGGAGGAGCAAGGAATGCAGGAAGAGGAAACAGAGCCGAAAAGGGAAGAAGAAAAAGCCTCGCTGAGCAGAACTTCTTTATAACTCGTTGCAACCAGTACTGTCTACATTGATTTACTGAATAAATAGTCGTTCTTGTTAAAGATTATAACTTGTGTTTAATTTCGCCGCGCTTCACCACAAGCAGAGCGGTTCAGCGCTCCACGGGCAACCGAACCTGCATAAACTCCCTATATCCCACCAATAGATACGCAACAGTACTGTTGCGTATCTATTGGTGGGATATGGGGAGTTTAGGTAGGTTCGGTTGCCCGTGGAGCGCTGAACCGCTCTGCTCGTGGAGAAGCGCGGAAGAATCAAACACAAGTTATAATCTTTAACAAGAACGACTATTTATTCTATTATTCAGCGTAAGAGATACTGATGGTTCGAGGAATAACGAAGTTCTCTTGAATGTGGCTGCTTCTTCTTTCCATTTCGGCTCTAGTTCTTCTTCTTGAGTTCCTGTTTTCCTCCTCTCCTTTGGTAGTAGCCAATGAGGTTGAGTCTTGGTGGGCCTTGGATCGTCCTTGGGCGCGTGGAAGTGGTAACGTTTCCGTTCTCAGGTACGAACGTAGGGGTGTACGCGCAAAGGGGAGAATGGGAAAAATCCGGTGAACGCGTGAAAGTCGCATGGTAACGGTAAATGAGGAATCATGGAAAAAACCTAGTAAAATACGCGAAAAGACCGAAGAGTCTTACAGCGTTTTCTAAGGATATGCGTACATTAATTAATCTGACTTTGAATTTAGCTCCTGAATTCTTATCGCTATCGATAAGTGCGATTTTACTGTCGATTCGGGGTTCGATGTTACTAGACATTAAGCCTGACTAACGCGATAGCGTAACAGTACATACTGGGTATGTAGTGAATGTATACAGGGTGACAGAACACTCAGGGAACATCGAGGATTGACGTGTAGCTGGGGTGTATATAAGCAACCTTTTCCTTGATAATAATGTTATATATAGTTTCGTTTTTGAGTTATTAACGAAAAACACTGGCCAATGAGAGCGCCCGTCAGGCATCGGCCTAAGGAAGGCTGTGGACTTAGACACCTAAAAATAACGGGCGCGAAACGGTCGGACCTGAGGGCCACCGTCAGCGTAATATGCGATATGTGCCAATGTATAAAGGTGAAATCCACAGTGAACCTGACGAAAGCAATAAAATGGAAACCAACCAAAGTGCCGTTGCTGGAACTATTTTGAATGGAGGCAGTTATGCCCAAATGTAGGAGTTCCTTGCTGCAATGAACATACCATGTCAAGGAAGAAATTTAGGAAGCATCACGATGATATCGCGAAGTCACTAATTGTTGCTGCAGAAAAAGAGATGGTAGCAGCGGCAGAGGAAGAAAAACGCTTGCCCATTGAAAGAGGCGACATTGTTCCCGGATTTGGGGTCCCTCACATCCCCGTCGTGGCTGATAGAAGCTGGATGAAAAGATCATAACGGACTAGAACGTACGATCCCTCGTCTGGAGTCGGCGTTATAATCGAATACCATACGAAGAAAGTTTTATTTACCGACGTCAGAAACAGGGTTTGCAGGATTTGTCGGTATGCTGCGAAAAAGAAAGAAGAGCCTCGAAACCACACGTGTTTCAAAAATTGGGGCACAAATCAAGCATCAACGGCTATGGAAAGTGACACTATAGTCGAAGGGATTGTTACGAGCCGGGGCTGTGGGCAACGCCTAGACCGGCGAGGTTGATATAACCCAAGGAATATGGTTGAGAATTTATTAGTAAGGTGCACGGACGAACCCGATGCGAAATCGGGGAGCCGCTGGGATATGTGTAGCGAGGACGAACCCGATGCGAAATCGGGGAGCCTCAGGAATAGAGTCAAGCGCGGACGAACCTGATGCGAAATCAGGGAGCCGCAGGAGGGTGAAACGTCGTGGACGAACCCGATGCGAAATCGGGGAGCCACTAGGAAAGAAGTTCGCAGACGAACCCGATGCGAAATCGGGGAGATGCTAGGAGGTTGGCTTATTCACAGACGAACCCGGCGCGGAGCCGGGGAGCTGTTCGGAGGTTGGAAAACGTACGGACGAACCTGATGCGAAATCAGGGAGCCGTAGGATACAGACGAACCTGGTGCGAAACCAGGGAGCTGTAGGATGGGTTAGGTTTCGTGGACGAACCCGATGCGAAATCGGGGAGCCACTGGGTTGGAGTATTTGTAGTTATTTTGTTTGGATAAGGCGTGCGGACGAACCTGATGCGAAATCAGGGAGTCGCAGGAAATATTAGTTTGTCTCGTAACTTTTAAATTAATATTCGATACAACTCGAGCGGTTAAGTTGTATCTGTGGGAACGTTACTACCGATATAAAGGATTACGGGGTAAATATAGGTTTAACGAATCTACTCGATTTAATGGTGAACAAATTATAAATATATATTCAAATCAGTCGTTGGTACAAATGTAATTGTCGCGATAGAAATAATATAAAGTATGTGAGTTACCTAAGTATTTGCACGGTGTTGACGCACTGGCGATGCGGGGTCTGAGAGCCGCTTTAAGAGTGTTCCGAAAGAACTTCAACCGGACTAGCGGATTCTAACGGGTTAATCTATGATTCGAAAGGTGCGCTAAGCCCAATCTCACTAGATATAACTGACTCTGTACGAGCGTGGCACGACGTGACTCTACGCGTGACTATGTAACTCTGAACCGACGAGGGTAGACACCAAAGGGTTTATATACCCCCGAAATGCGCGGGAACGCATTAGGACTTTCCATATAAGGAAATTTAGGAGTCTTCGTCGGACCACGCCCGTCGTGGTCATAATGCAGCTGGTCGTACATGTGCTCAGGACCCCTTTTTCTGTTTATGATAACCGAAAGAGTTTTAGGGCGTTTTCCCATCACAGACGCGAGCTCGAAAACGCTTTGAGAGCGACGTATGGAATATTCTTCATACGTAACATCTCCCCCCCCCCAGATGAAACATCGCGGTTCGCGTGATGCTTTCGCAAAGGAAGGAAAAATGCCCCAAAATTCTCCGTAAAAAGAAAGGCGTATAACGTTGTCGGGTGTAGTGTGTATGGGTGTACTTATTGCTATTGTGATCGCTGCAATGTACGGTGTTTTCTTCTTTCTGATTAATTGAGATCCTAGGTCCTTGCTGATGATGTAAAATAAGCGTGTTTCAGTTTATCCTGATGTTTTGTGATTAGCTTGTTGTGTTTCTGCAGTACTACGTTGTTCAGATCCGTTACGTCTACTATCTCATACGGTTCAATGTAATGCGGATCGAATTTGTTAATACGTGGTTCCAGGAGTACGTAAACGGAATCGCCTACATTAAACGTTGCTGGTTTTGCACGAAGATCGTAATAGCCTTTTGAACGGGTTTTTGCCTTATTTAAGTTATCTGAAGCTAAATTGCGGATATTAGTCATATGTGTTATCAAATCTATTAAGTAATCTCCGTATGAGTGTAACTTTTCGCCGGTTGGAAAAGAACTGGGTTCTCGAGCTGGTTTTCCGAAAATTAGTTCATACGGAGTAAAATTTGTTGCTTCATGAACTGATGTATTGTAGGAGAACATTGCAAACGGTATTAATAAATCCCAATCTTCGTAATTATCCATGTAGTGCTTGAGGTACTCGGTGAGTACGATGTGACTTCGTTCCAGTGATCCATTGGTCTGCGGTCTGTATCCTGAGGTAGTAATTTGTTTAATTCTGAATATTTCCGATAAATTGGTCATAAGGTTTCCAATAAAACTGGTTCCCTTGTCCGTCAGTATTGCACGAGGTGTACCATAGATTGCGATGAAATGTCTGGCAAAAGCATCTGCAATAGTAGTAGCTCGAATATTTGGTATTGCTACTGCCATGCAATATTTAGTTAAATTATCCTGCATGGTGAGAATGTATCTGTTTCCGCTAGGCGTGATGGGTAAAGGTCCCACTGTATCCAAAGCGATTTTATCGAAAGGTCCCAAAGGTGTGTCGGTAATTAGCATAGGTTGACGAGTTTTCGCTCGGACTAATTTTTGTTCCTGGCAGCTTTGACATTTCCGGATGTAATCTTGAATCTCGCTGCGCATTTGCGGCCAATGGAATTTTGATCGGATGCGTTTATATGTTTTCGTTATTCCTTTGTGTCCACCAATTAAGCTATCATGAGCTTCGCGGATTATTTCTTGTCTGTCTTCTGTGGATGGTGTAGTAATGATACAATTGCAAATACTAATTTGTAGAGCTGTTCCAGTGAAAATTTCTTCTAATAGTTTGAGAAAATCATTGACTGGCAACTCCTTGTTGTGGACCTTGTGAAGGTCCCCGGTTGCAGAAATTCGGAATGATTTGATCTGGTGTTGTTTTAAGATATCCTTTGGATCCATTTCTATTTGATGGAATTCACTTGCGAAATCGAAGACTGAGAAGTATTTAGCTCCTCCCAATCGGTCTAATATTTCCGTGATTTGTGGTAATGGGTATTTGTCCGAAATAGTTTTTTTCATTGAGTGCGCGGAAATCTATTACTAAACGCCAGCGTTTATTACCCTGTGCGTCTGCTTTCTTAGGAACAATCCATAAAGGCGAGTTATATGGAGATTTGGAATGATTAATGATGCCTGCAGATAGCACAGTGCTGATCTGTTTTTGAATTTCTTTCTGATGTACAGGTGGGTAACGGTATTGTCTCGTATTAATCGGAATATCATTAGTCGTGTGAATTGAGTGGTTGAAATCACGAGCTTTCCCGAGTTTGTCTCCTGGCAGGAAAAATCGGTCGGGAAATTCCTCTACTAACTCAGAAACGAAATTCCGTTCCTCTTTGTTTAAATGGTCTAAATTGATTGTTTGTAAAATTCCCTGAATCCTGTCTTTCCTAGTATTGAAGTTCGACGGGTGTTCCATTCCTGGATAAGAATCTTCATCAGATGTACTTAAAATGTCATAGGGCTCCAAAATTTGAGGCTCTATCTCTACGTCAATTTCTTCTTCGCTGGTGTTTGTTGCCATAACGTAACATTTGCCTTCATTGTTTGTTACGACTGCTTCCCCTATGTAAAGTTGCTCATGGGTTTTGATACGCGGTAAATATCCTTCCTTCATTTTCACGTTTGCTACTCTGACAGCAATCTGCTGCGATGTTCTAGGCTTGATGCAATATTTAGTAACTGTCTGCTGTTTTTTTGTTTGAGGTAAATCTTGATAATTTGAAAAACGTAGAGGTCGAATCGGCTCATTTTTTAAAGTTAAAGTTCCATGATAATAGGAAATCTCGGCTTCTTCTTGTTTTAAGAACGGGCTTCCGATAAGTCCATCTGCGTCTAACGCAAGATTCTTTACCACATAGAAAAATGCTGGAGATCCATGAATATTGAGGATTGTCGTTCCAAGAGTGTGAATCGGTGTCGTTGTCAGTCCGGTCAATTCAATTTCTTCCCTAGAAATTATTTCTGCGGTTCTTCCGAGAACGTCGATGACCACCAGGTTCACGGCTGCTCCACCATCAATTAAAAATTCTCCCGTTCCTGATTCCAATTCCGGAACTTTGATTTTGATTCTTGGTGCAGGTGCCTCCTTTCCTTCGGCGATCTTCCTCGTTTCCGCTCATCGTGTCGCCTGTACGTTGAGCGCGATTTAAGTTAAAAGACTTGGTCGATTCGACGGACGAATCTCGCGAGTCCCGGTGATGACGCGAATTGCGCGGATGTTTCCGACATGACTTTTCGTCATGTCCGTTCATACCACAATGCCAGCAATACAAACTTGGCTTGCGGTTTCTATCAGAATTTTTAAGAATTGATATTTTTGGTCCTCGATCATCTATATTAGATGAATCGCGGTGGTTGGAAGGGGATCTCGAGGGGCTTCTTTGGTGCAAGGTCCAAGCCGTCGCGCGTCCTTGCCTCTCTCGTTCCTCTTCAAACTCAGGTGTTCTCGCATGTCGTTCCCTGAACCGGTCGTATCTACTCGGCGAGTGAGGGTACGACACTTCACGGTCGTAATTACGAGAATCTTGAGCGTAGCGGTCTCGACGTGACCATCTAGCAGGTGATTCACTGCTAGGCGACTGTCGTCGATTTCTTAATTTTCGATCTATTTGTATCACGGCGTCGTAAGCCTGTTCAAGTGTACCTAAGTCTTGAATCTGAGCCGACACTTTCCAAGAAATCCGATCCGGTAAACCATCGATGAAGTTTTCTTTAACGTCGTGTTCCATTTCCTTGACGAAATCTTCAGCGTGATCCAGATATCTTTCCCGGATAGCTCCGCGCGTACAATAAACAAGATGACTTGTTCTATCGACATACTGTCGAATACTTTCTCCATCACGAATATGTAACTTCGCGATTTCGACTTGAAAATGTGACAAATTTCTACCCGGCGCGAATCTTTTTTTCAAATGCTTAATTAAAGCCTTAACAGAGTCGAATTTATGCTCTATCGTGCATCTACGTGCTGGACCGATAAGCTTAGTTAAAACAATTGCAAGATACTCCGCTCCCGTACCCTCAGGAATCAAAGTTAACCCGTCTTCCACATTTTGAGCAAAGTGCGTCAACGATGGTTTTTCTCCGTCAAAGGTCGGAATGGACGATGTAATATTCTGTATACACGTCCGTTGCGTTAAGAGTGTCATTGAATTGGCGATCGAAACAGTCAGGTTCAACATCTCATTAGAGGAGACGTTCGCGTGTGGGTTTGCCATTTAAAAATATTATTAAAGTAATTAACTAGGGAAAACTAGTATATTGTAAATGTTCACCTACGAGTAATAGAACGTATTTTAAAAACCAAAATTTACGGTAATTCTAAATCAGTAGTATCCCACCGCTGTCACCAGTTTTGTTACGAGCCGGGGATGTGGGCAACGCCTAGACCGGCGAGGTTGATATAACCCAAGAAATATGGTTGAGAATTTATTAGTAAGGTGCACGGACGAACCCGATGCGAAATCGGGGAGCCGCTGGGATATGTGTAGCGAGGACGAACCCGATGCGAAATCGGGGAGCCTCAGGAATAGAGTCAAGCGCGGACGAACCTGATGCGAAATCAGGGAGCCGCAGGAGGGTGAAACGTCGTGGACGAACCCGATGCGAAATCGGGGAGCCACTAGGAAAGAAGTTCGCAGACGAACCCGATGCGAAATCGGGGAGATGCTAGGAGGTTGGCTTATTCACAGACGAACCCGGCGCGGAGCCGGGGAGCTGTTCGGAGGTTGGAAAACGTACGGACGAACCTGATGCGAAATCAGGGAGCCGTAGGATACAGACGAACCTGGTGCGAAACCAGGGAGCTGTAGGATGGGTTAGGTTTCGTGGACGAACCCGATGCGAAATCGGGGAGCCACTGGGTTGGAGTATTTGTAGTTATTTTGTTTGGATAAGGCGTGCGGACGAACCTGATGCGAAATCAGGGAGTCGCAGGAAATATTAGTTTGTCTCGTAACTTTTAAATTAATATTCGATACAACTCGAGCGGTTAAGTTGTATCTGTGGGAACGTTACTACCGATATAAAGGATTACGGGGTAAATATAGGTTTAACGAATCTACTCGATTTAATGGTGAACAAATTATAAATATATATTCAAATCAGTCGTTGGTACAAATGTAATTGTCGCGATAGAAATAATATAAAGTATGTGAGTTACCTAAGTATTTGCACGGTGTTGACGCACTGGCGATGCGGCGTCTGAGAGCCGCTTTAAGAGTGTTCCGAAAGAACTTCAACCGGACTAGCGGATTCTAACGGGTTAATCTATGATTCGAAAGGTGCGCTAAGCCCAATCTCACTAGATATAACTGACTCTGTACGAGCGTGGCACGACGTGACGTTACGCGTGACTGTGTAACTCTGAACCGACGAGGGTAGAAACCAAAGGGTTTATATACCCCCGAAATGCACGGAAACGCATTAGAACTTTCCATATAAGGAAATTGAGGAGTCTTCGTCGGACCACGCCCGTCTTGGTCATAATGCAGCTGGTCGCACATGTGCTCAGGACCCCTTTTTCTGTTTATGATAACCGAAAGAGTTTTAGGGCGTTTTCCCATCACAGACGCGAGCTCGAAAACGCTTTGAGAGCGACGTATGGAATATTCTTCATACGTAACAGGATCAAGACTAGCGTAGAAAAACGTGGGCTTGTTTATTCAACGCTGATTGCTGATGGGGATAGCAGCGTATACAAGAAAATTATAGATGCAGACCCATATAAATCGCAGATTCGTGTAAAAAAAATTGAGTGCACGAATCATTTGTTGCGAAATTTTGGCAAAAAAATGAAAGAAATTGTAAAGATGACAACACGTGGCTCATTGAGAAGAATCGTTGAACGTAGCATGCGAATGCGCGCGGGCATAGTAAAAGTCGCGGAGTTCAGATACAGTCAGAACGTAACAACCGCTGAGAAAATAAAAAATTTGCATGCGGACATACACAATGTTCCTAGTCACGTTTTTGGTGAACACGCAGATTGTTCAAAACTTCAATACTTTTGCGATGGAACCAGTAAAAAGGATGGAAAGAACATTGTTCCAGAACTTATCAGGACAGGAGTGTACGAACACATTAAAGAAATACTTTGACCATTGTTGGCGCATGCCGAGAGTTTGCTATACAATAGCAATAATAATACTGTAGAAAGTTTTAACGGAATTATCGCCAAATACACAGGTGGAAAAAGATTGAATTTCGGCGAGAGGATCTTACACGGGAAGATGTGCTGCTGCTGTCCTGCAATATAACACAAAACAAGTGTTGTCGCGTCTAAATACGGCGATGAACAAGAAACCGGCCGTTATTTTATGCCAAATGGAAAATAGAAGGAAGAAAGAAAACCGGAGGTCCGCTGAAAAGCTGAAGAAAAAAAGGATTCCTAAGCACGTGCGGAAACAATTCCGTCCGGAAGTGGATTCCAATTACGGACCGAAAGCGCAAACGCCAGATATAACCAAAAATATTTATGAATTGGAGCAGAAAAATCATATGGAAATGTTGCATAATTGACAAAATAGAAGAGATGCCATTGAGAATGAAATCATCGGTCAAACAAATCCGAGATGGAATATTCAATATATTAAATTGAATTTTATTTAATCAACCATTTCCATCAACTTTTTGTTTTTTAAATTGCATTGAAATTTTTTTCACATGTCACATAAATGTCACATTTTTCAATTGGGGGCTAAGTTTGGCGAGTCTCACATAACTCGTTGGGTAACCTCGTATGCGTAACAGCATTTTCCACTTCTCCAGGAAAATAAAAAAATTCTTCTATTTAAAATATGACAAACACGCCCCGTTTGATTAGATTCGAGACTCTAGTTAGTGCAACAATGAGAATTATATTAAATATTTGACGAAAAGGCAGCTACAAGCAGAAGGTGCTTAGATAACTATAATCTATACATATAGTTTCTAGAATATAATGGTGAAGAGCTTTTTCTGGAAAAATCTGGAGAACTTGCGTAATTAAGTAATGTTTATATGACATTTATCATGAAGTGAAACAAAGCTCCATTTTTAATTTATGGTTACTTTTTTCTTAATTTTGGATTTATTATACCTGCAAGATTATGTACTGCACAAAAGTTATAAGCAAAATCGTCAAATAGATGTACTAAATAACAAATAAGGAAAAAAATATATTTTACATAGGTATCTATTATTGGTCACTGTTAAGGTGCGAGAAGGCAAGGTTTATGGCAGGGCAACTGACAACAGGTACGGAGTACGTGACTGTTTAGTTTTTCTGCAGATGTGCAAAGGGCACATGTAATTAGGCCTTAAAGAAGACCCTGCCATAAACATCGCTGCACCAAGACATGACTCGGCCTCGACACTTTCGGGTGTCCGCGGTAGCGACTCGCCACCTGGCAAGACATGGGAAATACCCCAAGCACCGCCAGTGTGTAGCCCACCCCCAAGTTCCCCTGTGGAAAATTACCGTGCCCCTTCCTAAGGAACATCGCATCAAGGGCGTAATGGAAGGGGAGAACACGATGTCTTAAAACCAGAGGAACTTGGAAAATTAGACAGAAACAGTACTAACGTAACAGTAACAACACAGTAACATGACAGTAATAGAAACTATAGAACAGTACAGATAGAACTAAGAGTAACAGAAACTACAGAACAGTATAGATAGAAATAAGCAGAGCGTTAAACAGATTATTAGAAACCACATAGAATAGAACAGATAGAAATCAGTCCAAGTACTGACAACGAACAACTACACCTACACCATATCTGTAACAGAACGATACAATAAAATAGTTAGTTTATGTATGAATTCGTGTCACAAGTAATTATTATTATCACGGTCCCAAGCCGTACAACTTGGGTGGTCCTTCGAGCAAATCTAGACGGCACCTTTGTGCAAATATCCAGGGCAGTTACGCCCCCTAACAGTCACCCTGGATTATCTAGTGCGAAAAAATGAAAAGAAAATTGTTGTACATAGTAGGAAAAAGTTCATAGTTTCTTACCTATAAAGTAAAATTTTCTAAATCGAATTTTTTTTTTTGCCACAATGTCCAACGATACAATAGGGAGGGCGCCCTACTGTGCGCCGCAGGAACTGTGAAGCGCACAGTTCCATACAAAGATTTTTGTATCTTTTTCATAAACTTCGGGATGGCTACTGACATTAAGCTTAAGGATTATACAGGGTGGCCTGCAAGTGTCGCAGTATTCTTAATTTTCTTGTAACTGAGGTGATGCTGAACAACTTTTTCCATGACCAAAATATGCTGAGTAGCTTCGTTTTTTAGTTATTAACGAAAAACACTGGCCAATGAGCGCGCCCGTATAGCGCGCGCCCAGGCGCCACCGCGCGCGGTTGTCATTGGGTGCATCGAGGGGCAACGTACGGCAAATATTACATCATCTTAAATTAATAATAATGTGTAATGATTCGTTATTCACGAGTAACAATTTATTTATCAAGCCGTTTTATAACTGTTCCATACTTTTATTCCTTATCTCACCTTTTCTCACAAATTAAAAAATTATTGTAAAACAAATAAATAAAATTATATATGTATATACATATGAAATACATCCAAAATATGAATAAAAAGTTCTATTGTTACACACATTAATATTGTTTTATCAATCTGTTTTGTTCAACATGACCCTGGAATCTCCTTTTTTATTTGCACTATTCTCTTATATGTTCGGCAAGAACTTGAGTCGAATCTATTGAAGTTATCCTGAAAGGCAAAACTGTAATAGATACGACAATATTGTCATACTCTATTTAGCGTAATAGAACTATCCGACGACGAGATCTGTCAACTACGTCCACGTATTTTTTGTTTGTCATTCTACACAATGACCTGTTACGAGCCGAAAGCAGAGGCGCAGCTACGAAGCCGAGGATCGGTTGTTTAAGACTTGGTTAGTTATACGGATGAACCTGGGCTTATTTCATTACTAGAAGCTGCTTCAGGTGGGAAGTGCGTGGACGAGCCAGTACCTGCTTCAGCACCGGGAACTACAGGAAGGTTAAGGTTCTCTTGGACGAACCAGTGCCTATTTCATTAACGGGAGCTACATGAAGATTGGTGTGGGCGAACCTATTTCATCACCGGGACCCACGGGATTCTTAATAATGTCACGTCGTAACCCTTAATAGATCGATACACCTTGAGCGATTAAAGTGTATCTGTTTTGTGGGACGTTACCGCAACTGCTTGGAATAGGAATGAATTAATATAATACGCTTTGGTTTCAAATATGAGTCTCTATTCTCAATTCTTTGATCTTTAAAATTCGTATTGTACAGATTGTCGCGGAACACGGGATCCACATTTCTCAATCTTTACGGAACGAGAGTATATAGTTTAAGTTATAAATTGCCTAACAGTAGACTTACGTACTCTACGGTAACAGCTTCTCGAAAGGGACTAGAAACCGATCTCCATGAGCTGGAGTATGACTTAGCTGGTACCGAACTCGAATAACATCTGTACAGGGTGTTCCGCAAAAATGGAAACTCTCGAGAAGAGGCGTTGCTGTGGTGACTTGGAACAACTTTTTCCATTACCAAAATCATGGTTGAAGTTTCGTTTTTGAATTATTAACAACATACACTGATCAATCAAGGCGCCCGTAGAGCGCGCGCGCACACTCGCGTGGCTCTCAACCGCGTGTGGCCGTGGTCGTGAAACAACGCATTGGCACAACATCATACATCGTCCTAAATTAAGAATAATGTTGAATTATTCGTTATTCATAAACAACAAATAAACTAATAAATCGTAACTGTACTCGATACTTCTATCCGTTAGCCGAGAGGTACATAGTGTTTTATTACTTGTGTTGCGAATTCGCATGACCAGAGAGCGCTCAATTTCTCCGCGCCACGAGCTGTCGCCAGGCAGCAGGAGAGGGCGCCCTACCCCGTCTGCCTAAAGCTGCCTTATTTTCAAAAAGATTATTTGGCCTTGTGCGAAGAGGCATATCTGGAACATAAGGCAGCGTTACTAGACTTGATCGACAGACCAACGGAAATTTCAAATGTGCCCTTGGTTCGTTCCGCGGCGCGATCGCTATCAAAACTCACTCTGCCACATTTTTCGGGCGACTACCGGGAATGGGCAAGCTTCCGAGACCTATTCACGTCGCTCGTGATTAATAATAATACGCTTTCGGGAGTAGCGCGGCTCCACTACTTGAAAACGAGTCTATCGGGCGAGCCGGCTCTACTTTTACAAAATGTTTCTCTAACGGAGGCGAGCTTCAGCGGGGCGTGGGGGACAATCACTGCTCGTTACGAAAACCTAAGGATCCAGATCAACGCTCAACTAGCTGCCCTTTCTTCGCTACCTTCAATGAAGCGGGAAGCAGCACCTCAACTGAAACCGCTCCTCAACGGACTGTTGGATGCATTTCAAGCGCTGAAAGCTCTGGGTCAGCAAACTGGGCGCCAGAACTAGAATGGCGTGGGAGACGTCTATCGGCGCCTCCACCGACCCTCCAACGTTCCAGCAACTCCACAACTTTCTAAACGCTCGAATGAGAGCACTGGAAGCGATGGAGGATCCCTCCGCCAGCTGGACGTCTTCGAGTCCGCAACCAGGACACCTAAAAATCAACACAAGTTCAGCAAAATTCAAGGCCCACACAGTTTCACGGACGGAAGGAAGAAACGCGAAATGTCCCTTGTGCGCGGAGGATCATTTGATTCTATTTTGTGCTAAATTCAAAGAGATAACCGCTGCCGAAAGGAAACAAGTGGTGGCGGAAAACAACTTGTGCTACAATTGCCTGAGAGATCATACCTCGCAGTTATGTAAGTCATCGAAGCGCTGCCAGCTGTGCGTGGGTAAGCACCATACTTTACTCCATAACAAGTCCGATTTAAATGTGTCGCGTCATGCCGATCAACGAGAACCGGTGGTGGGGGCAAGAACGGTGCAATGCGCGCAATTTTCGGGTCGGGTCTTCAAAATCGGCCTTCGATACTGCTCGCAACCGCTAAAATATTGGTGCAGACGGGTCGGGGCGAGAAAGTTGCGGTCCGCGCTCTAATTGATCCGTGTTCTGAAGTCTCGTTAATAGAGGAAAATTTTGTTCAATCCTTGAGGCTACTCCGGGAGGCAGCGCGTTTCCCGGTTATGGTCGTCGGAGAAGCCCGAGTATACACGAGGGAGAGAGTATCAGTAAGTTTCTCCTCCCTCCGAAATCCCGCCGAGATATCTTCCACTACCGCATATGTGCTGCCGCGTCTATCGGCTTACCGCCCACTCGCCCTCCAACCTCCCAGCTCCCCCTCTGCCACCTGTTAGATTTAGATCTAGCAGACCCCGAACCAAGTCCCATCGCTCATTTCACTTCGCTAGAGTGGATTAGCACTGGTCATTGCACACCGTCGAAAGCGCCGCATCTTCTAAAAAACGGTCAATCACGGTGTATTGTTCTTCTCTGGGGGACAACCTGTGCGAACTTCTTCAACGTTTTTGGGAAATCCAGGAGGTCGCTGCACCTTCCAGCACGCTTACAGCCGAGGATATATCTTGTGAACGTCACTTCCTCTCTTCGCAGTCTAAAAATTCCTCTGGTAGATATCAGGTACGACTGCCCTTTGGCGAACCTGCGTCGAAACTGGGAAATTCTCTGATCTTAGCTCAAACTCTTCTTTTGAAATAGGAACGTCGATTACGACGAACTCCGGATCTTGAAAAACTCTATAACTCCTTCCTGTTGGAGTATCTGCAACTAGGCCATATGGAGTCAGTTCCCTTAGACGAACTAACGTCCAAGGTCTCGTATTATATGCCACATCATGGCGTTCTTCGTGAATCAAGCTCTACAACCAAACTGCGCGTTGTTTTTAATGCTTCGCAAAAGACAACTTCGGGAGCATCCTTGAATGACTTACTCCACATGGGCCCTAACCTGTTGCCGGAATTGTTTCCCCTCCTGCTGCGCTGGAGGAAGCACGCGGTACTTTCCTCCTCGGACATTCAGAAAATGTACCGCCAGGTTAAACTCGCTCCCGAAGATTGCGATTTTCCCTGAATTCTCTGGCGGAAAACTGCTGGGGCACCTCCTCTGCACTTTCGTCTTCTAACTGTAACTTATGGCACCTCTTGCGCGCCCTAGCAGTTAAGCCGAGACGAACAAAGCACCTATCCACAAGCCTCTACCTGTCTGATCAACGACGTCTATGTCGACGACGTCATCTGTGGAGCGGACTCCAACACTGAAGCACTTCGGTTGAAAGGTGAGCTGTTAGCGCTGCTCAAGGCGGGCGGTTTTAACCTGCGCAAATGGTCCTTCAATAAGCCAGAGCTCGTGACAGCCCTTCCCGAAGCAGCACGAGATGGTGTCGGTGAGCTGGCCTGCAACTTTGACGGCGTCGCTTCTCTTCTCGGTTTGAAATGGCAGGCGGCCACTGATACCTTTCTCTTCGCGGTACAACCTCGGCATTCCGACACTCCGGTCACCAAGCGAACAGTTTTTCGCGAGGTGGCTCGTCTTTTTGATCCTCTTGGTTTTCTGACACCGGTGGTGACTGCCGCCAAAATCTTTATGCAATCACTATAGTTGCTCAAAATTGACTGGGATGATCCCCCCCCCCCCCCCGATACACAAGCACAATATTGGTGTAACTATTATGAGCATCTTCACTCGATTTCTTCGCTGCGAGTCCCACGATGGCTCTTCACTGCTGCACATCCCGTTAACTTGGAAATCCACGGTTTTGCCGACGCCTCTGAGCGGGCGTACGCGACAGTTGTTTACTTGCGATCCATCAATAATGATTCACAGCCGTTTAGATCATTGGTGGCTGCCAAAACACGCGTGGCCTCACTGCGGCAGGTTCCTCTGCCCCGACTCGAGCCGTGCGCAGCCTCCCCCTTGACTCGATTAGTCAAAACAGTATTGAATAGTTTAAAGATGGGAGACTGCCCGATACACTTGTGGTCGGATTCCACGGTGGTCCTGAGCTGGTTGCAAGGGCACCCCACCAGATGGAAAACTTTTGTAGCCAACCGCGTGGCTGAAATTCAAACGTCACTTCCTTCGGCTCACTGGCGTCACGTGCGATCTGCACTAAACCCTGCCGACATGGCATCTCGGTGTTTGCTCGGCAGCCAGCTCCGGGACAGGGAGCTTTGGTGGAAGGGACCGCCCTTCCTTTCTCAATCCGGTTACAGTTACGATAACCATGTGGTTACCGCGAGGGTTACCGACCAGGAGGCTCGCCCACCGCATACGAGCTGCTTCTCCGCCACCGCCGGTACATGTTTCATTACTGACTTAATCGCGGGGTTTTCCACGCTATCTAAATTGCTACGCACAGTTGGCTGGTGCCTTCGCTTTCTTCACGACACCAGGAACCAGGTCGCACGCGCGCTAGTATCACCACACTTAACTACGAGGGAGCTGAATAATGCAAAGCTTATCTTATTGTCCCACGGAGATGAAGCTCCTGACACGTGGCGCCCACATTTCACGTGGACCGCTGTCATTCTACCTCTGAAGGGTCACTTCATAGCTCCACTGATGCGAGACACTCACCTCAGGCTACTCCATGGGGGGCCGCAGTTTACTTTGGCGTCGTTGCGAATCTGTTAAATTACTGGATCATCGCGGGGCGACGCGCAGTCAAACACACGATCGCCTCGTGCAGTTTGTTGGCGCTGGCGCGCCCAAGCGGCGCACCAGCAACCGAGTAACCTACCCTCTCCCCGCGTTCAGCCTTCTATTACTATTTAATATAACGCCGTTACTATTTCTGATATCACCCCCAAAAACAGTACATCTCACTTTGCCATCTATAAAGCCATCTTTTCTCCATCCACTCCAGTAACAGCTATAAACAAAGTAGGTTACCTTTTTAACACTAGGGTTTACTGGGAAAAATTTTTATCAAAAAGAACATATACCCAATGCTTTAGATGTCAGGCTTATGGATATTGTGCAAACAATTGAAACCTCCCGGCAAACAGAGAGGCAGGCTCCTTTAACAAATCTGTTCACCAAGAAATAAATCAATTTCAAAAACTCACAGATGCGTTTAATGAACTAAACGACCTCTGTGACCTCAACTTCATGCTTAACACTGTCGAAACCCTGGTATCCAGACTAAGGCAGTGTACTACAAATGTCCAAAAATTTCAAACCTTCTGGCAGGTCATCTCGGCCTTGGACCAGCCATCACCTTAGAAAACCAAAAATGGCTCTGTTTATCCTTTAAATAAAATTAATACATATTTCTATCTCCCATACACAGCCTGCAGACTCTGCAACCAGATACACAATTATCATCTCTCCTTGTGATTCTCCCCTCTCTCCCCGGGCTCGGCGGCTATCCCACCGTCGGACCTGGTGGGATCCGGAGTTGTCCATATTTTATCTCCCCAAATTTCCATAATCTACATTTTTCTGCCTTCATGAACATGTGGGGTTTTTGAAAATTTCCCCCGACAAAAATCATTTGCAAAACCATTTACTTTCTGTAGGTAACCCCAATACAACTCATTCGCAGGCGCAGCTCTCGTAGGGTGAGGGTCTAAGTGATTGAGCCTGCTCACCACGGTGGACCTCCTCCCACCCTATACTCAATAGATACAAAAAAAAAAAAAATATGAACTACTCTTTCAACCCTACCAGTACAGTGGAACTAAACTCACGAGGACAAATCAAGGGAAGCGATACCGCAGGCGGTTAATAATTAGCAAGTCAATAATTCATGTAACGAAATTCTTTATTAGCTTTAACCGCATCAAATATAATACTTTAATATACCGCAACGCAGTTGAACGTTCCAACCCGTTACTTCGAATAGGGGTTCTTGCACCGTACAGTGGAACTAAACTCACGAGGACAAATCAAGG
The DNA here is from genome assembly GCA_963969485.1 of Nomada goodeniana. Classification (NCBI taxonomy): domain Eukaryota; kingdom Metazoa; phylum Arthropoda; class Insecta; order Hymenoptera; family Apidae; genus Nomada; species Nomada goodeniana. Next base: position 8,574,010 of record OZ018305.1, on the reverse strand, counting down.
GAAGCGATACCGCAGGCGGTTAATAATTAGCAAGTCAATAATTCATGTAACGAAATTCTTTATTAGCTTTAACCGCATCAAATATAATACTTTAATATACCGCAACGCAGTTGAACGTTCCAACCCGTTACCTTCAACAATAAAAGGGGTGTTAAATACCAGCGGTTGATCTGACGATCGTTCTGGTGTTGTTGTTAATTTGCACGAGGTGTGTGCCGACTAATGGTTGGTGTTTGTTGCTTCTCGAAGGACCAGCCGGAATGTTCACGTTCCGGCACGTGTATAGTTGCGGAAGGAAAGACAGTTGTTGTTCGTTCGTAGTTCCCTTGTGAATAATAATTTATTGAAACAGATGCTTGCTTATATACTAATATTGGACACAAGTGTCGTCCAATCAGAGGCCTCGCTCGCAAGTTTGGGGTAGCCAGGTATGCTCGCCCAGGTTAACGGTATTGGCCGCGTGTGGCCAAGTGTTGGTCGTTTATTTCTTCTACCGGAGCGGCGTAGTTTTATGATACGCTAATTTCCATTCAGAGACGGAAGGCGGAAAAGGAGCGTGCAATTTGGCTCAGGGTAGCTTTATTAGAAAGGCCACCGCGGAGTGCAAATTATTATGCCAGATGTCTCTGAATAGAATTGTCAGGTATCGTATCCCAAAGCTAGAGTCTGATAATCGAGTGCCGAAGTCTTAACATACCGCCCACCTAGAACTGCCATGCATGTTCTAAAAATATGGGGGTACCCTAAATCGCAGATGGCTCCGTCCTGAATATTGCCCTGAATCGGGTATGAATGATGTTGCTATGTTTGGCGGCTAATATTTACACTATACATACGTATACATTTACATATAAATATACAGTCGTGACTTATGTGCTATTGATCCGTGCCGCATTCCTCTTCAATGGGCAGGATGCAAACCTTGGTCGTGGGTCTCCTTATTTCCCCTTCAGCCACCTTGATCGTTACTACGCGTGTTACCCCATCAGGTCCGGGATGTAGCTCGGTGATTCGCCCGAGACGCCACCTGAGTGGTGGGAGATTGTCCTCACGAATGATGACCATGGTGTTGACCTTGATGTTGTCGGGCTTTCGAAACTTCCATTTGTGACGTTGTTGCAGCTCGTGCAGGTACTCTTGGTGCCAACGCCTCCAGAAATGCTGTACTGTCTGCTGTATTAACTGGTAGCGGTTTAGTCGATTATGGCTGATGTGAAGAAGATCGGCCTGAGGCGGTGCCATCAAGGCGTCGCCAATTAAAAAATGACCTGGTGTCAAGGGTTGCAGGTCTGCAGGGTTGCTTGATAATGGTTGAAGGGGACGTGAGTTCAAGCACGCTTCAATCTGCGTCAAAATCGTGTACAATTCTTCGAAAGTCAAATGTCGCTCGCCAATGATTCTCTTCAGATGTTTTTTCGCGGATTTTACTCCGCTTTCCCAGAGACCACCAAAGTGAGGAGCGTGTGGTGGGATCAGGTGCCATTGTATTTGTTCCTGGGCTAATGTGCCTTGAACGGTGTTATTGTGTTCGTTGCTGTTGAGTAGTTGAGCCAGTTGCTTTAGTGCGTTTCTGGCTCCTACAAAGTTTTTTCCGTTGTCGGAGTAAATACAATGACTCCTGCCTCTACGGGCGAAGAAGCGGTATAAACAATTAAGGAAAGCCTCTGTTGTTAGGTCTACGGCAAGTTCTATATGTAACGCCTTGGTTACGAAACAGACAAACAGGCAGATGTATGTTTTGTGAGCTATTCGCGTGCGTCCCTTTTCTTTGATAAAAAACGGTCCTGCGTAGTCCACACCGCAGGTGTGGAATGCGCGTGCGGGAGTAACCCGTGATGCGGGTAAGTTGCCCATCATGTAATTCGAACTAGTCGGGTTTGTCCGGAAGCATCTCACGCAGCGACCAATGATCCGTTTGGTCACTCGGCGCCCGTTAATGGGCCAGAATCGCGTTCGTAATAACGCGAGGGTAGCTTGGCAGCCGGCTTGGAGGAGCCGGAGATGTTCATCTACGCGGATCGTGGTACACGCGAGGTCGGCTGGTATTACAGGTGGGTGTTTGTGACTATATGGAAAGGGCACATTGGCTAATCTGCCGCCCACCCTGATCAGGCCGCCTGCATCGAGAAATGGGGTGATGGAAGCGAAGCTGCTGTTTTTTTTAATTCCCCTTTCCGCCGACAGGGTTTCTATTTCTGCCGCGAGTTTCTCTCCCTGAACGAGCCGCACCAGTAATTTTTTGGCCCCCACCAGCTCTTGTGTGGTTAGGTGAGGCCTATTGTTGGCGCAGAAGCCCCCCCCTTGTCGGGTGGAATTTATAGATTTTAAACAATATGCAGCTATTCTGCGCAGTCTTGAGTATGAAGAGAACCGCGAGAATAGTTCTGTGAACCCAGAGCGCGGTATCCTTGTTGAGACTAGACATGCGGGGCCCGACGAGCGTGCCTCAGGTCTGTCCCGCATGGGAATCTCGGTGCTTGGTACTTGCGTTATGTCACTGGACAGCCATGTGGGCCCGTGCCACCAGAGTATGTTATTTTTTAGGGCCGAAGCATTGCATCCGCGGGAAATGAGGTCGGCTGGATTGTCGGCAGAAATCACGTGCCTCCATGTGCCGGAAAAGGTTAGCCCTTGAATCTCGGACGTTCGATTTGCTACGAAGGTTATCCACCTAAACGGTTCGTCCTTGATCCATGCAAGTACTATACTGGAGTCCGTCCAGTAGCGCTCGCTGTAAATGCTTAATTGAAGTGCTTCCCTTGCCTTGGTTGCTAGTTGGGAAAGAAGTACCGTGCCGCACCGCTCAAGGCGAGGTATGCTGATCACCTTTAGAGGCGCGACTCGCGATTTTGCGCAAAGCAACCGAACTCCCCAATCGCCATTATTGTTGAGGGTGCGCAAGTGTATGCATGCTCCGTAAGCACTCTCGGATGCGTCCGAGAAGCCATGCGTTTCCCTTTTTTGTTGATCTCCACACACTGCTCGTCTTGGGATTTGTGTGCAACCAAGGGAAGGCAATTTACTTCGGAACTCGAGCCTGGATGCATGTATTTCCTGCGATAGGCTCTCGTCCCATCCAAACTGCTGCTGCCACAGCCCTTGTATTATCAGTTTGGACTCCGTTATCACCGGGCCAAGCAATCCTGGCGGATCGAAGATCTGGGCGGTTTCCGGTAGGATTATTCTCTGCGTGATGCGATTCGCGGTATGATTTTTTATTGAGTATTGCAATTCATCCGAATCAAATGTCCACGGCAGCCCTAAGGTTTTTGGATCCTTGTCCGGTAGTGGGATTGGCACCGCGCCCCTACCTTCGTTGGACTCTGCTAAAACGGAGGGCTCGCTGCGCCCTTTCAGGGTAGGTGATAATGTTATAATCGGCACTCGCCCCTTGTTGGCCGTCTCAGTAATTACGGGAGACGCCGCACTAAACGTTGCCGTTGATGCCTTTGCCTGGTTTATGTGTTTTTCAACGTGTGCCATTAAAGTAAAAAATGTTGTTTCAAATGACTCCCGTTCTTGTAGGTGAGATGCTTCGAGTTCCGTCCCTACGACTAATGACTCTATTCGCATCTGTATCTCGTCAAATCTGTTATAGACTACTTCGTTAGCCTTAACCCGTTTTTCTATCATATTTATGTCCGTTTCTTCGGTGATTTTGTCTATGAAGTTTTTCAGTATCGCTAGTTTGGCCTTTGCCGCGCCGCGCATAGCGATGAGTTGGCTCATTTGACTTTCCATTGCAACGATTAGACACAAATTTGAAGGTACTTACGAACGGCGAAGATGAGTTCAGGTAGATACTGTTTGTTCCTTCCGCGCGTCTGTTTCCTAGGCTGCGTTTCGCTGTGTTGCAGTACGGCTTACTATCTCGTCCAGGGGTGTGATGCCTCTCAGGTTAGACACTCACTGCTACCCTCCTGGATGGCGCCTGATTAGGCTGTCGCTGTACCTGCTTCACGTTGACAACGGCTCACCTAGGTAGTAGCCTCGTAGAAATCAGGATGCTGGATTTCTTGACGACGGCTAGCGCACTGTTTACCACTTACACTCGTGGACAACGCAATAGTTCCAGAGTGCTTTGGTGTGGTATAGTGCTGTCTTCTTGCAATTCCTTGGTAGCTCTATCCGGCTCGAAGGACCATTGTTAAATACCAGCGGTTGATCTGACGATCGTTCTGGTGTTGTTGTTAATTTGCACGAGGTGTGTGCCGACTAATGGTTGGTGTTTGTTGCTTCTCGAAGGACCAGCCGGAATGTTCACGTTCCGGCACGTGTATAGTTGCGGAAGGAAAGAGAGTTGTTGTTCGTTCGTAGTTCCCTTGTGAATAATAATTTATTGAAACAGATGCTTGCTTATATACTAATATTGGACACAAGTGTCGTCCAATCAGAGGCCTCGCTCGCAAGTTTGGGGTAGCCAGGTATGCTCGCCCAGGTTAACGGTATTGGCCGCGTGTGGCCAAGTGTTGGTCGTTTATTTCTTCTACCGGAGCGGCGTAGTTTTATGATACGCTAATTTCCATTCAGAGACGGAAGGCGGAAAAGGAGCGTGCAATTTGGCTCAGGGTAGCTTTATTAGAAAGGCCACCGCGGAGTGCAAATTATTATGCCAGATGTCTCTGAATAGAATTGTCAGGTATCGTATCCCAAAGCTAGAGTCTGATAATCGAGTGCCGAAGTCTTAACAAGGGGAAACACTGATATCGAAAACAACGTGTGAAAAAAATCTTGTTTTATTAGCACGTTTTCAGGTGGATAACTTATGTTGTAAGAAAAACGATTTAGGCAACTAATGTTAGAAAAAACTAGTTAAACTTACCTATTCGTCCACGAATTAACCGTGATAGGGGTTCGTACGTCACAGCTCCACTCATCGATCGCCTAGCTACTTCCACGTTCCATTTTTTACGATGGGGGCATGGATTCCAAATGCAATACGAATAGTGCGTCCAGAGCTACATGAAAAAAGTGGTGTGGGGATTTCTCACCCCACTAAACGAACTACAAAGCTCGACCGCTCGTCGAACCGAGCAGAGCATGCCGCTTTGAAATGGGTGCACATATACAGTATATGATATACTGTTGATCAATGTGTAAATGGTTTGAGACAGTGTCAGTAGAACGGACCCCAATTTCTTGAAGTTCGCGGCTCGCTTTTGTCGGTGTCGCTAGGTGTAATGGAAAAAACAAGGATAGAACGATGGCCGAGGCATCCGAGAATTTTAAATACCACCGTGTCGGTGTGATTACACAAATGCAAAACGATGCTATAATAAAAACGACAGCTTAACTTTTTCATTTTTAGTTTTTTCGATTCCCAACTTTTTTAAACCTATTGCTGACATTCTTCCGATCAAAATGAGACCAAACATGATATATTTCAGACCACATTGTACCTTTATTTTTATAGTAAGGCATTTATTACATATAATTAAAAAACAAAGTTTGTTACGTATGAAGAATATTGTATACGTCGCTCTCAACGCGTTTTCGAGCTCGCGTCTGTGATGGGAAAACGCCCTAAAATTCTTTCGGTTACCATAAACAGAAAAAGGGGTCCTGAGCACATGTGCGACCTGCTGCATCATGACCAAGAGGGGCGTGGTCCGACGAAGACTCCTAAATTTCCTTATATGGAAAGTCCTAATGCGTTCCCGCGCATTTCGGGGGTATATAAACCCTTTGGTTTCTACCCTCGTCGGTTCAGAGTTACATAGTCACGCGTAACGTCACGTCGTGCCACGCTCGTACAGAGTCAGTTATATCTAGTGAGATTGGGCTTAGCGCACCTTTCGGATCATAGATTAACCCGTTAGAATCCGCTAGTCCGGTTGAAGTTCTTTCGGAATACTCTTATAGCGGCTCTCAGACCCCGCATCGCCAGTGCGTCAACACCGTGCAAATACTTAGGTAACTCACATACTTTATATTATTTCATCGCGACAATTACATTTGTACCAACGACTGATTTGAATATATATTTATAATTTGTTCACCATTAAATCGAGTAGATTCGTTAAACCTATATTTACCCCGTAATCCTTTACATCGGTGGTAACGTTCCCACAGATACAACTTAACCGCTCGAGTTGTATCGAATATTAATTAAAAAGTTACGAGACAAACTAACATTTCCTGCGACTCCCTGATTTCGCATCAGGTTCGTTCGCACGCCTTATCCAAACAAAATAACTACAAATACTCCAACCCAGTGGCACCCCGATTTCGCATCGGGTTCGTCCACGAAAGCTAACCCATCCTACAGCTCCCTGGTTTCGCACCAGGTTCGTCTGTATCCTACGGCTCCCTGATTTCGCATCAGGTTCGTCCGTACGTTTTCCAACCTCCGAACAGCTCCCCGGCTCCGCGCCGGGTTCGTCTGTGAATAAGCCAACCTCCTAGCAGCTCCCCGATTTCGCATCGGGTTCGTCTGCGAACTTCTTTCCTAGTGGCTCCCCGATTTCGCATCGGGATCGTCCACAACGTTTCACCCTCCTGCGGCTCCCTGATTTCGCATCAGGTTCGTCCGCGCTTGACTCTATTCCTGAGGCTCCCCGATTTCGCATCGGGTTCGTCCTCGCTACACATATCCCAGCGGCTCCCCGATTTCGCATTGGGTTCGTCCTCGCTACACATATCCCAGCGGCTCCCCGATTTCGCATCGGGTTCGTCCGTGCACCTTACTAATAAATTCTCAACCGTATTCCTTGGGTTATATCAACCTCGCCGGTCTAGGCGTTGCCCACAGCCCCGGCTCGTAACACCAGCCTCGACCTAAAAAATCCAAAAAATTACTACATCCTAGCCGGAGACCTAAACGCCAAGCACCAGCACTGGAACAACCTCCAATACAATAGCAGAGGGCTAGCACTAGCAAATTGAATCCTAACTAAACGACTCCACAACAGAATCTCCCTAAAAAATTCAAACATCCCCACCTTCCCCAGAGGCAACTCCTTCATTGACATCTGCCTCCTGGACAGCCGCCTAACCATCCTCAACCAGAATACAGACGGAACCATCCGCACACTAAACCAGGACAGCGACCATAGGGCGATCCTCCTACTCCTCGCACTCCCACAAAAAGAGGCCAAAATACTATTTACCTCCTCCAACCACCCACTGAACTACAGCAAAACCAACTGGGAAAAATTCAAAAACGACCTAAACAAAAACCTAAAAATAGAAATCCCACCCGACAGAAACCTCAAGAACGCAGAAATCGACACTTACCTAGCAGACCTCTCAAACCTAATCCAAAAAGCAATAGACCGAAACGTCCCCCCCTTCCCAGACTACAACTCCACCGACGCATATATCAACCTCACAATCAAAAAACTCCACAGAACAAAAACGACCCTACTCACTATTCTCAACAACGCACACAGACACACATCGGCCCATTCACAAGAAATTATCAAATTAGCCAAAGCCCAACTAACCAAATGTAAGACATCCCTAAAAAAAGAATTCCAAAAGTCTATACACACGCACTGGGAAAATAAAATAAAAAACAGCCCGCTTCACTCTCATCAAACGTTCCCAAAAATAAATTCAATCTTCAGAAAAAAAGAGAGCCTGTCCATCCCAAACCTCAAAATCCAGCCAGCAAACAATGACCTTATAATAAACGCCTTAATCCGCCCCGACACAATCCAAAAAGACCCACAAGGAAACTCCATAATTAACGACAAAATAGACATACTAAACATCCTCGGTACCCATTTTGCATCAACCAACGCCCAAAACTCAACCATAGGCAATCCCAGGCTAACGGAAATAATCGACAAAGACCACAACAAACTCATGACAGAGATCAAATCAGACAAACAGACAAATAACTCCATTACTCATTTCTCCGACAGAAACCTCGCTAGCAGCCCAAAGCTCGCCATCGATCCCACTTTCTTCACCACTTACCACCGCACATCTCAACTCTTTAAAAAACTAAATAGTAAAAAATCCTCAGGGCCCGACAAAATCCCGAATATAATGTTAAAAAACCTCTCAAATAAAGTCATATCCTGCTACAACATCCTTTTTAACAACTGCCTTAACAATAAATACTTCCCTACAACCTGGAAAGTCGCAAGAGTCCTCACCATAAAAAAGAGGGTAAAAACCCGACTGACCCCTCCAGCTATAGGCCTATCAGTCTACTCCCGAACATCTCCAAAATATTCGAAATTATAATAAAAAAATCGCTCGAAAAATTCTACGACGAAAAAAACCTAATACCAGACACACAATTCGGCTTCCGCCACAAACACAGCACAATTCATGCAATACACATGCTCACCTCGGACATCCAGCACGCCCTTCACAATAACGAATCAATCGCAGCCTGCCTCATTGACCTAGAAAAAGCCTTTGACACCGTTTGGCTAAAAGGCCTATACTTTAAACTCTCCAAAAAAGGATGCCCACCTCACCTACTAAAACTAATAGTAGATATGACACTAGGCAAAAGTTTCGTCACCTCCAACGGCAAAGACGACTCGAATATAACACATCACTTGACTGACGGACTACAACAAGGCACAGTCACCTCCCCAGACCTATTCAACTTTTATAATGCAGACATCCCCAAACTCTTCAACATCCCCGAATCCCCCGACATCAAAACCATACAATTCGCCGATGACCTAATAGTATATATCAAAGGAAAAAAGTACAAAAACTCCAAGAACAATCTCAACTCCGCCTAAATAAAATAAACGATTACTACTCAACCTGGAAACTAAAAATCAATCCGACAAAATGCGAATCCATTCTCTTCCGTAACAACATAAAAAACCAGAGCAGAAACTACAAAAGCACCTACAAAACATACCACCTTAACCTCACAAACACCCCAATACCCCACAAAAAAATAGTATAATACCTCGGAATATATCTAGACGAACGCCTACTATTCAATAAACACACCGATATCCAACTAGAGAAAGCCTCAAAAGCTTTCTTAAGCAACTCCAGAATATTCCATTCACGCTACCTCAACCCAAAAGTCAAAATCCTCTGCTACATGCTCCTGATCAGACCTATCACATCATATGGATGCCCAATCTGGTTTAACCTAATCCCCCAAACAATGGAGAAAATCAGAACGTTCGAAAGAAAATGCCTGAGAGCCTGCACCGGACTATATAGAACCAAAGAGTCAAACTACAAACGCTACATCAATAATAGAACACTATACGACACAGCAAACATACCAAGAGTAGACAGCTTCATCACCAAACTCAATAGAGACTACTTCGCGAACATCCACACAATCCACAACAACCACCTCATAAATAGCTCAACATACCCACATGACCTGTACCACGAAAAGACATTGTCATCTGGACACATACCCCCCGAAGCATTCATCCTCCTCGACAAGACAGGCAGAATTACAGACCAGAACAACATACCAATCATGTACCACATGCACCGCACAGCAAGCAACAAAAGGATCCTGTACGATCCACACACCAATAGCCGCAATACATCACACCGCACCGTCTTCAACATGCAGATACCTAAATACGACAAGAATAACACCTACCACCATAACACCAAAAAATACTGGTGGCTCCAGGACCTCTACCCCTCGAAACCGCCACCACAATAGACCCCCACGACTAGTCTAAGCTAATCTAGTGTAAATATGTATATAACGTAATATAAAATCCCCATCCCTAAAATATAGTGAATGCATGATGAGAGAATGTGACTGTATATATGCGCGAACGAGCACGGTATGAATGTTTAGACTCTAAGCCCCCCACACCCAGCTCATCAAAAAGCGCCGACCAAAACCCATTCTGTTTTACCCGGCACCGCCTTTTTTCGGAATCCCCCCTCCCAACCCCCCACACCCAGCCCAGCCAAAAGAAGGCTACAAGACAAATCCAAGCAACAAAATGGACGGAAAGATCCCATTACGACAGACGACACCCCCACACAGGCCGTGAGCGTCATTCCCCTGACCATGCAGCCCAACTTAACTTTAAGACACACCGCTCACATATTTCGTAGATTATTCACTACACGCATACATTGTATTCACCATATTTTAACCTCTGTATCTTTTGAATAAAACTCTGTCAAAAAAAAAAAAAAGGCAGGGCCTGCTAGTACGCCTTACTGATGAGTCCGCTAGCAGGCCTAGGGCGAAACGCAACTTCTCCCTCTCCTCTTTCTTTTCCCGTCGTACCTCCTCCCACCATCTGTACGACGGACCGTCGACTACCGCACCCCTCCTCAGAACGTATTTTAAAAACCAAAATTTACGGTAATTCTAAATCAGTAGTATCTCACCGCTGTCACCAGTTTTGTTACAAGCCGGGGCTGTGGGCAACGCCTAGACCGGCGAGGTTGATATAACCCAAGGAATGCGGTTGAGAATTTGTTAGTAAGGTGCACAGACGAACCCGATGCGAATTCGGGGAGCCACTGGGAAAGAAGTTCGCAGATGAACCGGATGCGAAATCGGGGAGCTGCTAGGAGGTTGGCTTATTCACAGACGAACCCTGCGCGGAGCCGGGGAGCTGTTCGGAGGTTGGAAAACGTACGGGCGAACCTGATGCGAAATCAGGGAGCCGTAGGATACAGACGAACCTGGTGCGAAACCAGGGAGCTGTAGGATGGGTTAGGCTTCGTGGACAAACCCGATGCGAAATCGGGGAGCCAGTGGGTTGGAGTATTTATAGTTATTTTGTTTGGATAAGGCGTGCGAACGAACCTGATGCGAAATCAGGGAGTCGCAGGAAATGTTAGTTTGTCTCGTAACTTTAAATTAATATTCGATACAACTCGAGCGGTTAAGTTGTATCTGTGGGAACGTTACTACCGATATAAAGGATTACGGGGTAAATATAGGTTTAACGAATCTACTCGATTTAATGGTGAACAAATTATAAATATATATTTAAGATCAGGCATCAGTACAAATGTAATTGTCGCGATGAAATAATATTAAAGTGTGTAAGTTACCTAAGTATTTGCACGGTGTTGACGCACCGGCGATGCGGGGTCTGAGAGCTGCTTTAAGAGTATTCCGAAAGAACTTCAACCGGACTAGCGGATTCTAACGGGTTAATCTATGATCCGAAAGGTGCGCTAAGCCCAATCTCACTAGAAATAACTGACTCTGTACGAGCGTGGCACGACGTGACTCTACGCGTGACTATGTAACTCTGAGCCGACGAGGGTAGAAACCAAAGGATTTATATATTAGAACGCATTAGAACTTTCCATATAAGGAAATTTAGGAGTCTTCGTCGGACCACGCCCGTCGTGGTCATAATGCAGCTGGTCGCACATGTGCTCAGGACCCCTTTATCTGTTTATGGTAACCGAAAGAATTTTATGGCGTTTTCCCATCACATACGCGAGCTCGAAAACACGTTGAGAACGACGTATGGAATATTCTTCATACCCTTGTGCTTCCTCGCTATACATATCCCAGCGGCTCCCCGATTTCGCATCGGGTTCGTCCGTGCATCTTACTAACAAATTCTCAACCGTATTCCTTGGGTTATATCAACCTCGCCGGTCTAGGCGTTGCCCACAGCCCCGGCTCGTAACACGTTCTTTATCGCTACAACTTTGAGGGACTTCCCTGTTGTTGTGGCTTCGGCTGAGCGGCTGTATGCGGCGGCTGATGTCTTCTTAGGACATTTGGAGGCGATGTGTCCGAATTCCCGGTGGTGGAAGCATTTCGCACCCCTGTTTCTCAGCTGGCATTCGGCTGCTCGGTGCCCCTTCCTTCCGCAGTTGTGGCATCTCTCGAAGGCCTGCTGCTGATCATTGGTTGCCCATGGTCGTTGCCTCTCCAGGTACCCGCTGGACCCCGTCGCCTTCTTCGGAGATCGGCTTGTGTCAGCTCCTGCTGGGAGCACCACCTTCCCGAATGCGGCGAAAAGGTCGGCCTTGGTCCGGAATCTTTCCATGCGCGCTAGGTTGCGCAGAGTCAGGTCCGGAATCCCCTCGAGCAGGTACTCGACGATTTCCTTTTCCTCGATGGGTACTCGATTTCCCAGTATCACCTTCTGGTAATAGTAGTCGCTGAAGTGTTCCCCGTGCTTCCAGCGTCGCTGCTCAAACCCCCTCTGCTTGGTGACCCTGCTCGGCAGATGGCGACACATCATCCTCATTTCCCTAAGCAAGTCGTCCATGGTCATCGCGACGTGTTCGGGCCTCGAATGTAGCCACTCCACTGCCTTTCCTTTCAGCCGCGACCCCAGCAATACCATGGCCTTACAGTCGGACAAATCGTGGGCCCTCCGAAGGAGCTGAAGTTGCCGTTCCCAATGATCGTATGGTCCGTCCCCGTCGAAGTAGCTCAGTAAATCGCCGTCACACTCGTCCTCGTTCGGTGTGCCTCCCCGAATGTCGGCGCTTAGGAGACGTCGGCTGGCCGCCTAACTCCCTCTGTTTCTACCGGTCGCGTTGAGCTGCCAGATATATTCAGCTGCTGCGCTCTTTGCAACAGCTTGACTTCTCTGCGTGCCAGTTCCAATTCCTTCTGGACCATGTCGCGTTCTCTCTGAGCCATCTCCATCTCGCAACGCATCCACTCCGTTCCCTGTTCCTCCTTTCCTTGGTACTCGGTTATCGCTGGTTCCTGCACGTCCTTTGTCGTGTCCGACCACAGCTCTCCTGTTGGATCGGCACTCATGAGCCTCGAGATTAGTTCGGACTTCGAGCCTGTCGTTGGTTGTTCCAACTCACGCAGTCTATCTTTCAGTCGTTGGACCGTGAGCTCACAATATTGTGCCATTCTCGATCCGGTACCAACACAGTCACCACACCGAAATTACCTTAAATCTCAATCCCGGACGAGCCCCCAATTTGTGGGGATTTGGCTGTTCCAGCTAATTAGCTGAGATAATCCCACGTATGTTACGGTGTGGTAAAGTTTATTAAAGACGATTATGGTTTTACACAGTTAACATGCAACTCGTTGTTACTCGCTGGTTGCACTCTTTGCTACCCTCTCTGGTGATCCTAAACCTTATTTTGTCGCTCGTGGCCTTATATACTTAAAAGTAACACCCACACGCATTCGCTCACACGTGACGCTTCTCGGTTAACGCACTTTACTTTCTTGTCTTTCTCGCACACACACACTCTCCCTCTCTTTCTCTCTTTAATATGTTTGTTTCGGCGGTCGTTCACCTATTACTGTACCCGCTGTCCTCTGTCGAAACAAACATGTTTGCACTTATTATCTAAGCCGTTAAGCGGTTCTGACTCCTACAGGACTGCTGCCTTCTTTATGATGGGCCTTGTCCATACATTGAGATTACTCTTCATCTGTTCTAAGGGGATGATTGGTGGCATTGAAGACATACCTATGATCGCTCTGTATACCAGAGACTTTACACTTGGAACATGCCTGGCTGGATGTATGGCCACGATGGTTCAATATGGAAGCTCTTGCTGGTGCATCAGCAATAAAACACCTTAGTTTGATAGGTACTTTAGTACCATGAAAATCTATACCCCTATTGGAAATTATATGTTTGAGGTTCATAATGAACATATTGAAAAACGCATTTGGATCACATGGCTTCTGCAATCCTTTATAAATCCCTATAACTATTGGCCTTGCGTCAGGTATGTTCCTAATCATACACTGAATCGGGCACAGATGGTTTGTTCCTGCTTTATCTAAAGCACATCCATCTGTGCTGAAATCCAATTCTAATACCCCATCTGGTTGGAAAGAAACATTGTTAAAATACTTAACAATTTGAGTTTCAACACTGAAATGAATATACTCCCCCGGTTCTACAACATGTGTTGGAGCACGAGTTCGTAGAGTACCTAAAATTGTTCTAGAATCCTTCGGTAGGTGGTTAAAACACCCATGGGTTCGAAGGAGTGAAAGCTAATTGTTGACTCGCATATGGTTAATATTATTATGAATGCAAAAAGAAGCTAAACGTTCCTGAAAAGTTTGGGGAACCACTTCGGATTCAGACAAAAGCAAAGAAGATGAATTGTTATGTAAATGTACATTATGGGTGGCATCAATACCACCTGTGTAATCTGCAAAGAAGAAATAGAAGGAGAAGAGATACTGCAGCTTGTGCAACACTTGCACTACCAGCAACTGAGAATATGGGGGGAAGCGTTCCCGCAACAACAACAAATGCTGGTAAAGCAGAACCAGATGCTGCAACAGCAGATGGTGCAGCAGCAACAGCAGGTACAAAGATCTGCAAAACCTGAATGTATGCCATTTTGTTCTCCATCTGCGGTAAAGGAATTTCAAGATATTAATGAAGATGGCTACAGGGAAGTTGAAAGTGAAACAGAACTCATATTTTATTCCTCTTTATCTAATAAATGTTTGTCAATCAGTACTTACTTTGTTTAGATAAACTATTTGATATTTTTGGGTCGGACCACCCTTAAGGAAGCGGTCTACTTTACTACTTTACTATCTACTTTAAGGAATAAAAGTATGGAACAGTTATTAAACGGCTTGATAATTAAATTGTTATTCGTGAATAACGATTCATTACACATTGTTATTAATTTAAGATAATGTAATATTTGGCGTACGTTGCTCCTCGATGCACCCGATGACAACCGAGCGCGGTGGCGCCTGGGCGCGCGCTATACGGGCACGCTCGTTGGCCAGTGTTTTTCGTTAATAACTCAAAAACGAAGCTACTTACAATATTTTGGTCATGGAAAAAGTTGTTCAGCATCACCTCAGCTACCTGAAATTTAAAAATACTGCGAGACTTACGGGCCACCCTGTATATATATATATGTTAGCGACAGCGTATTTTTAACGAAAAGAAAAGGATCGAGTGGCGGAGTGCTATTCATTCGGGGAAGAATTTATGATAGGAGCTTAGCCTGCGTATGGTTGGAGAGTGTCTTCGAAACGGGCAATCTGGACGACAGACGATGGCTGGTGGCCCGACGCTATTCAACTATCGAATGTCCTAGTATTGACTGTTTACTAGAGGTTTTTAAGAATGAATGAATGAGACTGAACATCCTGTTGGCCGACGATGGCTGGCGACGGCCTTGGGTCTTCCAACCATCTGGTGTCGAAGGAGTGTTTATTTGAATGTGGAGTGAAAGACTAGAAGTGTCAGACTTCACAAAGACTAGAAGAAAGACTAGCCTGTCTTACATTACACCCGCCGCAGAAAGGCGGGTGTAATATAACATAATTTTCTGTGTATTTTAACATAATTTTCTATCAAAAAAAGCGTTAATTGTAATCCCAAGTATAAGACTCCCATTACTGAAAATAGGACTCCCGATCGGAAAACACGCGGTATTGACACGTTGTTCATCGCGGCTAATACTAGAGTAGGCTGTGACAGTACATATAGATACATAGCACAACCCCATCGGACGAGGACTATTTCAAAGGAGGACCAAGGAACTCAGGAAGAGGAACCAGAGCTGTAATGGAATGACAAAAGCTTCGCAAAACAGATCAAAATAACAACTTTGGCAGATCACTTGTACAGTGACCAATTTGTTGAAATATCAGTATCTTTTTAACTCGAGCAGTGAATAAACAGTAAATCTTTATAAATGTACAAGTTGTCTTTGAATATTCCGCACTTCACCACAAGCAGTGCTGTTCAGAGCTCCACGGGATCCGAACCTATACAAAGTCTCCATATCCCACCAATAGCTACGCAACACAAAAATGTTGGTTGAAGCTTTTTTAATTATTAACAAAAAACACTGGCCAATCAGAGCGCGGTTGAGACCCACGTGGTTGAGCGCACGCTCAAGTTATTGTAACAAGTTATTGCGCGCTAAGTTACTGTGACACGCAAAAAACGACGAAAAAATCGGTTTTTAGTTTTTTTGACCTCGGCACCGAATTTAAAAATTTGAAAAAAATTGAGAGTAGTAGTGTTGCGTATCTATTGGTGCGATATGGGGAGTTTGTGTTGGTTCGGTTGCCGGTGGAGCGCTGAACCGCACTGCTTGTGGTGAAGCGCGTCGAAATTAAACACAAGTTATAATCTTTAACAAGAACGACTATTTATTCAGTAGATCAATGTAGACAGTACTGGTTGCAACGAGTTATAAAGAAGTTCTACTCAGCGAGGCTTTTTCTTCTTCCCCTTTCGGTTCTGCTTCCTCTTCCTGCATTCCCTGCTCCTCCTTTTTCCTTCGTCTTGTCCAATGGGGTAGAGTCTTGCTGTGGCTGGGCCGTGGGGGTGGCAACGCTTCCGTTTCCGCGTGACGAGTCAGGGTGCGCACGAGCTAAGGGAAAAGTGCGGGAGGACCAGAAGAAAACGCGCGAAAGTCAGGAGAGTACGTCGAAGAGTAGGTGGCGGTTATCAAAGGCTCCTTTGTTTCGGGTAGGCCATGTGGAGGCCGGTTCCGGGTATCGTAGAACTCGACATTCCGAGGGTTGTGTACATTCCCTTTCCGGTTTCGACAGTTTATATTGGCGGTATCTCATTTGGGATTTCTAGGGAATAGGTAACAGTAGTATTTGTACTAAAAATCCGAGCTTCCGTTTCCGTGTGACAAGCCAGGGTGCGCGCGAGTTAAGGGGAAAGTGCGGGAAAACTAGAAGAAAACGCGGGAAAGTCGGGGAGAGCGCGCCGGCGAGCTGATGGAATTCTCAAGGGTCCCTTTGTTTCGGGGTAGGCCATGTGGTGACCAACCCCGGATATCGTGGGGTCGACTTTTCAAGGGTTGTACGTGAATTTTTAGACTTAGCTGTGTTTTTACGGTCTGTAGTAAAGACACTTTGGAATTCCTAAAGTGAATTGTTTTGGACTTGGGTTCTCTGACTTTCCCTTTTCTCGGCCACCCATGGTCGGTACTTAAGTGATATATGGGTTTCGTGTCGCCGTACGTTCCTTTTCCCGGTTTCGAAATCCGCTCTTAAACTAATTATCGTTCTAGACGGTTACAATTTTATATCGGTGATATCTAGTTTTAGATTACTAGGGAAATGAAGCTCGGTTCACGCGATAGCGTAACAGTAGTGTCTCTGATTTTTTTCAAAATTTTTTTTCGTTGAAATGGCAGTGTTGCGATTCTATTGGTGGGATATGGGGAGTTTACGTGGATTCAGGTGCCCGCGGAGCGCTGGACCGCTCGCTCTGCTTGTGGAGAAGCGCGGAAAAATCAAACACAAATTGTAAGGTTAAAAAGAACGACTGTTTATTCTGTAAATCAGCGTAGGAAGTACTATTTGTAACGAAAGATAAAGAAGTTTTGATCTGCGAGGCTTCTTCTTCTTTCCTTTTCTGCTCTGGTTCCTCTTCCTGAGTGTCCGGTTTGGAATTTCGCTCTAAAACTAATTATCATTCTAGACGGTTACAATTTATACTGGTGATATCTCGTTTTAAATTACTAGGGAAATGAAGCTCGGTTCACGACCTGTTCTCGGTTCTCCTGTTACGGTAGCGTAACAGGAGATATTGGCCAAAAAGTATATTTTTGTTTTTTCCCTGTAACTACCCTCCCAGTTGAGTTACAGGGTTGAAACTGGGCATAAATTGGTTTTTCTTGATAAGCTATCGAATGGCACCTCACAAGTTTAATTTGGTTTGGGGGCATATTTGTCCCCCTTATCCGGCTATAGCCTTTCAGGTTTTTCACATTTTCATAAAATCTATCATTCGCGAGAAAAATGCAGTACACTATAAGATAGCATATAGCGTGAATATCGTGTATATGCGTTGATCTTTAATTTCGTTATGATCACTGTATCAGTTATCACAAAATATTTCTCCTTAAAAGTGTTACGCTATCGCGTTAGTCAGGCTTAATGTCTGGTAACATCGAACCGCGAATCGACAGTAAAATCGCACTTATCGATAGCGATAAGAATTCAGGAGCTAAATTCAAAGTCAGATTAATTAATGTACTCATATCCTTAGAAAACGCTGTAAGACTCTTCGGTCTTTTCGCGTTTTCTACTAGGTTTTTTCCATGATTCCTCATTTACCGTTACCACGCGACTTTTACGCGTTCACCGGGTTTTTCCCATTCTCCCCTTTGCGCGTACACCCCTACGTTCGTACCTGAGAACGGAAACGTTACCACTTCCACGCGCCCAAGGACGATCCAAGGCCCACCAAGACTCAACCTCATTGGCTACTACCAAAGGAGAGGGGGAAAACAGGAACTCAAGAAGAAGAACCAGAGCCGAAATGGAAAGAAGAAGAAGCCACATTCAAGAGAACTTCGTTATTCCTCGAACCATCAGTATCTCGTACGCTGAATAATAGAATAAATAGTCGTTCTTGTTAAAGATTATAACTTGTGTTTGATTCTTCCGCGCTTCTCCACGAGCAGAGCGGTTCAGCGCTCCACGGGCAACCGAACCTACCTAAACTCCCCATATCCCACCAATAGATACGCAACAAAAGTATCCATAAAAATAATCGAAGTGCCAATCTAAAATACTGATAGCAAAGAAATTTTCGTGTGGTTGTTGAAATTCATTTTTTATTACATGTTATGTTTTATATGCACAACTTTGTAATATTTTTATAAAATATAAAGTAAAGGTGCGTTCTAGAAATAATATCTAGAATAATAATAAATCTATTATTTTTAACCAGTAATTACGTTTATTTGGTACCTTATTTTTAATATGTTAACAAACTACACCACAGAAGTTTATAAACATAGTCTTTTTCTTAAGTAAAAAAAAAACAGAAAGTATACAATAGAAAATATGCATTACATATATTTTGAGGACATATATAATTTAATGAATGTTACATCAATACTGCTAAATCTACTCTTAAATAATATAGTTGCATTTACTAGTCGTTACTTCGTTGTAACAACATATTCAACAAAATACAGTATTGATACGTATCATAAACATTAATACCATACAAAAATTTAGTACGGGTGACTTCATAACAGAATTATATAAAATAATTCCCTGTTACGTACCTTACTTTCTATACAATGCAGTTATACTGTAACAGGATTAATATAATATAAAATGTCCATAATAACAAATTTGTTGTAAGAAAGATGGATCGCAGTTGCGTAAGAGAAATAAAAAAAGAACAAGCAAAAAACAAAGAAAGTAAACATATAATTTAGTCACTCTTTTTATCACCGCTTGAGAGACATTTTCCATGTTCATCGGTTAAGCGGTCATATTCCTTAGCAAGGGATTCAGCTTGCGCTTTTACGGCTTCTTTATCTTTCTTTTCTTTCGAAACCTGAATTTCTAACTCTTGATTTTTGCCTTGCAATTCTTTAATTTGGTTCTTCAATTCCGACAATGCTTTATCATGCGCTTCGTTTGAATCGTTCTGTGCACTTTCACCGCTTGTTTTCTGAGACAACAAACTTTTTGCTGTTGTCGTTGCGAATAGAGCCTGCCGCAAAGCTGCAGCCCGCTCAGCCAGTAGACTGGCTTGAACAGAAATTAAAATCACAAGGCGGCGTATTACTAGGCATAGGAAGAGTGCGAAGCCAGATATATAAAAATTTCTCTGTGCTCTGAACAACCTCATATTACCTGCATGAAATGGTGATAACATTAAAGATAAGAATTGCATTATAATTTAGTTTCTTACATACATACATACCTTGCATCTCAGAATCCAGGTGACCATGCTCTGTATGTTCAACCGTTGAATACTTTCGGATTTCTCTAATCGCATCCAATAAGAATAAAACTAATATCGCTAGTAAAACTAGGAAATAGACAGATGCTTGATTACTCAAGCTTTGTAGAAATCGGGATTTAAATAGCTTTTGCCATCTAGTAGGAGAGATTACTGGTAAAACCAACAACAAGACCACAACAATTTCAACATATAGAAATCCAGCGATTAAGGTCCACTGAAGGCTCATGTTTATTTATTATTTTAACTGGTGTAAACGTCTGAAAAATTAAAAGGATTACAATGGTGTTATCGTAATGTTTTTGATATTTTTAAATTGCTACCTAGAATATTGAATTTGGCTAAACATTCTCATGCTACATATGGAGTTTGATTAGGTGCTCTTAGTTATTACATTACGATATATATATCAGAATACATAATAAAGAAAATCGGAATTTCAATTGTATGCATTCTATTTTTACATACATATAACCTATATTCCATTATATAAACGCATTATATTTGCGAAATACCTTAATCTTTAAAACAATTTTTTTATTAGAACACAAAATTTAACCAATGTCCCAGTTGCAAAATAATATTTTTAAACACTATAGATGATTAAACAAAACTGAAATTAAAAAGAAAGTGTGCGAAATGAATTTCGTCAATTTGAAATATACCAGTTTTTATATTGAGATAGGTTGCGAATAATTCTATAAATAAAGTAATTATTTAAATATTGCACACTCTGATGTACGCAAAAGTCAATTAATCATTTCGCAAGGGTAACTTATGTAGTACGTACATGTAAAATATTTTGCGCTGAATATACGCAGAATGCAAAATTCAGAAACATGTATAAATTATTTTATTTGACTGTGGTAAATATTGTTTAATTACTATACAAAAAATAATATTGTGCAATATAAATACGTACCGGTAACTAATATCCAGGCCTAGATAACGATAGTTCAAAGTACATATAACCTCGGAAATTTTATAAATAAACCTCAGCGATGGCGTCACAGTATTCAGATTTTGCGGTTTATCCAAATATATACACCTAATTTTATTCGTTACACTTATTATAATTGTACTTAAAAATACGTGTTCAACTTTTTACGAACGATCCGAATACTTCCTCTAGTAACGCAACGCGTTCGTTAAGCTATAGAAAATGACTATTATGAATTGAAAGTCATGCTACAACGGTATACATATTTGCTTTCTTATTCGCAATACAGAAAAAGGATCTATTATGTCAATATGGAGGTAATAGGAAAAATATGATGTATTAGTTTTCTAAAAATCTGATACATTTAAATGATACAACTTGTGGCAAATTAATAATGACAACAACAATAATAATAATAAAATAATAACAATAATAATAATACACCAAGCCCATATAAGAAACACCTAACCCAACTTAAACTACAACCCTACATACACACGGAGATATAAAAAACTGTGATATTAAAAACAAGCAATATACAGTAGATTCCGGTTAATAGGGACGCCGGTTAAGCGGGATCACCGTTTATTCGGGATAGATTCTGAAGAACGGAAACAAAAAGTATTGTTTCCACTACGCTTATAAAGGACATATGGCCGTTTTATTGGGACAGTTTACAATTGAAGATCCTGTAGAGGTCATTATGAAGTATAGATACGGCCCGAACGTAGGAAAGGACAATGTGAATAAAAGAAGAACAGCTTAAAAAGTCGTAATCATATTGAAGTGAGCTCAGACACGGTCCAGTCGTAGCAGAAAGACCGCTGGTGATGCGGGGTACGCAACAGGACGTTCTTTCATCACAAGATCAGCGCATCACAAGATGACATGACTTATTGTTAGCATTGTTTACATGGTTAAACAAACATTTGTATTCAAGACTGAGTATTACATACGTTTTTCAATCAATCGTTTTGGGCTTCATTTTTTGCGTTGTTCAGAGTTTGGTTGTTGAACTTCGCTTTTTCCGGACTGCCGCTTAATTGCTACAAATTCGTCCGGTCCAATGTATCCCTATTAACCGGAATCCACTGTAGTTCGAAGATTCCTGAACCAAATGGAAGAGAAAAATGAGACTTGACGAGGATCCGTTTCATACACCTAGCACCAGGGAAAAATATATCATACAACGC
The DNA here is from genome assembly GCA_963969485.1 of Nomada goodeniana. NCBI lineage: Eukaryota > Metazoa > Arthropoda > Insecta > Hymenoptera > Apidae > Nomada > Nomada goodeniana. The sequence goes on along the minus strand of OZ018305.1, from coordinate 8,552,270 downwards.
CGTCCGAAGATGTTTTGCGGTAACAGCCTGCAACCACTAAAGACAAACAACGGCAATGCATGAAATGGATGGATGAAATATTATGGTCATGCGTTGCTACTATACAGCCACGAAACTAGAGACAATTGCATCAGGATACAGACCCGAATTCAGAAGACTATTCTTACCGCATTACACACAATTAGAAGCTCGCATAACCGAACAAAGACTAATAGACCAGAAACGAGTCATCATAAAAAACAGTAGACTAACATCCCAAGAACTACAACGTATAAAGGTATTAGTAGCAATAGAACTGAACAATCACGAAACGCAAAACATGAGCAACACAGCGAACGAAAAACAGGATATAACAGAGGCCGAAACATACCAACCCACAGAATACAATAGAGTAACAATTTCATAACACCAATCACAACCAACACAAGAAGCAGATATACAGCAAGGATCACAGACAACCCCAGCAAGAAATTCATCACAACACGAATTAAAACATGAAATTAGACAAGACCCGCAAATATCACAAGACATCCAGATAAACATACAAGAACCTGAAGAAATGAAAATACAAACCATACTACAAATAGACAGCTAACTGGATTCGAAACGACCCAATTAAGTGAAACACCTTACCCAAACTAATATACAAAAAAGAATCACAGGAAATAATCCAAACGATCAACACAATGCTAAAATACCACATATACACCATACTACACTACAAGAAATACACACTATCATATATGCAGCGGCGGCAACAACCATGCAATGCAACGACCAAAAATAAGCGAACAATAATCACAACCCCACGCGTGGACCCAGAAAACCGAATTGGCAAATAAAACTTGAACAGAAAATAGACAAACTAAGGAAAAATATAGGCAGACTTACACAAGCTATCAAAGGAAACACATCAAAGAGATTAGTAAAACTGGTAAACAACCTTACGAACAGCACCAACTACAATGAAACGGTACAACAGATAATCGACACACACAAACAAAAACTAGCCGTTTACGCAGCCCGCCTCAGACGATATAAAGAATAATAAGGCAGAAAAGAAGAAAATACACTGTTTAGAAACAGTGAAAAATTGGGCTATCAGAAAATACATACAAAACAAAGGACAGAGAACACACCATTCACAAAAGAACAGATTACACAATTTTGGAAGTAAATATGGTCAGACCAAACGCAACACAATAGAACTGCGATGTGGATCCTCGATGAAGAACAAGGTCACGAACACTTGAAAGAACAAACAGAGTGCACAATCACAGAAGGCGAATTCATACAAACAATACAGAAAACACACAACTGGAAATGCCTCAGAATCGAAAAGTTCCATAACTTCCGGTACAAACAATTAACAACAGCCCACCTACAGCTTGTTTAACAAATAAACAAAGCAATACGAGACCCACAAGTATTCCCATTATTTCTCACACGGGGAATAACATACATAAAACCTAAGACTCACAATCAGAATACCCAAGACTCATCAAACTACAGACCCATCACATGTCTACTAACAGTGTACAAACTCATAACCGTAACCATATGCAGAAAAATTGACAGACACCTCACAGAACACCACATACTCAGTGAAGAACAAAAGGGATGCACAAGAAATAGCCAGGGATGCAAGGAACAATTGATCATAGACAGCATAATCATGCGACAAGCAACGAATTGTTCCTAAAGTATTTGCGTCTTTGCCATATGCAGTATTATACTGAATAATTAAGAAATTCATTAAAGTTTAACCTTAGTAGCAGCTAGTCATTCAGCTTCGTGTGGTATATTTTGAAGCACTTTTCTAAGCAGAGTCCAACATAACATTTGCGACACCAGAACCTACTATCTCTCGTTCTTCCACGTTTTGTATATACTGCACATCTTCTTGGTTGCGTTTTTGTTTTTTCCGTTGGGGATATGTTTGTTATAAAATGTCTTTCGTTTAGTCTAGCTCCTGTATTGTCTGATGGATGTCTTGTATCTATGCGTTGTCGAGGATCAAGAACTGTGTCTGCAGCAAAAAAGAAAGCATTGCAGATTGTTTAGTTTAAAACTGAGGACTTGTGGGTCTGGAGATACTCCAGAGACACTTTGGGAAAGACATAAGTGCGTGTCGAATTCGGTTTTGCCTGACGCGCGAGGAGAGTACGCAGAGTACAAGCAGAGTCAGTACGCGGTACTGATGTCGGCCGCATACGACGGCCGGTGGGTCAGTACGCTGTACTGATGTCGGGTCGGAAGGGTTAATGCGTGCCGAACAATATATTAAATTCGGTTCGCCTAAATTAACGTCTAGCGAAGTGAAATTTCGAGGAATTGGTTCGGGCGAAAATCAAGCAACGCGTATCCGATTACAATGTATGTAGTCTCCGACACATTGATGCAGCAGAATCTTCTGATCGGTACTGACTTTCAGGACACCATAAATGTAAGTATAACAGAAGGCAAAATTTCGATCTATAGACGGGAAAAGTTTGATGTTCCGGAAATTTATCAAATCGATTGCGTCCGCGAGGCAAACGAAATAAATTTGTCGCACGTTCCGTCGGCAGAGCACAAAAGCGTTGTCGCGGATATAGTCAAAAATTATAATCTTGTGAAATTACGAGACGTCGCACAGTGGTCCGAAACCGTAAAAACACGAACTAAATTCAATTTTTCAACCTTCTTGGAAATGTATTAAATTTTATCTTCTTATATGTATAGACTAAATTTTGGCATGCAAATGGATTGCAGCAGAGCACCGGTCATTGCCTGAGACACCTTCGGGGGGGGGGGGCAATGTTCACTTTAAAACGACCCATTTCTTTCTGAATTTGCTATACTTTGCGGTACTATATTTTTTTACAGAGTGGAGCTAACTCAAATGTGTTTATATATTTTTAAAGAGTGTTCTTTCAGCTACAAGTACGTGTAACATGGAAGGTATCTACGTATTTAAACCATGTGAAAAATACCTTTTGGCGTAAACCTGTTTTTCCCCCGTTTTTACACTTTAATGTTGTTTATAAGGGGGTGCTGTCGCGATCGGTGCGCTAAAATTTACATAAAAGTGTTTGTTAAAACCTACTTAAGATACCTGCATAAAAATTTCTTGCAACTATTTGCAACTCCGAAAGTTATAACAATATATGTGCAGTCAGCGCGCCGAACTGTGGGGAAAAACGTCAATTAGACGTTTTTCCTAAAAACGCCAAAGTGCCCTACGTAGAAGTAAATCCATTAATGGATTTGTTGTATTGTATTGATTACATTCTTTTTGTTTAATAACAACGACCCTTTTATAAACTTCGAGTGGTTTGTCTCTTGTTTAATCCTGAAAAACATGCATCCTGCCATACAAAGGCCTACTTTCGCTCATTCTTTACTCGCTAAGCAATTAAGGTAATTAAAGTGTTTATCACCCCTGCCGTGTATTCAAATAACCAAAATAATAAAACACTCAGTAATGTATAGTTCGTATATTCGATATAGATCGGTTGAAAGCAATAAAGTCATAAAAATGTGACGTGACCTCATCAGAAGATGAAATGCAAATTTAGTCCTAAACTATTTTCTTTTTTTCGAAAATTGTTTATTTAATTTAAATTTTTTAAATAATTTTGTATATATTTTTTATTTTAAATCTTTCGCTAACATGTTCGTTCAATTAAATAACATCATAAACGCGCATTTGGATGTATAGATTCAACATCCCATTGTCGAACTATTTCCATATTAACTATATAATTTCAGATAAGTTTCTTACAGATTATGAATCTCAATGATGAAATCAGTATTGTAAGAGGTGTGATATCGGCTGTAACAAATTTTATTTACTGCTATCTGAGAGATATCTACACACCACAAAAAATATCAGAACCATTTTCGACCAAACAACATTTTATCCAATATTAGTGTTAAAATAGTTATGAAAAGAGAATTTTTATTACAATTATATTCTATAACTCAATAACTACCTAAAATCTTTCTATTCATAATGAATAATGTGTAAATAACAGTGCTATGAATTTAGTTCGTGTTTTTACGGTTTCGACCACTGTGCGTCGGTGTGACGATGACCATAATTTTCAAAGACGACGAACCGGTATATCAACGAGCGAGGCGCGTATCTCCCTCCGAAAAGCAAAAGGTTGATACGCCCATCAACGAATGGCTACGCGACGGTATAATACAACCATCTCTGTCTGAGTACGCAAATCCGGTAGTGTTAGTTGGGAAGAAGGATGGAAGTAGCAGACTATGTATTTGTTACGCTATCGCGTTAGTCAGGCTTAATGTCTAGTAACATCGAACCACGAATCGACAGTAAAATCGCACTTATCGATAGCGATAGGAATTCGGGAGCTAAATTCAAAGTCAGATGAACATATGCGCTAACCCGATCTATCCATCTGTTAATTAATGTACGCATATCCTTAAAAAAACGCTGTAAGACTCTTCGACCTTTTCGCGTATTTTACTAGGTTTTTTTCCATGGCTCCCCATTTACCGTTACCATGCGACTTTCACGCGTTCACGGGGTTTTTCCCATTCTCCCCTTTGCGCGCACACCCCTACGTCCGTACCGGAAAGCGGAAATGTTGCCACCTCCACGCGCCTAAGGACGATCCAAGGCCCACGAAGACTCAGCCTCATTGGCCGCTACCAAAGGAGAGGGGAGAAACAGGAACTCAAGAAGAAGAGCCAGAGCCGAAATGAAGAGAAGAAGAAGCCACATTCATCAGAACTTCGTTATTTCTCGAACCATCAGCATCTCTTACGCTGAATAATAGAATAAATAGTCGTTCTTTCTAAACTCTATAAATTGTGCTTCATTCTTCCGCGCTTCTCCACAAGCAGAGCGGTTCAGCGCTCAACGGGCAACTGAGCCTACCTAAACTCCCCATATCCCACCAATAGATACGCAACATATTGATTATCGTAAATTGAATAGTAAAGTAGTGAAAGACCGATACCCATTACCATTAATGGAAGACCAAATCGATGCCCTGCAAGGAGCAACAATATTTAGTACATTAGATTTAAAGACTGGATTTTTCCATGTCGCACTCGAACCGGGGAGTAGAAAATTTACTTCATTCATAACGCCCAATGGGCAGTACGAGTTTTTGTATGTGCCGTTCGGCCTGTGCAATTCACCGGCAGTATTCCAGAGGTACATTAATACCGTTTTTAAAAATTTAATTAATGAAAAAATAGTGCTCACATACATGGATGACTTACAAGGAAGGTTAGGCAACCCGAAGATTCCGAAAATTATGAAACTTTGCATACAAGTACAGTATGTCATCCGTAATACAACCCTATTTTTCAATTCTGCCATAACTCGGTTTTAGGGGATGAAATCATCCCTAGAAAAAAAATCGAGAATTTTCTTTTTCGTGAGATATCTCAGGAACGCTGAGAGATATCTGGAAAAAGTTTAATTCAAACTTGCATCGTTTTATTGTGTTTACTTAACTGCGTAAAAAATTTGTTGGAAAAATCCGTGGTTTTCGAGTTACCCCCCCCCCCACCCCCTCTGCCCTATGAAAATATTGTTTACTATTCGTGCTGAAATACCCCTGGGTACCCTCTTTTCATATCTCTAAATGATATATGTGTTGAAGTTTTTTGTTAAATAAAAAAAAAATTGTTAACAAGTTTGGACTCCTTTTACGCACTTTTCTTTAATAAACTGCTCTTACAACACAATACTTATATAATTTACATTTATTTTAAGTTCACTTACATCAAAATTATTCATATTAAATTTAATTGTCGCTAGATGTGTATCATGTAGATTATCTGGGTCCGCTTGTGTCAACAAAAAAGTTATAGGTACATTTTAGTAATAGTGGACGCATTCTCGAAGTTCGTGTGGCTATATGCTACACGCTCGGCTGCTACGGCCAAGGTTAAGAAACAGTCAACCATCTGCGGGAATCCAAAGAGAATCGTCTCGGATAGGGGGAAGGCATTCACATCACACGAATTTGAAGAGTATTGCCGAGCGGTTTCAACCGCCAAGATTCAACACGTATCAACGACCACTGGCATGCCCAGGGCGAACGGGCAAGTCGAAAAGGTCAATCGAACCCTTATATCAGTGCTGACAAAAGTAGCAGCCCCTAATCCTCAGGACTGGCATAAGTAGTTGCGGGCAGCACAGCAGTGCCTAAACAACACATCGAGCAGAAGCATAGGCACATCGCCTTTTCGTATCTTGTTTGAAGTAAATATGAAGCTCCCAAATGATCCGGAAATAAGGGAACTAATCGAAAGGAGCGGCTGTCCATTTTCCAGGAAGAACGCGATCAGCTGAGAGAATCTTCCAAGGAAAATATCAAGAAGGTGCAACAGCAGAATATAAAGAGCTTCAACAAAAACCGCAAGGAAGCACAGCGTTACAAGGAAGGAGAGTTGGTTGCAATCAAGCGCACGCAGCTGGGGCCTGGCTTGAAGTTGATACTTAAGTACTTGGGTCCTTATCAGATTGTAAAGGTGCTCCGAAATGACGCTACGTGGTGCAGAAGGTTGGAAACCACGAAGGGCCACGAGAAACATCGACATCCGTCGACTTCATGAAACCATGGATAAGCGACAACGGGACGACTCGGGTCCCCACCCGAGCTGCCCACGGCTCAACGACGGCCTCGCGTTTAGCGAGGGAAGCATGTTCCCTCTTGGCGGGCCGCTGGTCTGGTTGTCAGCGGTTGCGCCATTCCAAGGGGGGTGAGGGGAAACACCCCCGCGAGTGGGATGGGGATCTCATCGGCGGAAACGGCCGGCGAGCCCACCCCCCCTTTTCGCACCCATGTCGCTGCTTCCGGCCATCGGGCAGCCCTGCGGGGTAACAGGAGGACAATCATCCTCCTGCAGCAGGGCCAACCATCCGCTGTACAGCGAAGGCGGTCGTCCGAGAGGCGGGAGGGGGAGCCCCTCCAGTCGCCTCCCGGACCGTCGATATAAAGGATTACGGGGTAAATATAGGTTTAACGAATCTACTCGATTTAATGGTGAACAAATTATAAATATATATTTAAGATCAGTCATCAGTACAAATGTAATTGTCGCGATGAAATAATATTAAAGTGTGTAAGTTACCTAAGTATTTGCACGGTGTTGACGCACCGGCGATGCGGGGTCTGAGAGCCGCTTTAAGAGTGTTCCGAAAGAACTTCAACCGGACTAGCGGATTCTAACGGGTTAATCTATGATTCGAAAGGTGCGCTAAGCCCAATCTCACTAGATATAACTGACTCTGTACGAGCGTGGCACGACGTGACTCTACGCGTGACTATGTAACTCTGAACCGACGAGGGTAGAAACCAAAGGATTTATATACCCCCGAAATGCGCGGGAACGCATTAGGACTTTCCATATAAAGAAATTTAGGAGTCTTCGTCGGACCACGCCCGTCTTGGTCATAATGCAGCTGGTCGCACATGTGCTCAGGACCCCTTTTTCTGTTTATGATAACCGAAAGAGTTTTAGGGCGTTTTCCCATCACAGACGCGAGCTCGAAAAACGCGTTGAGAGCGACGTATGGAATATTCTTCATACGTAACACTGGTGAAGATCTGATTAAGTTCGTTTATGAATTCAGAGGATTGAGCTCCTGGGGCGTAGGCTGCGATAATAAGGAGGTTGCTGTTGTTGAGAAGGTTTATTTTTATTATGACTGTTTCTAAGATTGAGGTGGTGAAATTAAGAGGGATCGGTTTGAATTTAATATTTTTTTTAATTAAAAGAGCCACTCCGCCTCCGTTTGCGTTGTTTCTGTCGTTTCGAATGAGGTTGTAGTTTTTGAATTTTGGGTTATGTTGAGGTTTGTGTTTCGTTTCGTTTAAGAGCGCGAGGTCAGCGTTTTCTGTTTTTAGGAGTTGTTCTAGAGAGAATCTTCTTTCGATGGATGCGATTGAGTTTACGTTCGCTGATATTATTTTTATTTTGGTGGGGTTTGTGTTATACATTGGGGTTTGCGTCGATGTCTATATCTGAGTAGTCAGGATTTATGCCGAAGTAGAGGTCGTGAAGTTTTCCGATTTTGTTAGAGTTTTCTCCGATGAGGTTCTCTAGTCTGTTTATCTGAGGGAGGAAGAGCCTTTTTAGGTTGTCGAAGAGCTTTTCGTAGGGGGGTTGAGAGGGGATTTGGTGGGGGAGGGGGGAGGATTGGGATGGGTGGGTGTGTTGGGGGAGGATTGGTGGTGCAAGTTCCGGTCTGGTGGGGTGTCTGATGGTTGACCTGTTGACGGTGGGTGTTTGGTTTTGGCTGAGGGCCTTAGCGTAAGATATTTCTGGTTTTGTTAACGCGGAGCCTAGAAGGGATTTTGTTTTATTTAGTAGGCTGTTTTTATTTGCGGTCTTGGCGTCAGCTACCATTCTCAGACGTTGCTTTAGCTCTTTGTATTTTGGGCAACCTTTGTAGGAAGCTGGGTGGCCGTGTGTTCTGCATCTTACGCAGTAGATAAGCGAAGGATCTATTTTGGAGTCGGTGGGTAGTTTGCACTGCCCTGGTTCGTGGCTTTCTGCGCATTTGACGCATCGGAAATCTAGGTTGCAATTTTTTGATGTGTGGCCTGTCCTTTGGCAGCGGGCGCACACTATGGGGTCTTTTCGGATCAGTCTCTCCCATGAGATGACCTGGTGTAAGAGGAGCTTGGTTTGGGTTAGGGTGTTGGCGTCACTATCAGGCGCGATTTGGACAATAAAGAAGGGGAGTTTCTTGTTATTTTTCACTGCGTTTGGGGTGTTGAAGTTCGCGACTTTGATAAATGTTACTTTTTTTAGGTTGAGGCTTTTGAATTCGGAGAGGATTTCGTCGGGATCGAAGCTTGAGTCGAGGCCTTTTACTAGGAAGGTTAAGGGTTTAATGTCTTTGGGTGTGAATGTAAAAAATCGTATTTTGCGTTCGCGTAGAGTTTTGATCGTGGCGTTGTAGTCGTGTAGGTTGTCCAGTTGTATGTAATGTTTGTTACTGTTAATATGTTTAATTTTGAAGGCGTTTATACTTATCACATTTTTCAGGATCCTGTACGTGGTTTGCTGGGAGCTCTCCATGATGTTTATAATTGGTGGTTTATAATGTGGGTTATTGGTGGCTGCGGGGGCTTGGTCGTGGCGAGGTGGTGCTCCTTTATGTGTTGCGTGGTCCATGTATTTTTCTTGGCTGCTCGAGGCGGCAGGTTGTTTTTGCATTAGAGGAGCTGCTTCCGGTTTTTCCGTGTGCTTGGTTTTGGCTCCGTGGCTTGGGCGCTTGGAGGGGGCCAGAGTCCAGGGTTCGTTTTTTTCCCCTGGAGGAGGGGGGGGGTGCGGCTAGTGGCCATGGTTTTGGTTTCCTTTCTCGGTCAGGTGAAACGTGCCCCTTCTGGTCAGGGTGCGGTCGTTTCGACGGTATGGAGGGCGCTGCGTCGCTTGATGGTAGTGGCGTTCGGGTAAGGCTGGTGGTGGGGGGTTCGTGCCCTTCGGCCGGCAAAGCGGGGTGCGTACCTGCTCGTGCGGGTGGCTCGGCGTGGCCTTGGGTTTTCCCCGTAGGGTACGCTGTTTGCTCCCTTGACTCTTCCAGCTGCTTCGTGAGCTTTTCTATCGTCTTGTTTAGACTTTCGATGATTTGTAGTAGGTGGTTTTGGCTGGCCTGGGCATCTGTGTTTAGGCTTATTTGGGACTTGCTCACGTTTCTTGTTTGGGGTGAAGTCTTCGGCTTCATGATTGTTGTAGCTAGCTGGTTCGCTTCCTTGGATTGAATAGGTTTGGCAGTCTGCTTCTGCTTTTGTAGGCCCTGGCTCTGTATGGATGAGCTTAAGAGCTGTTTGTGGAGTGCTGTTAAGCTCTCGCGTTTGTTGGTGCCTTCACTGACGTTTTTTATGAGGTTTTTTATGCGCCTTACATCGCATGATTTTTGTATGCCACGCAATGTGGCTGGGGATCTCCCTTGTGAGGGATCCGTGGTTGAACTAATGATGCACTGTTTGAAAATTGTTATTTGTAACGGTAGGGGTGTCCGCAGGTTTGGTGGTTACACATAGAACTTTCACTTTCACGTATGTATCACTATGAGTTTTATGCAAAAAAATATGCCAAGGTTATATATATATGGTTATATATATAGTCGCGCGGACCTATACAACCACCTTCGGGAGCCGGATCGTCGTGTTCATCGTGCTCGTCCCCTAGCGGTGTATGTGGGAAGTGCCCCACAGTTCTATTACTCGTAGGTGAACATTTACAATATACTAGTTTTCTCTAGTTAATTACATTAACAATATTTCGAAATGGCAAACCCACAAGCGAACGTCTCCTCTAATGAGATGCTAAACCTGACTGTTTCGATCGCCAATTCAATGCCACTCTTAACGCAACCGACGTGTATGCAGAATATTACATCGTCCATTCCGACCTTTGACGGAGAAAAACCATCGTTGACGCACTTTGCTCAAAATGTGGAAGACGGGTTAACTTTGATTCCTGAGGGTACGGAAGCGGAGTATCTCGCAATTGTGTTAACTAAGCTTATCGGTCCAGCACGTAGATGCACGATAGAGCATAAATTCGACTCTGTTAAGGCTTTAATTAAGCATTTGAAAAAGAGATTCGAGCCGGGTAGAAATTTGTCACACTTTTAAGTTGAAATCGCGAAGTTACATATTCGTGACGGAGAAAGTATTTCTACAATATGTCGATAGAACAAGTCATCTTGTTTATTGTACGCGCGGAGCTATCCGGGAAAGATATCTGGATCACGCTGAAGATTTCGTCGGGGAAATGGAACAAGACGTTAAAGAAAACTTCATCGATGGTTTACCGGATCGGATTTCTTGGAAAGTATCGGTTCAGATTCAAGACTTAGGTACACTTGAACAGGCTTAGACGCCGTGATACAAATAGACAGGAAATTAAGAAATCGACGACAGTCGCCTAGCAGTGAATCACCTGCTAGATGGTCTCGTCGAGACCGCTACGCTCAAGATTCTCGTAATTACGACCGTGAAGTGTCGTACCCTCACTCGCCTAGTAGATACGATCGGTTCAGGGAACGACATGCGAGAACCCCCGAATTTGAAGAGGAACGAGAGAGGCAAGGGCGCGCGACGGCTTGGACCTTGCAGCAAGGAAGCCCCTCGAGATCCCCTTCCAATTACCGCAATTCATCTAATATAGATGATCGGGGCCCAAAAATATCAATTCTTAAAAATTCTGATAGAAACCGCAAGCCAAGTTTGTATTGCTGGCATTGTGGTATGAATGGACATGACGAAAAGTCATCAGAGATTCGTCCGTAGAATCGACCAAGTCTTTAAACTTAAATCGCGCTCAACGTACAGGCGACACGATGAGCGGAAACGAGGAAGATCGCCGAAGGGAAATCCGATTCAACGACGAGAAGAAAGAAGACTCATCATGGAGGCACCTGCACCAAGAATCAAAATCAAAGTTCCGGAATTGGAATCAGGAACGGGAGAATTTTTAATTGGTGGTGGAGCAGCCGTGAACCTGGTGGTTATCGACGTTCTCGGAAGAACCGCAGAAATAATTTCTAGGGAAGAAATTGAATTAACCGGACTGACAACAACACCGATTCACACTCTTGGAACGACAATTCTCAATATTCATGGATATTCAGCATTTTTCTAGGTAGTAAAAAATTTTGCGTTAGACGCAGATGGACTTATCGGAGGCCGGTTTTTAAAACAAGAAGAAGATTTCCTACTATCATGGAACCTTAACTTTAAAAGATGAACCGATCCGACCTTTACGTTTTTCAAATTATCAAGATTTACCTCAAACAAAAGAACAGCAGACAGTTACTAAATATTGCATCAAGCCTAGAACATCGCAGCAGATTGCTGTAAGAGTAGCGAACGTGAAAATGAAGGAAGGGTATTTACCGCGCATAAAAACTCATGAGCAACTATACATAGGGGAAGCAGTCGTAACAAACAACGAAGGCAAATGTCACGTTATGGCAATAAACACCAGCGAAGAAGAAATTGACGTAGAGACAGATCCTCAAATTTTTGAGCCCTATGACATTTTAAGTACATCCGATGAAGATTCTTATCCAGGAATGGAACACCCGTTGAACTTCAAGACTAGGAAAGACAGGATTCAGGGAATTTTACAAACAATCAATTTAGGCCATTTGAACAAAGAGGAACGGAATTTCGTTTCTGATTTAGTAGAGGAATTTCCCGACCGATTTTTCCTGTCAGGAGATAAACTCGGGAAAGCTCGTGATTTCAACCATTCAATTCACACGACCAATGATATTCCCATTAATACGAGACAATATGGCTACCCACCTGTACATCAGAAAGAAATTAAAAAACAGATCAGCACTATGCTATCTGCAGGCATCATTAATCATTCCAAATCTCCATACAACTCGTCTTTATGGATTGTTCCTAAGAAAGCAGACGCGCAGGGTAATAAAGCGCACTCAATGAAAAAGCTATTTCGGACAAATACCCATTACCGCAAATCACTGAAATATTAGACCGATTGGGAGGAGCTAAATACTTCTCAGATTTCGATCTCGCAAGTGGATTCCATCAAATAGAGATGGATCCAAAAGATAAATCAAAAACAGCATTTACTACAGCAAATGGACATTACGAATTTTCTCGAATGCCCTTCGGATTAAAAAACGCACCACCCACATTTCAACGCCTCATGGATCAAGCACTCACCGGACTTCAAGGGACAGATCTTTTTGTTTACTTAGACGATATAGTAGTATACGCTTCATCGCTTCAAGAACACAACATCAAAGTTAAAAAATTATTAAAACGCCTTAAAGATCATGGATTAACCCTTCAGACCAATAAATGCGAATTTTTACGGAAGGAAGTCGCATATCTCGGTCATATTATTTCAAAAGATGGAGTCAGACCTGATCCTAGAAAATTAAAAACAGTGCAAGATTTTCCAACACCTACCACACAGAGGAATATTCAACAATTCGTAGGACTTATAGGATATTACCGAATATTTGTACCTAATATCACCTCAAAAGCAAAACCTTTAATTAACTGGTTACGGAAAGGCATCAAATTCAAGTGGCCCGAAGAACAAGATCAAAGTTTCAAACAATTACGCAACGAATTTTGTCAGCAGCCCATTCTACAATATCCAGATTTCAGTAAACCATTCATCGTTACAACAGATGCATCCGAATATGCTATTGGAATCGTACTTAGTCAGGGAGAGATAGGAAGCGACCTACCAATTGACTATGCGTCCCGCAGTCTACACAAACCCGAAAGGAATTACTCAGCTACGGAAAAAGAATGTCTAGCAATGGTTTACGCCGTAAGATACTTCAGGCCCTACATCTATGGAACCAAATTCACCCTAATCACAGACCATAGACCACTTGTTTGGTTACATTCCGTTAAGGACCCGACTTCCAGACTCATGAAGTGGAAACTTAGGCTTTTGGAGTATGAATATCAGGTGGTCCATAAAGCTGGGAAGATAAACAAAAACGCAGACGCTCTGTCGCGTAACCCCACTTCAATATGTTTACCACTTCTTCCACGGGAATGCAGGGACACCGATTTCAAAGTACAAATACCCAAAACAGAAGCTAATACGGATTCAATTGGACATCGTGTTCGGCAATTACGTCGAGACAGAGAGAACCGACCCAAGTATCGCGACAGTAGCAGCTCAGACGAAATAGAACAAGCCGCATATGGAAAGGTGCAACACTCGCCAATTATACACAAAAATCGATCTTTCCCCAGCTTATCTCAAGAAGTAACATTGCCAGATGAACGTCAGGAATCCATAGATATTTTTCCGCCCGCAGCTAATTCCACACAAATTTCTCCTTTGGACAAGGATCAAACCCTATTTAACGATTTAATATCTTTTGAGGAACCGCTTGAAGATACCGTAATAGAAAATGCAAAAAATATTCAGCAAGATTTAATTAGTACACCACAAACGTCATCTCGAATTACGGATGAAGTTTTACAATCGACAATTACCCAGCTATCTACAGGGACCATAACCGAAATAAGTGCTGGACGACCGTCGGCCAGCAGGTCAACTCGACATGGGGCCCTCGAGTACACATTTGACCCTTACCCATTCTTCACTACTGACCCTGATAATTCAACCGATGGAGACTACTTAGAAGAAGCTTTACCAAAGGAAACACACCAAATTACTACCAGTTCGAACACCCTCACAGCTGAAGAGGGTCACTATGCATATTTTATATCTGCCAACTGCAATATACAAACCGCTGTTGGGAAACTACTGCTCGATACCGAAGTAATAAACAAACAAGATCTTCTAGCAGAACGACCGGACAAAAGGACACGTGGTAACACTAGATAACGGATTGTACAAATCTTTCGCTATAGTAATCTCTGATCATTTTTATGACAATGCTACAAGAATAGACATTCTTCGTGGTTTAGAAATTCTTAAAGATATCTTAAAACAATACCAGATTAAATCATTCCGAATTTTTGCAACCGGGGACCTTCACAAGTTGCCAGTCAATGATTTTCTCAAACTATTAGAAGAAATTTTCACTGGTACAGCTCTACAAACTAGTATTTGCAATTGTATCATCACAACACCATCCACCGAAGACAGACGAGAAATAATCCGCGAAGCTCATGATAGTTTAATTGGTGGACACAAAGGAATAACGAAAACATATAAACGCATCCGATCAAAATTCCATTGGCCGCAAATGCGCAGCGAAATTCAAAATTACATCCGGAAATGTCAAAGTTGCCAGATACAAAAATTAATCGGAGCGAAAACTCGTCAACCTATGCTAATTACCGACACACCTATGGGACCATTTGATAAAATCGCTTTGGATACAGTAGGACCTTTACCCATCACGCCTAGCGGAAACAGATGCATTCTCACCATGCAATATTTCACCATGCAAGATAATTTAATTAAGTATTGCATGGCAGTAGCAATACCAAATATTCGAGCTACTACTATTGCAGATGCTTTTGCCAGACATTTCATCGCAATCTATGGTACACCTCGTGCAATACTGACAGACAAGGGAACCAGTTTTATTGAAAACCTTATGACAAATTTATCAGAAATATTCAGAATCAAACAAATTACAACCTCGGGATACAGACCACAGACCAACGGGTCATTGGAACGAAGTCACATCGTATTCACCGAGTACCCCAAGCACTACATGGATAATTACGAAGATTGGAATTTATTAATACCGTTCGCAATATTCTCCTACAATACCTCCGTTCATGAAGCAACAAATTTTACTCCGTATGAACTAATTTTCAGAAAACCAGCTCGAGAACCCAGTTCTTTTCCAACCGGCGAAAAGTTACGCTCGTATGGAGATTATTTAATGGATCTGATAACGCATATGACTAATATCCGCAATTTAGCTTCAAATAATTTAGGTAAAGCAAAAACCCGTTCAAAAGGCTATTACGATCTTCGTGCAAAACCAGCAACGTTTAATGTAGGCGATTCCATTTACGTACTCCTGGAACCACGTATTAATAAATTCGATCCACATTACATCGGACCGTATGAGATAGTAGACGTGACGGACCTGAACAATGTAGCGCTACAGAAGAACAATAAGTTAGTTACAAAACACCAAGATAAATTAAAACACGCTTATTCTCCATTCCCAGCTTGAAAATCAAACATGGTTTTTGTGTATTTGCTGCTGTTATCACTCGCTGTCTCCGGCGATAGGTCAACCATAACGTCAATTGGAGGAAACACTGGGCTTTATTATGAAAAATTACCCGATATAAAAACCTTTCAATCACAATGGCGTCTGGTCACCTCCCTGATGTGCATGCCCCACACGTGGAACATCATATCTTTGCAATGAATCAGCTTTGCAAACGACATAATTCTACTAACTGCCTCAGTAAGGAACTGGGACCTCAGTCCCAGCAAAGCTTCCCAGTCCCAGCAAAAATTAATTGAATAACGCAATATAATACGCTCTGCAATAGGCGCCACCTCATATTTGGAAAAACCATCTCCACGACGCAGTGTGCCCTTTGGTTTTATTGGCACCCTTAGTAAAGTTTTATTCGGAACCTTGTCGCAAGAAGACGCAGATTATTATTATCACGAACTAAGTAAGATTTATAAAGATCAACGTGAGATTACAGAACTAATAGCCAACCAGACACATGAAATCAAAGGAGAATTTTCTGCCACGCACGCAAGATTAGTTAATTTAACTAAAGTTACACCTCAAATGACCCAATTGATGATCAAACATTCCAACGCATTACAAGAAACGCAGTCAACCATAAATAGAGTACTTTTCGAAACAATAATTGGGGATTCCGTGATTGAAATCGAGAGAGGAGTAGATGATTACAGCACAAACCTACTGTTGTTGATAGATTCAATATTGCTAGCGAAACAGGGAATTTTACACCCCGCAATTTTCTCACCGGAACAGTTATTGAGATCTGCTCAAAAAATTAAACAAACGGTGGCGTACGAATTCCCCTTGACACCAGAGGAATTACTCACTGAACAAATTGAAAAAATAACAACATTAAACGTTATGTTCATAAAAGGGAGGATACTTATCAAACTCATCATAGGCCTTCTGGAGCACAAAACTTATAGCTTATATAAAATTTACCCTTGCCCATCGATACACAAACTCGGTGTGAAAGAGGTAATTTCATACATTCAGCCACAGATTCAATTTATCGCAGTATCTTCCGATGAACAACAATACTTTACACTGACTGAGGAATATCTGAAGAATTGCCGCTTTCACCGCAACAAATTTTTGGGTCTAGCTACCTTACCATTGTATCAAACGGATCGGCAGTCAATCTGCGAATCTACATTGTTACTGAGTCCCGCCTTAATAAATTGGACTACCTGCGAAATCAAAGTGCCCACATCCCTAAAACCATACTGGCAAACGTTGAGCGCTCCAGCTACCTGGCTTTATTTTATGCCGGGAAATAAAAAGGCACAAATTTTTTGTAATATTGAAAAGTCAGTAACACGGAACATTTCTGCTATTGGAATTTTCAAACTGGAACCTGGATGTCAGGCACCAATAAATTCGGTACAATTGAAATCACTCGGAACCATCGGAACCTCACAAAACTTGGAATATTATCCTTCTGGACCCTATAATTTGTCAATATTAATACCAGAAATCGTAGAACGGCATTTTGAAACACTGGAAGGGAACGCCCAGAATATCGTACGTTGGGATGACCTCCCGCCAGCTTCATCACTCGCTGAAATAGAGCATCGTGCAAAAATTCTAGAAACTCACCAAGCGTCATTGCAAACCTTAAAGATTACAACTTCTTCTTCTATTGGGGTAATAATGCTAATAGCGCTCATGTTAACCATATTACTGGTCATGAAATTGAAAAAATCCCAATATAGTTCAGAAAAGGACCATAAAAAGGAAAACAATGAGTTAACAATAACTATTCCGGCCGTATGAAATTCGGCAGGCGAATCAAAAGATATGAAACCATGCGCTACCATCTTTTAGCAGAACGCAAAACTCCGTAGCACATCCCCTCCACAAGAATGTCCATAATGGCAGGGTGGGGGGCGAAATAAGGGTCTCTGTCTTATATAAGCAGGAGCTTAGAATTTTTGGACATAACATAAGTTGCACTCATGCATCGTAGCATAGCTATACAAACCACGCCACACGAAGGCACTAGAACCATCGCAATCCAAACTGAATACCACGGAACTTGGGAATCCGCTATACGATCGGGAGTTGTAATTAGTGCATCTCCTTCCAAACCAGCTACAACGGGACGAGTTGCGAAGGGTCGAAGTTCTTCGACACGAGCGATAAAGAGTGTAGCAACACAAACGATCGGAAAAAGTTCAAGGAAGCGCGAATTGTGTCAATACGCATTGAAGGAACTGAAGGACGCTAATATCTTGAATTGGACACCAGGAGGGAGCATTTGCAGCAACAAACCAAAATGAAGACAATTGAGGCGTGTGACTTGGGTTCGTCCGCACGCTGTATAGTTGTGCACGTGGAAGACCTAAGAACCTTTTGGGTCGCCAAGGAACAGTATAACGGAGCAGCCGCGGACCTCCATAAACGACTTAACGCGTTTATGGAAGCCAGGCAACACCTCCGTCTACCGTTGGAGGACAGCATCAACCCGGGACGACTGGTGGCCGTGCAGAATATTGACCGAGTATGGATTCGCGGGGAAGTCGAACACAGGACGGGGACTATCCTCGCAGGCGACCGAGGCACAACGATAGTGTGCAAAGTATCGGAAGTGAGATCCTTGCCACACCGGTTCCAGGTCTTGCCGTGGCAAGCTAAGCGGATACAGCTGCGTGGGGTTCACCTGTGCGCCTGTCCACTCTTACACTTCAACCAAGTGGCAGAAATGGTGATCAACCAACGGAAGGGTTGCATCGTAGATGTACATCAGACATCGGGTGGAACAACCGCCGAGCTTCTATTGGACCGCCTTCCTGGACAACCGCCACTGAACGTGAAGAGCCATTGGTTAGAATTAGGCTTCGTCGTCCCTAAGATCCACATTACATAGGACCTACGACAATGGCGATAAGTACACGCATATACACTACACCCGACAATTCGTACACGTTTAATTTTACGAAGAATTTTGGGACATTTTTCCTTCCTTTGCGAAAGCATTTCGCGAACCACGATGTTTCGTCTTGGGAGGGGAGATGTTACGTATGAAGAATATTCCATACGTCGCACTCAACGCGTTTTCGCGTTCTCAACGCGTGATGGGAAAACGCCCTAAAATTCTTTCGGTTACCATAAACAGATAAAGGGGTCCTGAGCACATGTACGACCAGCTGCATTATGACCACGACGGGCGTGGTCCGACGAAGACTCCTAAATTTCCTTATATGGAAAGTCCTAATGCGTTCCCGCGCATTTCGGGGGTATATAAACCCTTTGGTTTCTACCCTCGACGGTTCAGAGTTACATAGTCACGCGTAGAGTCACGTCGTGCCACGCTCGTACAGAGTCAGTTATATCTAGTGAGATTGGGCTTAGCGCACCTTTCGAATCATAGATTAACCCGTTAGAATCCGCTAGTCCGGTTGAAGTTCTTTCGGCATACTCTTAAAGCGGCTCTCAGACCCCGCATCGCCAGTGCGTCAACACCGTGCAAATACTTAGGTAACTTACACACTTTAATATTATTTCATCGCGACAGTTACATTTGTACTGGCGACTGATCTCAAATATATATATATATAAATGTATATATAAATATATATATATATGTATATATATGTATGTATATATATGTATGTATATATGTATATATGTATATATATATGTATATATGTATATATATATATATATTGTTACGTAGGAAGTATTATTCCATTTCTTCCTTCTATGATGCCCTTATTTGGAAATCGAGGGTGCATGCAGTCGAGTCTGCCCCTTCCGCGACGTCGCGATGACGTGACCCTTTGGGGGAATCTTTCCGGACTCCCTTGGAATTTTCCGTGCCCCCACCAGCTTTTTGGTCCGGATATCGAGTATAAAAAGGGCACGAATTCTGCTCTCGGCGGCTCAGTATTAATCTAGCTTCGAGTACGTTCCGTATCGACTACTTTGATATTGTTGCTCAGCGAGATCGGGTTCCGAGTCCTCTTCGAGCAATTCTTACACGTTCATTTCTTAAAGACGACATACATATTTTACGGTATATCGTCAGGCCTTTTGTTGGGCAGTATACATTTCCAATCCGTACAGATTGAGAAATGTGGATTTTGTAGTTTATAATCAAACTGTAGAATAACCAAAGAGTAAGAAATATACGTTTAATAATATCGTACGCATTTTCTCATTGAATCACCTCTGACAATCATTAGCAGTAACGTCCCACCAAACAGATACACCTTAACCGCTCGAGGTGTATCGCTATAAATTACGAGTCCATTTTTACTAACAATCCTGTGGCTCCCGGTGATGAAATAGGCACTGGTTTGTCCACGATTACCATCCTGTGGCTCCCGGCGATGAAATAGGCGTTGGTTTGTCCACGATTACCTTTACCTTCCTGTGACACCCGGTGATGAAACAGGCATCGGCAAGTTCACGCACTTCCTATCTACGCGGCTTCCAGTGACGAAATACGCACTGGCCGTCCGTAACTAACAAACTCTTAAACTACCGATCCTCGGCTCGCGCAGCTGTGCCCCTTAGCCCTCGGCTCGTAGCAGTATATATATATAATATCTGATCGCGGCACGGCCTTCACCTCGCACGAGTTTAAAAACTATTGTGCAGAGGGAATATGCAGACTGTACTAACGGAATGCCGCGGGGTAACGGGCAGGTAGAAAGGGTCAACAGGGTACTGATACCGATCCTGACAAAGCTATCAGCACCTCGTCCCGAAGAATGTTATAAGTACCTCGACTTTATGTGACTATATAATTATGTATGTAAAATAAGGTTTAGAATCACCAGAGAGGGTAGCAAAGAGTGCAACCAGCGAGTAACAGCGAGTTGCATGTTAACTGTGTAAAACCATAATCGTCTTTAATAAACTTTACCACACCATAACATACGTGGCATTATCTCAGCTGATTAGCTGAAAAAATCAAATCCCTACAGTACCTTATCATTGCTGCCTTTTGGAATGGTTTCCCAAGTGCCATTTGAATATATGCATTTAGTATGTTTGAGCGTCATAAAGAAAGTATTATTTGCATGGATATGTGGAAAATATTCACGCTCCTCCAAATTATCCAACAACCATATTTCTCAGATATCTCAAAGACTGGATGGTCTAAAACAATTTTGTCCCTCTGAGTTTGGAAGACACCCAAGATCCCAGACTTGTTATTTAAAATTCAAAGCAATAGAGTTTCGACAATTTCTCCTTTATACAGGACCGGTTGTGGTTGATGGTCTACTGAATAATCAATTGTGCATACATTTTTTTATTTTTACACTTAGCTATTAGAATCTTATCTTCACAATCTCCATCTCCTGAGTATTTAAATGTTGCAGAGGTAGCTCTACAACAATTCGTTTTGTTCGATCTTTAGATATATACGGTCCAAATTTTTGTACGTACAATGTACACGGGCTTCTCCATTTTCTGCTTTTCCCTATGAGAATAACATGAGGGTGTTTAGGACATTTTGTAGGAAGCCAGCCCTACCACTACAACTACTGTTTAATATGTTGCGTATCTATTGGTGGGATATGGGGAGTTTTGGTAGGTTCGGTTGCCCGTGGAGCGCTGAACCGCTCTGCTCGTGGAGAAACGCGGAAGAATCAAACACAATTCTTAGAGTTTAAAAAGAACGACTATTTATTCTATTATTCAGCAAAAGAGATACTGATGGTTCGAGAAATAACGAAGTTCTCATGAATGTGGCTTCTTCTTCTTTCCATTTCGGCTCTGGTTCTTCTTCTTGAGTTCCTGTTTTCCCCCTCTCCTTTGGTAGCAGCCAATGAGTTTGAGCCTTGGTGGGCCTTGGATCGTCCTTGGGCGCGTAGAAGTGGCAACATTTCCGCTTTCCGGTACGGACGTAGGAGTGTACGCGCAAAGGGGAGAATGGGAAAAACCCGGTGAACGCGTGAAAGTCGCATGGTAACGGTAAATAAGGAATCATGGAAAAAACCTAGTAAAATACGCGAAAAGGTTGAAGAGTCTTACCGCGTTTTCTAAGGATATGCGTACATTAATTAACAGATGGATAGATCGTGTTAGCGCATATGTTCATCTGACTTTGAATTTAGCCCCTGAATTCTTATCGCTCTCGATAAGTGCGATTTTACTGTCGATTCGGGGTTCGATATTACTAGACATTAAGCCTGACTAACGCGATAGCGTAACAAATAGAATGGCGGAGATTCAGGAGCAGGCAAGTAATAATGTAAGGGTTATAGCACAGCCTACTCTAGTACTAGCCGTGCTGAACAACGTGGCAACATCGCGTGTTTACCGATCGGGAGTCCTATTTTCAGTAATGGCAGTCTTGTACTTGGGATTACAATTAACCCTTTTTTTCATAGGAAATTATGTTAAAGTTCACAATTCTTTATTAATTATGTCTGAGTAATATATAAATATTATAACTATGGTAAGTAGAAGTGATATTAAAGTATACTAACAGTTATAAATGTGGTATACATTTTGTGGACTCTCGGAATGGTTTGGTGATGTGATACATAATATTGGAAATATTTTACAGTGCTTTTAAGAAAATATAAGTATGAAGCAAAATAGAATCTATTGAACTAAAACGCAACATTCGAAAATGAATGGAGTGATATATAAGTTAATAGAAACCTGAAATAGACAAAATTATCGATACGAAGTCAAAGAGGTTAAAGTGAACACGGAAAGAGGTTGGATAATCAATTACTGAAGGGAACGGTTATACAGGTAATTATTAAATCTTGACCAATAATGCATGTATCAGAAAATGCTAAATAATATGCCTTTGATTGAATATTAATATATGTTTATTTACATAAAATGTGCTTATGATTTTCAGGTTTTAGAAGGTCTGATTCCAAATTGGTACCATTTATTATGGCTTCCATTATTGCACACATATGAGTAAATAAGGTTATTACTTCTTCTGTAGGAATGGAAAGACTCTTTGTAAGTGAGCAAAATATACATTATTTATAGTTGTACCTTTACCCTTCGCAATCAATTATTTACATATATTACCATTTAATTTTTTAGCATCGGAATGGAACCGATAACTGGATATATAAATCTTAATATAATCATCTACAACACACGTGGATTAATATTCGATATCGAAAATTTTTGAAAATCCGTTTACATCAGCAGAAAGATCATGAAGATCATTAAGCCCTTGCACTATTTTGATGAGTCTGACTCGTAATGAAAATTTCAGACCAAACATGAATATCACGAGCTTGACTCGTACTCGACATTTCAGGTCGAACATGAATATCACGAGTCTGACTCGTGGTCTTAGTTTTGGACCAAGTATAAACATCTCGAATGGGATGCTTCTTGGTACAGATAACATCTCCTATATTTACCTATATTTACAAAAGTAATGCTGCTGAAAAGATTTACCCAAATATCACGATGTTTGCATTTCTCAAATAATCTAACGGATTGCAACAATGATCGCCTTCACAAAATAAGACCAATCATTAATTACTGGAACGAAAAATTTAATAATATTTACACACCGGATACAAATATAAGTATTGATGAATCATTAATGCGATATAAGGACCGCTTAATGTATAAACAATTTAACCTATCAAAACGAGCCAGGTTTGGCATAAAAATATATAAACTATGTGGAGCAAGCACTGGATTAATAAATAAAAATAAATGAATACTTGTAAGTATTTTTGAATTTAATAATTTGAACATAACAACACTGTGGCATTATTAACTAATAAATATAGCATGAAACTTGTGAATTTTTCAAAAATTATGTATGTATATAATAAATATAAACTTGTAAAATAAATGTGCTATGCACAAAGATTAAGACCTACATAGTTAATAAATGAAACTTCCATTCATTACTGCACTCACTTTTGTATTTTAAAAAATTGCCTACTGACAATAAGTACAAATTGAGGTGTAAACATTCGAAAAATAAGCGGGATAGTGTGAAGCCGGTATGGAGAAACTGAGAGTCTGGTAGGGTGGGTTGGGTTAGGTATACTGATATATATAGCACAGCCGGACTCTCGCTATGTTGCCATTTTTACCTTCAGCACGGCTAGTACTAGAGAAGGCTGTGGTTATAGGGTCTTCCGAAATCAAAGTATCTATGCCCCTGGGTTGCGATACTGATGTTACGCTATCGCGTTAGTTAGGCTTAATGTCTAGTAACATCGAACCGCGAATCGACAGTAAAATCGCACTTATCGATAGCGATAAGAATTCAGGAGCTAAATTCAAAGTCAGATTAATTAATGTACGCATATCCTTAGAAAACGCTGTAAGACTTCGGTCTTTTCGCGTTTTCTACTAGGTTTTTTCCATGATTCCTCATTTACCGTTACCATGCGACTTTCACGCGTTCACCGGGTTTTTCCCATTCTCCCCTTTGCGCGTACACCCCTACGTTCGTACCTGAGAACGGAAACGTTACCACTTCCACGCGCCCAAGGACGATCCAAGGCCCACCAAGACTCAACCTCATTGGCTACTACCAAAGGAGAGGGGGAAAACAGGAACTCAAGAAGAAGAACCAGAGCCGAAATGGAAAGAAGAAGAAGCCACATTCATCAGAACTTCGTTATTTCTCGAACCATCAATATCTCTTACGCTGAATAATAGAATAAATAGTCGTTCTTTCTAAACTCTAAGAATTGTGTTTGATCTTCCGCGCTTCTCCACGAGCAGAGCGGTTCAGCGCTCCACGGGCAACCGAACCTACCTAAACTCCCCATATCCCACCAATAGATACGCAACATAGCTATATCTTTTTGGTGACAGCGGTGGGATATTCAAAATAAGGAGGATAATTTGGAAATTCATCCTCTGCAGCCGGCTTGTGGAAGGCGTTTATCAACAGTGCAATCTCTCTCTCCTGGGTTTTGCACGGTTTCCCCAGGAGCAAGGATAAATATCGGAGAGGAAAGCGGTAACTACGGCCGTGCTGAATACCTTGGGTTACCGCACGCCAGTTCAGAACGATCAGGAGGAAGGCCACAAGGGATTCGATCCTCGACGCTACCACCCGTCGACCAAGGACACGACGAGGGAACACCACACTATCAACAGACAGGCAGTGGAGTGGTAACATAGTGACATTTAAGCGAATCTTTTGCGTTGACGGAGTGTAATAACAAGTGTCGGTCCGAGAACGCGACGGAGAGCAAACCGTAATTCCCAAAAATATTAGTAATTACCCCGAACCACGACCGTACCGAGTATGTTTCCGAGGAGAACCGCGTCGCGGAAACGCAGGGGCATGCGCAGTATTGCCAGTGGCGGTAGCGGTCAGTTTTCCATCGAGGATTTGCCCGCGCCAACGGCCCTTGCAGTACCTTTACCCGTTGTACCCCTTACGGATAATCCACCATGTACTGATTCGCGGATAGTTCCTCGCTTACGTCGCGGAGTCGACGCCTTCAGCACCCCTGATACGAGTACTTCCTATTGTAATGACGACGAACAAACCAACGCCGGATTTCCCCCCGTTAACCCCGTACGCGATAGATACTCCCTAAATCTCATTGCGGAAACAATCCCCCGATTCGATGGCACCTCCGGCTCACTCCCGCAATTTATAGAAGACTGCAGGAGTGCCTACAACTCGATAAAACCCGCGGACCAATGGCTGCTTCTCCGGCTTATTAGGAGCAGGGTGGTAGGACAAGTCAACTCGTTAATCAGCGGAAACCCGAGACCAACCACGCTCGAGGAATTGATCGAACACCTAAAAACCGCTTTTTGCAATCAATTTTCGCTCAACCATATCTTTTCCGAATTCAAAGGCGTTCTGCAAGGGACATACGAAAGCACCGCAGCCTTTGGAGCGCGAGTGCGCGAAATATTGACGCGCGGGATCGACGTTGTTCGGGAAGAATGCGACGCGGATAGCTTCACCGGTTACAGAAGCGCCCTCGAGGTACAAGCAGTCTCGAGTTTCACGAGCGGCCTACGCGACCCCACGACCAGCAAGATTCTCGAAATGTTAGGAACCAAGAACCTCAAGGACGCTCTAGAGACAGCGTTACGCACCACGGAAACCGCGAGTTCCACCCCCAGACCCCACGCGTCGGACGCGAAAGTATACCTGTCGGACGTAAAACCAAACGAGCCCCGCGAATGCTACAATTGCGGCAAACGGGGCCACTTGCGCGCCAACTGTCCTCGCACCCCACCTCACCCAACCTCACCTCGGTGTAGGAACTGTGGGAAATCGGGACACACAGAAGACCGTTGTTATAGGAACCCGCGACGGGACGGGAAATCCGCGCTCACCCCGGCTACCAAGGCCAGACCTTCTTTAAACTACAGGGGGGGGCCACAACGGAGCGCGCCACGGCCCGAACCCCTCCTAGCGCGCCCCGCACCCACCGGATCTGTTTCGCGCGTCGGACGTGTGATGGAATTTCACGATCCCCGGTTTTATCAATCAACAACGCCTTATTCAGAAACGACGTCGCCTCCTTCCTCGTCGACACAGGAGCTGAATTAAACCTAATCAAATTAGGAAAATTGACCACCCGTGCCGAAATTAACACGAATGTCGTGTACGAACTCGTAGGAATAGGATCGGGAATGCCCCGTACATGTGGCCAGGTGATCATCGGTATGTATGGTAACGAAATAGAATTCCAGACCGTCGGCGACGACTTTCCCCTGACAGAAAGCGGAATTCTTGGAGTGCCTTTCCTCAAGAAAACGGAAGCGGCGGTGGTATTCGGAAAAACCACGCCCACCGTCGTTCAACTCAGCGACCACAGATTACCTTTTCGCCCCTCTTCGTCCTTCGAACTACCCCCGCGTAGCAAGACCCTAGTAACGCTACCGGTTACACAAGACCGAGAATTCGGATATATCGAACGCGTCGACGCCGGTCCAGGAATCTTCATCGGGGAAGTATTGGCCAACCAAGAGGGCGGATTTGCGAAAATTTTCGCAATTAACACCACCCCTGGCCACATTACCCTCACCGTACCACTGCGTGAGTGGGAAGACTTCCATGTTAGGCCGCCAGCCCCGCGAACAGCCCCAACAGAAGAAAAAACCAAAGACAACGCTCGAAGGATTTCTAAGATATTAAAAATCCTTAAACTAGACGACCTGAACGAGGAAGAAAAGGAAGGACTTCTCGAAATAATCGGGAAATTTCCCTACCAATTCTACCTCCCCGAAGACGAGTTAGGCAGTACCACCCTCACCACTCACTCCATTCAGACAACCGACGAAACCCCTATAAACACTAAACAGTACAGATTCCCCCCTGTCCACAAGGAAGAGATAGAAAAACAAGTTAACGCGTTACTAGCCGGTAATCTAATCCAACCCTCTATTTCCCCGTACAACTCCCCCGTGTGGATAGTACCGAAAAAACCCGACGCGACGCAAAAACCACGCTGGCGGATGGTAATAGATTATCGCAAACTAAACGACAAAACCGTCGGCGACGCGTACCCCCTCCCCAACATCACCGACATACTGGATCAACTTGGTCGATCCAAATACTTTAGCACCTTAGACCTGGCCTCGGGTTTCCACCAGATACCGATTTCAGAAGAATCCAAACCAAAAACCGCCTTTTCAACCCCGAATGGACACTACGAGTTTAATCGAATGCCCTTTGGCCTCAAAAATGCCCCCGCCACTTTCCAACGAGTCATGGACATGGCCCTGTCCGGCCTAACGGGAACCGAACTATTCGTTTACATGGACGACATAGTGATTTACGCAGACTCCCTCAACGAACACACCCGGAAACTAAAAATTCTGTTGTCACGACTACAAAACGCCGGGCTAACTTTACAACCGGAAAAATGTTCTTTCCTTCGCAAAGAGGTCACCTACCTGGGACACATCATCTCTAGGAACGGCGTCAGACCAGATCCTGCTAAGATCGATGCCGTGAAACGGTTCCCTCGACCCAAAAACGCGAAAAATGTAAAACAATTCTTAGGGCTCGTAGGATACTACAGACGGTTCATCCAAGATATGGCAAACATCGCCAAACCCCTTACCCTGTTGCTCAAGAAAGATACGGGCTTCGCGTGGAACGCCGAAGCTCAGGCAGCATTCGAAGAACTCCGCGATATAATTTGTTCAGAACCCCTCCTCCAATTTCCGGACTTCGCGCAACCGTTCTTGGTAACAACCGACGCATCCAACTTCGCAATTGGAGCAGTGTTGAGCCAAGGACCCATTGGCAACGATCTTCCCATCTCGTACGCGTCAAGAACTTTGACTGAAACCGAAACCCGATACTCGACCATTGAGAAGGAATTGTTAGCCATCATATTCGCCGTAACACAATTTCGACCATACGTTTACGGCCGGCAATTCACCCTTGTTACTGACCATCGCCCATTAGTTTGGCTTCACAACGTAAAAGACCCTACGTCAAAAATAATGAGGTGGCGCATAAGGCTCGAAGAGTACGATTACAATATAATCTACAAACCCGGAAGAGTAAACGCCAATGCCGATGCTCTATCTAGAAACCCCATCAAACCACAACATGCCTTGATATCCCAACCATTAATTCCTACAGAACCGACAACCCCTCATCTGGTGAAGGCGTGTGTAGCGCTCGCAGGCGCCGGCGAACTGCTGCCCACGGACTCACCAGATTCCGATCCTCTTCCGACAGACAACGAAACCTTGGTGGCCGCCGCGTTCCTAACGCGTGGGAAAGCGGTGACTAAAGCCGAAATCGGAAATGACACTGACCCAAGTCCTCCCGACACAGACTCCGACGATTACCACACCGCGGACGAGGAGGACGATTCGCCTCCCCCTAAGGGGCCACCTTCAGAGGGAGCGAAGACACCCCTCTCCGCGACCGGGAGTAGCTACGCAAAGATCGTAGATTGGGCAAGGATTGCGTTCACCCGCATCGGAGTTGATGTTCGAACCAGGAGGCTGGTGAACAGGATAGGCTATATAACCCACAATTCCGGACCGGCCCCAGCTAGAGCACACTCGATGTCGGGGGGAGGAAAAGGTTGCGCTGCAATACGCAATGGTGCTGTACCGGACGTAAAGTCGGAGCACGAGGGAGAGAGAGAGTCGCGCAATGAGGCGCTAGTCGTTGGAACGCAATCCAAGCCAAGAGAAATAGAAACAGAAATCGAATCAATAGATAAAACAACAAAAAACGTACGACCTCTTACAGTCAGCAACCATGAACCAGATACCAACACCCCACTGTTACCAACACTGAAGTACTCCAGAGATCATCTCTTTATGCGTCACGACAACCTCATTAACTTCCTCCCAACAGATTACTCCGTCACAACCGAGACCGCCATAAACCTGACGACCTACCAGCCACTCAGTATCAATAACCTCAAGTCATACCCTACGGAAGTAGGGGATGCCCTGACTCTCCCTAGCAAAAACTACCACACATTCCACCTATTCATCAAAACCGCGGCCAATGACGTACCCAATCTTCAAGACGTCAGAACCTCCCTAACTTCCCTAAAAAACCTTATGGACTCGCTAGGAGTCAAGTCTATTAGTATAGCTAACACCCACAACGGAGTGGAACCTATCAGTTGGGATCAACTCCAATGTCAAATAGAAGACATATTTAATAACCCCCTGTACATTTTCACCATCTGCTCTGGCGAAATAGTTATCCCCGACAACCATGCCAGACCCCAAATCATCAAAGAATTCCACGAATCTACTGTGGGCGGCCACAGAGGTATAAACAAATTGCTCCAGGTTATCAAAGAAAACTTCTATTGGCCAGGGATGGGTAAAGAAGTCTCTGACCTAGTCCGTTCCTGTCCCCTTTGTCAGAAGAACAAGATGCTCTCTGCAAAGACCAAACAACCCATGCGCATTACCGATACCCCCAGCAGAGCCTTCGAGAAAGTCCAAATGGACATTGTGGGCCCACTACCAATCTCAAGGAAAGGGAACCGGTACTTATTGACCCTCCAGGACAATTTAACAAAATATTCAGACGCCATCCCTTTGCCAACAATAGATTCCATAACTGTAGCCATCGCACTCTCCGAACAGTTTATCAGTCGCTACGGATGCCCCAGAACCATCCACACCGACCAGGGCAGAAACTTCACAAGCAGGATCATGAAGGTTTTCTGTAAGATCTTCAAAATCCAGAGAATCACGTCCACTGCTTTCCGCCCGCAGTCTTTAGGATCCCTGGAACGTGCGCATAGAGTATTCATAGATTATTTGAAACATTATTGTACCAAAACCGACTGGGACGACTGGATCAGATTCGGTATGTTTTCATATAACACCTCCGTACACGAAGCAACAGGATTCACCCCCCACGAGCTGGTCTATGGTGTCAAAGCCCTCATTCCTTCCGAATTCGCCACAGAAAAATTACCGCGGACATTTATCGACTACCTCGACGGGCTATTTTCAAAAATAAGCACCACCCAATCCACCGCCGCATACAACCTAAACCAAGCGAAAGAAAAAACTAAACTAATTTATGACAAAAATACGAACCCGCGTAGCTTTCGCGAAAACGACCACGTCTACCTACTAAGAGAGCCGAAGACGTCAAAATTCGATTCAACCTGGACAGGCCCCTACCGTGTACACGACGTGTACAACGACCTCACGATCCAAATAGAATTAGGGTCAAACAAATTGAAGACCGTCCATGCCAACAAGCTAAAACTAGCATTCATCAGACCCGACTCTTAGCCGCCAAACACGAGCGAAAAGAAAAAAAAAAAAAGGAAAAAAAAAGAGGTCTCACGCCCATCTGATATTAATAATAATACTATATGAACCATGTATCAATAAAGCTGACAAACCCGTCAACTCCCGCATGAAACCCCGTCCATAAGTATAAAAGAAAGGGACAACATAAAGGTGTCTCCGTAGGTAACACCTTTTGATAAGGGGGGAGGTGTTACGCTATCGCGTTAGTTAGGCTTAATGTCTAGTAACATCGAACCGCGAATCGACAGTAAAATCGCACTTATCGATAGCGATAAGAATTCAGGAGCTAAATTCAAAGTCAGATTAATTAATGTACGCATATCCTTAGAAAACGCTGTAAGACTCTTCGGTCTTTTCGCGTTTTCTACTAGGTTTTTTCCATGATTCCTCATTTACCGTTACCATGCGACTTTCACGCGTTCACCGGGTTTTTCCCATTCTCCCCTTTGCGCGTACACCCCTACGTTCGTACCTGAGAACGGAAACGTTACCACTTCCACGCGCCCAAGGACGATCCAAGGCCCACCAAGACTCAACCTCATTGGCTACTACCAAAGGAGAGGGGGAAAACAGGAACTCAAGAAGAAGAACCAGAGCCGAAATGGAAAGAAGAAGAAGCCACATTCATCAGAACTTCGTTATTTCTCGAACCATCAATATCTCTTACGCTGAATAATAGAATAAATAGTCGTTCTTTCTAAACTCTAAGAATTGTGTTTGATCTTCCGCGCTTCTCCACGAGCAGAGCGGTTCAGCGCTCCACGGGCAACCGAACCTACCTAAACTCCCCATATCCCACCAATAGATACGCAACACTGATATCTTCCAGTATCGTAGTGTTACGCTATCGCGTTAGTAGTTCTTAATATCTAGTGACATCGAATCGACGGTCGACGATAATAACTATACGACGATAAAATAGTGATAATAACTTAGGAGCGAAATTCGAAACAGGATGGAAAATACACGATAAATAAAGCTGTACATTATTTATCGTACAGATTTTAAAATACTTCACTTGGAAGTTTCTAAAGCTTATTTACTACAGACCGTAAAAATGTAGCTAAGTCTAAAAAGTCATGTACAACCCTTGAAAAGTCGACCCCACGATATCCGGGGCGGGTCACCACATGGCCTACCCCGAAACAAAGGAACCCTTGAGAACCCCAGCAGCTCGCCGGCGCGCTCTCCCCGACTTTCCCGCGTTTTCTTCTAGTTTTCCCGCACTTTTCCCTTAACTCGCGCGCACCCTGGCTTGTCACACGGAAACGGAAGCGTTGCCACCTCCACATGCCCAGCCACAACAAGACCCAACCCCATTGGACAAGACGAAGTCCAAAGGAGAAGCAAAGAACTCAGGAAGAGGAACCAGAGCCGAAAAGGAAAGAAGAAGAAGCCTCGCAGATCGGAACTCTTTTATCTCTCGTCACGAACAGTACTTTCTACGCTGATTTACAGAATAAACAGTCGTTCTTTTTAACTTTACAATTTGTGTTTGTTTTTGCCGCGCTTCTCCACAAGCAGAGCGGTCCAGCGCTCCACGGGCACCTGAATCCACGTAAACTCCCTATATCTCACCAATAGAATCGCAACAGTAGGATACAATTTAATGGAATATCATTGAGTATCGATATACGCGACAATTGCTGCATCTTGCACGACACTGCCATATGTATTGTATGCTCCATTGAAAAGCATGGAAATATATTTCGAGTAGAGGTTAGAAGGTACACAGAAGTCGCTGATATTTATAATATCGGTATCAAATCCTCCGCCGTAGGCTTATATAAATGTAGTATTTTAAGTGCCGTGTTTTATATTCATCCAAATGATATTCGAAAGAAATGTTACAGAATCCCATATCCTGGTGACAACCTGGATGACAATGAAGAAGGAGGACAAGAAGCAATAGAATACGCTGTGGCTGAGATGCTACATTCTGATGCATGTATGATTGGTATGTATACACCATCACGACTGGCAAAGGGTAAACTTTACAGATGCATACAATCTTTATTTGACATCATAATACAATATGTATTCTTCTCTGTGCATCTCTTTCAATATTGGTATTTGTTTTACAGACTACAACTAAAACGCAAAAAGGTGAAGGCGTTTCAGGAAATTATCCAGGAAGAAGCCTCAGCTGAAATGCGGTGAAGAAGAGGAATCGTCACACAACGAAGAAACAAACAAAATACTAGCAGTAACAATTTTGAAATCTGATTGATATACTCTTATTCATTAAAAATCAAAGAAATGTAATTTCAAATTTATTCCCTCTATGTTTGCACTGTTTAAAATCCTGATTTCAAACATTTAACTGACAGTATTTTGTTTACATGCATGTCATTAATAGTATATACAGGGTGGCCTGTAAGTCTCGCAGTATTTTTAAATTTCGCGTATCTGAGGTGATGCTGATCAAATTTTTCCATGACCACAATATTGTAAGTAGCTTCGTTTTTTAGTTATTAACGGAAAACCCTGGCGAATGAGCGCGCCCAGGCACCACCGCGCGCGGTTGTCATCGAGTGCACCGAGGAGCAACATACGGCAAATATTACATCATCTTAAATTAATAACAATGTGTAATGATTCGTTATTCACGAATAACAATTTAATTATCAGGCTGTTTTATAACTGTTCCATACTTTTATTCCTTATCCGAAATGTATAAGGTATTTTATTACTTATTAAAACAATGTTTGGATAATGAATGTGAATAAAAGATAGGTAAATAAACTTATTCTTTCGTTCATGAAGTATCCTGCTTCGACAAAAGAGGGTCCTTGGCCGTTGGTGATTGTACCGATCCTGCCCATGTTAACAATTTTATGCTACGAAACGCACGTCCTGGCGATCGATACAGATCTGATTCGCACTTGTTTCCACACTGATATCACACACACACACACACATCTTACGGGCCATGACCGGTTGCACTACAATGTGGCGTATGTTCGTTAATGTGTGTGTCGTAATATAATATGTATATTGAATGCACAATACCTTTTATTAAATAAATGTGCCATACACAAAGATTCTTTCCATTCCTACAGAAGAAGTAATAACCTTATTTACTCATATGTGTGCAAGAATGGAAGCCATAATAAATGGTACCAATTTGGAATCACACTTTTTAAAACCTGAAAATCATAAGCACATTTTATGTAAATTAACATATATTAATATTCAATCAAAGGCACATCATTTAGCATTTGCTGATACATGCGCTAGTGGTGAAGATTTTATAATTATCTGTACAACCCTTCCCTTCAGTAATTAATTAGCCAACCCCTTTCCGTGTTCACTTAACCTCTTTGACTTCGGATCAATAATTTTGTCTATTTCAGGTTTCTATTAACTTATATATCAGTCCATTCATTTTCAAATGTTGCGTTTTAGTTCAAAGATGATTCTATTTTCCTTCATACTTATATTTTCTTAAAACCACTCTAAAATATTTTCCATATTATGTATCACATCACCAAGCCATTCCGAGAGTCTACAAAATGTATACAGTAATGCCGTGATCGACGCGAAAGATTTCTACACCATGCAAGCGAAAAGTTTATCCCCACCATTGCGGGGTATACCCCTGGAGGCGTAAAAGTTCACATGGCGATCAGTGTAACGCGATCCGGGCTCGGGTATATCGGTGAGCTAATACTAATTGAAGGATGAAACTTTGCTATTTCTCATCCTTTTCTTATGAAACTTTTACATAGCATAGCCGACAATTTTCTGACTAAAATGACACCAAACACGATATAATTTGGACTATACTTATTGCCTTAATTGACAATAATAAGTTTCGACCGCAGAAAAGGATAGCTAGTGAAAAGAAAAAAGAAGCTGCAATCGTGGCAATCGGCAAAGATTAAAGGCCCAGTACACGGTTTAACATACCAACTTATTACCGTTAATTAAGGCAGTAAATATAGTCCAAATTATATCGTGTTTGGTGTCATTTTAATCAGAAAATTGTCAGCTATGCTATGTAAAAATTTCATAAGAAAAGGATGAGAAATTAAAAAGTTTTATCTTTGCATTAGTGTTATTTCACCGATACGCTGGATATTGTTTTTTGGCTTGGCTGCTCGGTTGTCTTTCTTTACTCGCTGTCCTTTTCTACGTTCGACGCTGTCGGCAAATTTCAAACAATGTAGGAACTACACGATGGAGGCGAACGTTCAGACCCGAGGCTTTCGCATCGATCAAGGCATTACTGTACCAGATTTATAACTAGTAGTATACTTTAATATCACTTCTACTTACCATAGTTATAATAGTTATATATTACTCAGACATAATTAATAAAGAATTATGTATTTTAACATAATTTTCTATGAAAAAAAGCGTTGATTGTAGTCCCAAGTACAAGACTCCCATTACTGAAAATGGGACTCCCGATCGGTAAACATGCGGTGTTGCCACGTTGTTCAGCACGGCTAGTACTAGAGCAGGCTGTGGCCATAGGCGGTAAAGACAAGCGACGAAGGATGCTTAGTAGTGGGAGAACGGAAAAACTATAGGTAGGGTCGCGTAGTTACGGCGGTGAAGATGTTGCCCGGCTCTGCTTTTTATTCGACTACCTACTTGTACTTGTACTAAACTTGTAAAGACTTGTATTAAATAATATGTAGCTTCATTTATCGCGTATGTTCATCCGACTTCGAATTTCGCTCCTAAGTTATTATCGATATCGATACTCTGTGCTGGTCGCCACATGTTCGACCGCACGCTTTCCCAGGTTTTTCCGCATTTCCCCTTAACGAGGCGAATGGGAACCCCAACGAGACTCAACCCCATTGGACGAGGACGATTTTGAAGGAGGACCAAGGAACTCAGGAAGAGGAACCGGAGCTGTAATGGAAATAAGAAGAAGCCACGGAACACAGTTAGAGACCAACGTTAACCTTGAACAGAGCTACTCCGACAAATTCCTTGTACAAATCGACATAATTTCTTCATATAAACAGTATCTTTTAACTCGAGCAGCGAATAAACGTACATCTTTATAAAAATATAAGTTGTCTTTGAATATTCCGCGCATCTCCACAAGTAGAGCGGTTCAGCGCTCCACGGGCAACCGAACCTACGCAAACTCTTCATATCCCCCTAATGCATACGCAACAACCCTAAATTATTGGTATCCTCCCTCTATCGAGCGTTGTGGGAACCAACGCGCGCGGTATTTAAATTACAATATTATAAAGTCAAATCAATGCGGATGGAATTTGTTAAATATTGATTACATGTATTGCTTTCACATTTAAAACTCGCTATTTATTGATTAACTGTTGTTCCAGCGATAACTGCTTATTATTTATTGATTAACTGGCAATAATAAGATATTGACCAATACGGTTAGCTTTAATTAAGTTGTTAAAATAAAGTTAATTTTAATTGGCGACAAACAAAGTTGTTAAATGTTTTAATGGTAAGAGTTGAAAGCGAGCTTCTGTAGTTCCATTCTATCGTTAGCTACGAAGGCGATAGCACACAAATATTAAGTTTAAAGTTTTCCTAAAGTCTCTTAAGATCTGTTCAATAGTTATTAAAAGTTCGTTCATGTGTAAACAGTTATTGGTTTATTTTCATTAAATACTTAATATTCTACCACGAGCATGGCGCTTTAGCGCTCCACGGGCGCACGAACCACGAATTAAAGAAAATAAATTCGTAACAAGAGTCACCTCAGTAACCGCCTATGTCCCAATGTTTAGCTAGTTACGAGCCACCCTGTATATTAATAGAGTATTTTATTAATTTGAATTTCATTCGAAATTTCCCGCCATTGCAAAGTAGTTTGCGTTACATTTGCTAGGTTTCTTCACGTTACTTCTGTATACGGGGTCATTTGTACCAAATCTTATCTCATATTCATTGTTTGTCTCTGTGGTTGCTTTTGCTGAAAAGACAATAGTAAACGAAAATGTCGAAACCAAAAAGTGGTCCACAGGACCTACCACCGATGGGAGGTTACCCGGATTTCCAAATTACTCGCGTTAAACTACGAACCTTGATCGGAGGTATTATGAAATAGCTTACCGTGCCTATCGATTTATTATCTAATAAGTAGCGATGGGATCAAATTCAATATATACTCACGAATCCAAGAAGTGAAATCCAATACAAAAAGTTTACTTTGTAGAATACTATTCAACGATTAGTGGTGGTCAATATGTATTTATTTCTAAAGGTGTCGTATTACACAAGCTAGGTTCGAATCCTGGAACGAGTATTAGGTTTCGAATATGTACTTGCGAGTACATTGGCATTTGAAAAATCGAATTTCGTAATAGTATAGTAATCGAACCTGGAATGACTGCGAATCTACGGTAGTTCAATGTTACAAATAGAAAGCTATCAAATTAAAGTAGTCGTGAAAAATTTCAATCAACTTGGTCAAGATTCAATTATACTTGGAAGTACTGTTTTTTTTTTAAGTACAGTGTAACTGGCCACATTTAAGCGAGGGTTCTTGTTATCTGAGATGCTGCGAATCATTAATATGTATCATGATTAGCTACAAAGCTCCAATGTTTTCTGGCACAGAGGTTTTTCTCACAGCCTTTGATACGGATAGATGCAACTCAGATTTTATACTTTTCTGTAGTTAATGTGTTTTATCTTTATTTTATTTGTTAAGTTTAATTTTTTTAAGAACATACGTACGCAATTTATATATTTGACTTTGTAGCTTCTCATTTTGAAACTCATGAATCCATTATACTTGGAAGTACATACCTATATGCCTAGGTTCTAATATACTTGAAAGTATCGTACCTAATGTTTAAATATAATTGAAAGTATCGTATCTAATGTTTAAATATAGTTGAAAGTACCAGTTTCTTTTTCGAGGTACTGAAGAGGTTGAAACCTATCTCGCATAGGTTCCAATATACTTGAGTGTATTGCTGTTGGTTCTCAAAATACTTATGAATGATTCAAATGTATCTAGTTCGGTTTGAATCTACCTGCAATATACTTCCCATCGCTGTTAACAATATAGTTCAGATTCACTGATAATTTCTTGAATATCAAGTTGAAATTATCGAAGCTAATAACCATAAGAGAAAGTATAATATAGTAAAGATAGGGAACTATAATTAAGCAATGACAGAAGTTGTGTTTTCTACAAATTTACTAATGCAAATTTTGATCATGCAATGACTATTGTTTAAATTTATTTTTCCTTTCAATTTCTGTTGTGCAATTAAACTTTCATTCAAAAGTACTCTAACAAAAACAATCGTCCATTATTAGTCACTTTCAGACTCTGGATAATCGTAGTCCCACTATATTAAAATCATAAACATTTAACCCTTTGCACTCGAAAGGTGATTCACAGTCTTGCCCTATATCTCTCTTAATTTGATTTAATGCAAAAGCTTTAATATTAACATTTTAAATTTAGTTTATCAAGAGTCATCACTTACTTCCTTACGACAATAAAAAAACCTTTGAATACAAAGGGTTAATACTATAACAAGAATTAATTTGATGTGATAATTTAAGCAGGAAAGAATTCAATACTTTTATATTTGTTTTTCTTTGCTTCTTCGATTTGAGCATAACTCTGTCCTATAAGTGTTTATTTCATGTAACGACGGTTTGAATATTTTCATGTGTATTTATGGAAAATTTCTATGATGCGTTGAATATATGTGAATAATTATTTTTAGGTCGACTAGGCGTTGGGCTATTCATTGCCAGTAATTTAATTGGATTTCCTCTATACTATTACAATTGGGTAAAATGTAGGAAAGATAAAATTGAACATATGAGTACACAGATAGCTACATTTCCGCTCTTGTATGCAGAAAGGGATAGAGCGTAAGACAATTTTAATGTATATTTTTATGTTTGAATACTGTGTATGTTATATTGAATAAGTGAATTAAGTCCCTTCTTTTATATACTTAACATTTTCAAAGTTAAAAACATTTTTCGTTTTGGTCGAAGCCAGTGGCTCATTGGTGGCAAAGATATATAACGTTTCTATGGCGATGTCTTAGAATAAAGATAATCCTGCGTTATGATACTGGTATAAAGTGGAAGGAGGACTATTTATAGTCCATTGTTTCTATACAGCTCTACAGGGTATTCCGTAACGCAGGGAACATCGGAAAAGGGGGGGGGGGGTAGCTGGGGTGATTCTAAACAACTTTCCCATTAACAGCAATGTTGTTTGCAGCTTCGTTTTTGAGTTATTAATGAAAAATACTGGCCCATGAGAGCGCCGGCCGTGCTCGTGCTCAGGCGCGTACCTCTCAGCTTCCCTCGGGCCGAGAGAAGCGTGCGGCAAATGTTACATCGTCTTAATTAAGGATAATGTGGAATTATGCGTCTCGATTAGTGTTCAACATTGTTTCTACGATTAGTGTTCATTTCTATCCCCACTGCTTCGGGTGCCCCCCCCCCCCCCTGTAGCCAGTGAAACGTCGAGCGCCGAGCTTGTAACCCGAACCCAGGTTGAATATCGGTGAGAGCCAACACTAATACAAGCCAGATTAAAAATTAAAACCTGATCATTTTTGGTCCGTTCAAAATTAAATTGTACCAAAATGCTCGTTACAATCTTCTGATTAAAATGACTCCAAACACAATATGTTTTCAACAATTCTTACTTATCATGGTATTAATAATTTTATACTCCTTTATTATTGTTTTCGATAACAAAGTACACTTATCGAGACTGTCGATTCGCGTATATATCTATGTATCTTTAAATAGTTACTTGGAAAACTAATTCTTTGTTACAGAATGCTGAAACAAATGAAACGAATGCGAGTAATAGAAGCAGACGTAATGAAAGATTTTCCATCTTGGGAAGTGGGAACATTTTTCGGAACACCGATATTTGAGACACTGCCAACTGATAAATATATAGATCCTATTCCCTCAGAATGTTACGTAGGCACAGGTCCTACTGACTTCATATACTTGGCATCAATTCAATCTCTGCTGTAGGCCTTCCTGCCTAAGGATCTTGTATCATAGTGTGTTATATTAATTTAAATATAATTAATAAAATCTTGTTATTGTAAATACACAACATTTCTGTTGCTTACATTGTCCTATATTAAAGCTTTTTTTTTATTAAATAAAATGAGTATAAATTGCATTGTATAAAGTATAAAGGTATTGGGGCAATGATCACTCGATTTGCCGCGTTTCAACAGATAAAAGAGTGTTGAGCTTGAGTATCTCACTCCTGTCACTTAATTTTTATATACATTTGATATACTTTGTAAACTGTAACGCGTGTAACATAAACGTGACACAAACATTATTACTGAATACATAGACGACCATGTATGTACAGTAATTTCTCGAAGAGTGCCCGGCAAGTCCTGCGCGAGAGTGATCGTAACCCTTGAAAGATTAAATATCTTCGTATCGGTGAGACGACACTAATACAACCGTGAAATTTTTTTTATTTTTACGCATTGCATTATGAAAATTGTATTAAAATATTCGTGAAGCTGTTGTGATTAAAATGAGACCAAACATAATATAATTTGGATCACATTTATTTATATGTTTACATAATAAAACTCAATACAAAATTTAAAAAATATGAATTACTTGTGGAAGTCTATAGTTTAATGTACATCTGGCCCTTCAGTTAATTGTTTAAAAGATTAGGGCACGACAACAACAATTCGGGAAAAATCAGTACAAGACTGATGTACGGCACTCAACTCAGCGAATTGACTGTTGACCAAAAGCACGATGGCCGTTGGGCTCTACGGCAAACTAATGCCGTGAGGGGTAGTTACGAGTGTGGTAAGATGTGGTGAGAAATGATTTAACGTAATAAACAATCTAAATGCTACCGAATGTTCGTTAGGATCGCCCTTACGAAAACTCGCCAAAACCTGGAGATGGGCGTGTTGCTAGTAACATGCGGATTGGCTAATTCATATGATTTGTCGATGTAGAGAGGTGACGGGAAGGATATTCCAAAATCTGGTAGAAATGGAAATTAATCACCCCTGAATACCAGTTACCCTTAGGTCAGTGACTGACCTGAGGGTGACTCGTACGAAATCCACATGTGCAGCTAACGGTTCGCAGATAGTAAAGTCATCAAGCGCCCTGAGTTTAGGAAAACATACTACAGTAATGCCTTGATCGATTTGAAAGCCTCGGGTCTGAACGTTCGCT
The DNA here is from genome assembly GCA_963969485.1 of Nomada goodeniana. Lineage (NCBI taxonomy): Eukaryota > Metazoa > Arthropoda > Insecta > Hymenoptera > Apidae > Nomada > Nomada goodeniana. Next base: position 8,511,676 of record OZ018305.1, on the reverse strand, counting down.
TCCATCGTGTAGTTCCTACATTGTTTGAAATTTGCCGACAGAGTCGAACGTAGAAAAGGACAGCGAGTAAAGAAAGACAACCGAGCAGCCAAGCCAAAAAACAATATCCAGCGTATCGGTGAAATAACACTAATGCAAAGATAAAACTTTTTAATTTCTCATCCTTCTCTTATGAAATTTTTACATAGCATAGCTGACAATTTTCTGATTAAAATGACACCAAACACGATATAATTTGGACTATATTTACTGCCTTAATTAACGGTAATAAGTTGGTATGTTAAACCGTGTACTGGGCCTTTAATCTTTGCCGATTGCCACGATCGCAGTTTCTCTTTTCTTTTCACTAGCTATCCTTTTCTGCGGTCGAAACTTATTACCGTTAATTAAGACACTAAATATAGTCCGAATTATATCGTGTTTGGTGTCATTTTAATCAGGTAAATGTCAGGTATGCTATGTAAAAGTTTCATAAGAAAAGGATGAGAAATAAAAAAGTTTTACCTTTGCATTAGTGTTATTTCACCGATACGCAGGATATTGTTTTTTGGCTTGGCTGCTCGGTTCTTTTTCTTTACTCGCTGTCGTTTTCTACGTTCGAAGCTGTCGGCAAATTTCAAACAATGTAGGAACTACACCATGGTAGCGAACGTTCAGACCCGAGGCTTTCGCTTGGATCAAGACATTACTGTAAGTAACAATAAAGAAGTTTTATAGTTGTGTTACGAGCCAAGGCTGTGGGCAACGCCTAGACCGGCGAGGTTGATATTACCCAAGGAATACGGTTGAGAATTTGTTAGTAAGGTGCACGGACGAACCCGATGCGAAATCGGGGAGCCGCTGGGATATGTGTAACGAGGACGAACCCGATGCGAAATCGGGATGCCTCAAGAATAGAGTCAAGCGCGGACGAACCTGTTGCGAAATCAGGGAGCCGCAGGAGGGTGAAATGTCGTGGACGAAATCGATGCGAAATTGGGCAGCCACTAGGAAAGAAGTTCGCAGACGAACCCGATGCGAAATCGGGGAGCCGTAGGATACAGACGAACCTGGTGCGAAACCAGGGAGCTGTAGGATGGCTTAGGTTTCGTGGACGAACCCGATGCGAAGTCATGGAGCCACTGGGTTGGAGTAGTTGTAGTTACTTTGTTTGGATAAGGCGTGCGAACGAACCTGATGCGAAATCGGGGAGTCGCAGGAAATGTTAGTTTGTCTCGTAACTCTAAATTAATATTCGATATAACTGAGCGGTTAAATTGTATCTGTGGGAACGTTACTGCTTATATAAAGGATTACGGAGTAAAGATGGGTTTAACGAATCTACTCGATTTAATGGTGAACAATTTATATTGTTGCGTATTTATTGGTGGGATATTAACAGATGTATAGATCGGGTTAGCACATATGTTCAACTGACTTTGAATTTAGTTCCCGAATTCCTATCGCTATCGGTAAGTGCGATTTTACTGTCGATTGTGGTTTGATATTACTAGACATTAAGCCTGACTAACGCGATAGCGTAACACCTTATCAAAAGGTGTTACCTATGGAGACACCTTTATGTTGTCTTATTTTATACTTATGGATGTGGTTTCGTGTAGGAGTTGGCAGGTTTATCAGCTTTATTGATACATGGTTCATATAGTATTATAATTTGTGTCAGGTGGGTGTGAGACTTGGTTTTTCGATTTAACTCGCAGCTAGGAGTCGGGTCTGATGAATGCCAGTTTTAGCTTGTTGGCGTAGACGGTCTTGAATTTGTTTGGCTCTAATTCTATTTGGATCGTGAGGTCATTGTACACGTATTGTACACGGTAGGGCCCTGTCCAGGTTGAATCGAATTTCGACGTCTTCTGCTCTCTTAGTAAGTAGACGTGGTCGTTATCGTGAAAGTTACGCGGATTCGTATTTTTGTCATAAATTGGTTTACTTTTTTCTTCCGCTTGGTTTAGGTTGTGTGTGGCGGTGGCTTGGGTGGTGCTTATTTTTAAAAATAGCCCGTCGAGGTAGTCGATAAATGTCCGCGGTATTTTCTCTGTGGCGAATTTGGAAGGAATGAGGGCTTTGACACCATAGACCAGCTCGTGGGGAGTGAATCCTGTTCATTCGTATACGGAGGTGTTATATGAAAACATACCGAATCTGATCCAGTCGTCCCAGTCGGTTCTGCAACATGAATCGTACAAACGCAGAATTTTACAAAATGTTTAAACGTAGGAACAATAAATTGTTTTTAAGCACCCCAACATTTCACAGTGGCAAGTTAAGTTATTGTGAAGTGAAGTGATCGTGCAAGGATACTAAGCCGGCCGTAACATCAGCTGTTAAGCGTTGCCTGGGTCAGGATTCGCTCAATGTTAAGCAGGTTAATTCGTGAACAAATTCGTAAGTTTAACTAGCTTTTCCTAACATTAGTTATGCAAATCGTTTTTCTTAAAACATAATTTATCCACCTGAAAACGTACTGATAAAAAAAAATATATTTTTCATAAGTAATAAAACATTTGATTCCTTTCAGATAATGATTAAACGTATCGAACACGGTTATTGCACGACTTATTAGTGTATTTCTTATTCACGAATAATGAATAATTCCACATTATTCTTAATTAAGACGATGTAACATTTGCCGCATGCTTTCCTCGGTACCCTCGATGCCCCCATCACGACCGACCGCAGGTGATCGGTTCGCGCCTGAGCGCGCGTCAGCCGATGCCCAGCGTTCATCTGCGCTTGACTCTATTCCTGAGGCTCCCCGATTTCGCACCGGGTTCGTCCTCGCTCCTTACTAACAAATTCTCAACCGTATTCCTTGGGTAATATCAACCTCGCCGGTCTAGGCGTTGCCAACAGCCCTGGCTCGTAACATATTATTTGAATTTGTGCCAGCGATAAACTGGCTCCACGTGTCCGCCTTATGTTTAGGTCAAAACCGTAGTGTGACAGTAAGTATCGAATGTAGCGTGTTATACGAATGAAGAGTGTTAGTGGAAACGTCGAACGAATGTTTATTTATGTGCGTGTTAATGAGTGAGAACGAATGAAGAATAGAATAATGGGGAAGCTGCAAATGAGAGAATATATGGAGTGGATGATGCGTGCGCGAGTCAGAGTTTAAGTAGAGTGAACAAAGAGTCGTTGTAACGAATTGGGTACGAGCAGTCGCGGGTATCGCGAGCGTGTACCACGACTCACAAGGAAGGTTCGGCAACCCGAAGATTCCGAAAATTATGAAACTTTGTATACAAGTACAGTATGTCATCCGTAATACAACCCTATTTTCCAATTGTGCCATAACTCGGTTTTAAGGGGTGAAATCAGCCCTTGAAAAAAATCGAGAATTTTCTTTTTCGTGAGATATCTCAGGAACGCTGAGAGATATCTGAAAAAAGTTTAATTCAAACTTGCATCGTTTTATTGTGTTTGCTTAACTGCGTAAAAAATTTGTTGGAAAAATACGTGGTTTTCGAGTTACCCCTCCGCCCACCCCCTCCGCCCTAAGAAAATATTGTTTACTATTCGTGCTGAAATACCTCTGGGTACCCTCTTTTCATATCTCTAAATGATATATGTGTTGAAATTTTTTGTTAAATAAAAAAAAACATTATTAACGAGTTTGGACTCCTTTTACGCACTTTTCTATAATAAACTGCTCTCACAACACAATACTTATATAATTTACATTTATTTTAAGTTCACTTACATCAAAGTTATTCATATTAAATTTAATTGTAGCAGTATAATAGTTCTTAATAATAAAATAAGCATTTAAACGGTTCCATTCTCTTTTTGTACATTTTTCCACATCGAAGGATTGTATAAGTAACAAACGACAAAAATAGTAAAACTCACGGTTTGTAATTGGTACAATAATGATATTGCCCGTAGAAATGTTCGAAACAAAGGTACTCGCCACACCAAGCACATCGCATAAAGGCTGCCCCGCCACAAATACTACACTTTGGTATAGTTTTTTCACTCCTATAGTAACGGAAATCTACGGGATTTTGGAACTCGCTGGGATGCGTTTCTAGATATCCGCTTTTAAACCAAGCATATTGGAAAAGATTTTTGAATCTGGGCGAAGAAAGCTGGTTGTGGGTTAACGACTGTAATTTAATTATTTCATTCCGTGAATGCAGATTGATATTTTCGTCCAGGAGAATTACATTATCCGAAAATGTCCGTACAAAATTTTTGCAAATGCGGAAACCAAATACATCCAAAGGTTGAATCATACTCGTCGTTTTCTTTGGAATGATTGAAAATGCCACTTCTTGATTTTCTGGAATCAACTGATTTAACTGATTTGGGCAGTGTAGAGACCACGAATCGAGTAGTAGCATACTTTTGCGGCCAGTATTGGGCAGATACACTTGGCTAAACCAAGTTTTGAAATGTTCTGCCGTGAGTTTTCCTGATTTCGAAGCTTCGATGTAAATATTGCTTGGTCGGAATAGTGTTTCTTGCACCTTCGGGCCAAATGTTCCTGTATGCTCTTTCAAAACTATGTATAAGGGTGAAAGCAGACGCCCGCTTGCTGAAATGATAGGCATAATAGTGTAACTGTGTGTCGTAGCGGACACCGATTGAATCACTGCTTCTACTCTTTTCACTCCTGATTTTGCCAATGTTCGTCCAGAATGTATTTCAAGGTTGAAGCCACTCTCGTCTGCATTATAAATTTCTTCAACTCCGATTGTTGGAATGCTAGATCTTACGTTCGAAACAAAAGTTGCTGCAACATTTTGCAAGTTACCAATATCTTGAAACGTAGATCGCGTTCTGAATGTTGTTATCTTGCGAGATACGATTCCATGCACATTCTTGAAATTCCAAATCCACCATTTACCTGCCTTGAATTCGGGTATGTCCACTAGCAGGTCTTTTGCTTCCAAAGCCCATAATCTCAAATTCATGTCATGGACAATAAGTCTCCTGTCAGAAGCTTCTTCAAACTTTTGCAATACATATTCCGTAATAAATGTAAGTTTATCTGCATTTGTTCCACCCTTCTCAAGACCCGCAGCCCACCTGTATAGCTGATGCACCGATTTAACCTTTTTTTTTTTTTTTTTTTTTTTTTTTTTTTTTTTTTTTTTTTTTTTACGAGGTGGAAATCTTCAAAAGACACCTCCTGCCCTGGGGACGAGCAGGAGGTAGTGTCGGATTCTTACCGACTAAAACCACCTCGGTTGCCTCTCCTCTGCGCTTGTTGAGGAGGCCCCGGGAACTCCGGAGATTACATCCGGTGCCTCCCCACGCTCTGGCTGTCGCAGCCCCAGCCCTCGGGAGGGTCGCATGGACCCTCCTTACCCGTCTCTCCGCCGCGCCAGGGGCAACACCCGACGCGGCCCTCCCCCAGGCCGTTGATCAGAGCGGTTCGGGTCCCCATCCGAGCCGCTCACGGCACTTCGACGCACCCGCGCACAGGGAGGGAAACGTGTTCCCTCTCCCGGCGGGTCGCCGGTCTGCTGGCCAGTGGTGGCGCCATTCCGAGGGGTGCAGGGGGGGAGCACCGCCGCACCCTCGGCCACGCCACCACTTTTCCTCTTCGCATCGGTAGGGGGAGGGTGTGATTCCCCCCACACGCTCCCCGCCGCTGATTTCGGCCTTCGGTTGACCCTGCGGGGTAACAGGAGGACAAGCGTCCTCCCACAGCAGGGCCAACCTTTCGCCGGGCGGTTCCAACGGTCGCCCGAGAGACGAGGAGGGAGTGCCCCCTGTCGCCTCCCGGGCTGACACCGTCTACCATCTATTGGAGGGGCGGGGATCTCGCCAGCGGGCGCGTCCGTGGCCGGCGAGTCCTGCCCCTCCGCCTCTCGCGTCGGGCGGGATCGGAAAGCTCCCGATCCCGCTCCGCTGCCCAGCATCCTGCTGACGACGCTCGGCAGCGAGAGGTCCGCCCCCACATACGCCCTCAGTTCGCGCCTTTCCGCCGCGAACCGGGGGCACTCCTCCAATGTGTGCTGCGCTGTGTCCAGCGCAGCTCCACACTCCCTGCATTCCGCCGTCGTCTCGGCCCGTATCCGACACAGGAACTCACCGAAGCATCCGTGTCCGGTGAGCACCTGCGTGACCCGGTAGGTGAGGGTCCCTCTGCCGCGGTCCAGCCATTCGTCCAAACTGGGCAGGACCGCCCCGACCGCCCGCTGCGCGGCTCCTCTGTCCATTAGCTCCTCCTTCCATTTGTTCCGCGCAGCCAGCCGGGCCTGGCGCCTAATTCCCACCTCTTCCTCGACGGACACCATCGCGCCCCCCGCACGGAGTTCGCGGAGACGCTCATAAACGCGAGCGTCCCCCTCCGCAAGTAGGTCGAAGGGCACGGTGCCCGCCAACGTCAGCGCCGCCTCGTGGGATATCGTGCGGTATCCCCTGGCCACCCTGATGGCCATCCTCCTCTGCACGCGGCGCAGCATTGCCTTGCTGCGCCGCCTGACCATCAGGGCCGACGCCCATATCGGGGCGCCGTACAGGGCCATGGACCGCACGACCCCGAGGTATAGGCGGCGCACCCTCTCCTCCGGGCCCCCGACATTGGGGAGTAGGCGACCAAGGCCGGTCGCCGTCCTCTCCAGCCGAGGGACCAGACTGTCGAAGTGGGACCCGAAACGCCAGTGGCTGTCCAGGAGGAGACCAAGATAGTTCATCCTGTCCCCAACCTGGACGTACTCCCCCCCCACCAAGATCCAGGACCGGGGTGGTCCCCCGCTCCGAGGCCCGCCCCCGTGAAACCATATGGCCTCGGTTTTCTGCGGGGAGATCCGCAGCCCCAGCCCCCGGATACCGTCGACGACGGCGGCCAGCCCCGTCTCGGCCAGCCGAATGGTCCTCCTCCATTCCCTCCCGACGGCCACCAGTAACGTGTCGTCGGCGTAACACGTCAAGGAGACGCCAGTCGGGAGGGGAGCCCGCAGCACGGAATCGTATCCGATGTCCCACAGGATGGGGCCCAGGACCGACCCCTGCGGGACACCACGATCCACCGCCCTCGCGATCACCCGGCCCCCTCTGCCCGGGTATTCCACCCACCTGTCCCTCAGGTAGTCCCTCAAGACCCTTCTTACATAGAGGGGCACACCGTGGTGTTCAAGTGCCCCCCCTATTTTGCCCCAGGGGAGAGAGTTAAAGGCGTTGGTGATGTCCAAACTCACCGCCAACGCCACCCCCCCCTGGGACGTGGCCGAGTCCGAGAGGGACCTCACCCGGCCGACGGCATCGACCGTCGAGCGTCCCCCCCTGAAGCCGTACTGGGACTCGGCCAGGTCAGGACCTACCCGGGACAGGTGCCCCGAGAGGCGGGAAGCCAACACCCTCTCGAAAAGCTTCCCCACCTCGTCGAGGAGACAAATCGGCCGATACGCCGAGGGCGAGTCTGCGGGCTTTCCCAACTTCTTCAGGAGGACCATCCTCCCCTTCTTCCAGCCGGACGGGACTCGCCCCGTCCTCAGGCACGCGTCGAACAGACGCCTGAGACGGGGCCCGAGAACGCGCAGGGCCATAGCCAAGGCCCGGCCCGGCACGCCGTCAGGACCCGGGGCGGTGTTGCGTGCCCCCATCCTCCTGACGGCCACGGCCAGCTCCTCCTCCGTGACCCCCATGTCGTCGGACCAGCTGGTCGGGTCCGACTCCCCGAGCTCCGGTGCCGATTCCCCCCCCCTCGTCTGGGGGGAACAGGGTGTCCACCACCCTGTCTAGGAACTCGGGGTCCAGCGTCTCCGTCACGGGGGGCGCCCATGGACGAATTTTGCCCATCACCGTCCTGTAGGGGCGCCCCCAGGGGTCACGATCCAGGTCTTGGAGGAGCTCCGACCAGGCATCGGCCTTCGCCCTCCTGATGGCCAGCTGCAGGGCCACCACTTGCTCCCGGTAGCCCTCGTACAGCTGCCGCTCCCTCGCCAGGTCGCGACGTCTTCTTCGACGGGCCCTCTGCAGCAGTCGCCGGGCGCGCGCACAGGTGTGGCGCATGCGCGCAATCTCCCGGGACCACCAGTACGTTGCCCGTCGATTCGGCGGGCGGGACCGGGGCATGGCAACGTCGCATATAGCCGCCATACCCCTCTGGAGCCGCGCCGCCTCCTCCTCGACGTCCACGATTGGCCCGGCCGGCATCTCGGGCCAGGCCACGGCGAGGGACGCCGCCATCAGGGCGTCCTCGTCCAGGCGCTTCAGCGCCCACCTCTTCTTCTTTGGGGGAGCGATTACAGGGGGACCCAACAAACCCCCTCCCCTCCTGCCCCTTCCCGACGGCCCCCGGCCCCGGGTGGCGCGCACCTCCATAAGGATATAGAGGTGGTCGCTCAGCGATTCCACCTCCTGCGCCACCCTCCAGTCACCCACGCGACTCACCACCGAGGGGGAGGCCCACGTCAGGTCGACAATGGACTCCCCCTGGTAGCGCACGCAGGTGCTGACGGACCCCCGATTCAGCAATCGGAGGTCGGAGCCGGCCGCCCAGTCCAGCACCGCCTCGCCCCTCAGGTCCGTCCCGGGGGAACCCCAGGCCTGGGATTTGGAATTGAAATCCCCCAGGACAATAGCCGGACGGGGCCGATACCGCGAGACGCATCTCGCGACCCCGTCCAGGAACTCGCCGAAGGACCCGAGGTCCCAGCTTGGCGGCGCGTAGACCCCCACCACCACCGCGTCGCCCCACTGTGCCGCGACGTAGCCGTCGCCGCTCTCTAGCAGCGAGAACGGCAGCGGCGCCGCAGCTCCCCCGTGGATTATCGCTACCGAGCCGCCCGGGTTGCTCACCCAACTTGGGTGATCCGGGATCCTGTACGGCTCGGCAGCGACCGCCAACCCGGCACCCCACTCGACCATGTGCTGAACAAGCATGTCCTGCGCACCGGCCGAGTGGTTTAGGTTGGCCTGGATCAGCAGGGCCATGGCCCCCTTATGTGCTCTGATCCATGGCCCCTTCCTCCACGGGCCTCTTCTCCCTCGTTGCGGCTGGGCTCGCCGGTGGTGGCATCGCCTCTTCCTCCCTCCTCTTGTCCGGGGCCGGGGCCCCCGGTACTGCCGCTCCCGTTGCCTTTTGCGCCTCCAGGCTCAGAGCGGCCAGTTTGGGGGCCAGTTGGGTCGTTGTCGCCGCCGTCCCTCGGGCTCCTCCTTGCTGCCTCTTCCCTTTGGGTGGGGGCGCACACCCCTTCGTCCCCATCCTGTGCCCCGAGGGTCTTCCCAGATCGGAGCACAGGGGGCACTTCGGTGGGCTGGTGCATTGCGCCACCCTGTGCTCGGGGCTCCCGCAGTTATGGCAGCGCCCGCTGCGGTCCACAGTGCTGGTGCACCGCTGCCTGACGTGGCCCGTTTCCAGGCAGCGGAAGCACTGCAGCGGGCGGTCCGCCAGCGCCTCCACCCGGGCCGTTGTCCACCCGATTCTTATTCTTTTGGCGGCCGCTATCCTCCGCGCAGCCACCAAGGGGCACCTCACCCAGGCGGTGCCCAGGCCCAGCGGAGACGACCGTATCTCCCCGGTCTTCACCTCCGCCGGGCCACATCCTCCGGCCGCCGCAATGGCTGCGGCCACGTCCCCAATTGTGGTGGCCGCCACCAGGTCCCTGACCCTGAGATCGGCCATTTTGACGGGGCGCGTCACGGTGACCCCGTCCTCCGCCTTCAGCACCTCCCGCATTCTCAGGGCCAGTGCTTCTGCCTTTGCGGCCCCCTCCGGCCCCGGGATCTCTAAGAGGAGCCCTCCAGTAGCCGCCCTTTTAGGTCTCAGCTCCACGATGTTCAGCTCCGCCAGATCTATCTTGCTGGCGGAGCTCATCGCCTCCGCGTAAGTGACCTTCGCCCCTTCCCTGATGGTTAGGGCGACGGCAGCTGTACGCGGAGGCCTCCTTTGCTGGACCTTGGGAAGGGCGGCCTTGACTCCCTCCTTTCTGTCCCTCGGCGGCTGCTGCTGCTGCTGCTGCGGCTGTCGCTGCCCTCTCGCCTCGATCCTCCTCGTCTTTCGACCGGCCACGACAGCCCAGGTGTCCCCGCTCTCCTGTGTCCGAGGGACGGGGTTGGGGGAGGGGGCCGGCGTCGGTGGGGCAGGCATCTCCCGCCGTCGTGCCGCAGCGGGTCCGGCAGGCTCTCCTCGCCCGCTCGCCACCGTCGCCTGGGCCCTCACCTCCCTGATGCGAGCCTCTCCCGCCGTCTCTGGTCTCCCCACCGCCGACGTGGCCCTGCGAGGAGCTTCTCTCGCCCAGCCCGCGGAGAGCTCCTTCCTTAGGGAGACGAGGCGCCTCTCCACCCTCCCCATGAAGGCGTCCAACAGCGCCCCCAGCCGCTCCTCCGTCATGGCCGGGGCACTCGTGCTGGCTGAGGCGTGGGCAGTCCTCGTCCTTTCGTCCTTCGGTTTCCGGGCGGCTCCGGAGTTCTCCGCCGTTGCTGCTGCCTTTGGGGCCGCCTTCGCTGGGGCCGCCTTCGCTGCGGCCAGCGCCAACTCGAGGTCAGCCACCCGTCCGCGCAGCCTGAGGTTCTCCTCCTCGATATGCTGCGCGTTGGTCGTGGCCGACCTTTTCGCCATCTCGGTGGCCGCCGCGCTGACTGTTAGCGCGGCCACCTTCAGGTCCCTCACATATGTCCCCTTTAGGTGGGAACTCGTGAGGGCCACCTTCCGCACCACGTCCATATGTGAGAGTATCCTCGCCCCCAGGTTAGGCGTCGGCTGCTCCTTCAGCTCTCTCGCCATCTCCGTCTCCGTGGGCATCCTCTTCGCGGCCGATGAGCGTCTGGGAGGAGACACCTCCTCCTCAGAGCTCACCCGCCCCCTTCCTTTGCGGTACAGTTTTCCGCCGTCTGCCTCTTTGGAGACCCTCGGTCTCTTCCTTCCCTTTGTTGTTGACACGCTGGACTCCGTGTCGCAGTCGTCCTCGGAGATTTCGCAGACCGGTTTTCCGGCCTGCGCCGCCTCCGCTCCTCTTGCGCCACCCCTCGATGGTCCCGGGGTCGCCTCCTTTCCGCCGTTGTTACATCTCACAGGTTTCCCTGTGAGTGTGGCCCTCCTCGCCGGACTCGCACTGCGAGAACGCGCTCCCTCCTCTCCTCGTGTTTTTGTTGTGTTTTTTTCAGACATATTTGGCAGGTACAGTTGAAACACTTCGCCCATCATGGGACCCCCACCGCAGTGGGGGCACTTCCGTGTTTAAATTTTCCCCTAGTTATGGATGCCGAAGCCGAGAAGCGGTTTTTCGGATGGTCAGTCCTATCGGCACCAGGTGACTCTACAGAAAAATGTTACGGGATAGGCCCGCGCCATATTAGATGCTAGAGGTTTAACGTCACCCCTGTTGAATGGGCGACACCGGATCCGAGCCGATGCCAGACCCAAACTTCGGGCTAGACGTGCTGCGATTTAACCTACGCAGCGTCGGTTACGAGGAAATACTGACCGGGTAATCCTCCATACCTGCGCCCGAATACCCCACTTCAACCCCGTCATAGGCTCCAGACAGTGAAACGCGTGAGCGGTTCTCCCACGTTTAACGTACGGGTTCACGGGATCTTTGCCATAATTACAGGACTTACATTTACCCTTATTACTACCGCAGAGGTCAGGTACTAACATCACGCGCCACTCCGGTCGGGGGGCAACTACTCCCCCCTTGGTTAGTCTGCCGGGAATATCCATAGGGCATCGACCGCAGCCCATTCACACACACAATCACACCAGAGGTGAGCCGCTGCTTTGTTTTCACCGTTCAGCCCAAGCCCTTCCGGCATGGTTGGACCTGCCGGGAATGAAGCTCCCGCCGGCATGGTCTTGGGCCTCATTACGGCTACTTAAGCCCCTACACCACGTCAAGGTGGCGGCTCCTAGTAGGGGGCACCGATTTAACCTTCCGAAAGTTTTTTTGTACAGTGGTTAGCGGTCGAAGTGTTTGTCTTCCGCTTTTCCAAAACTCCACAGCTTTTTTCTTATAATTTATATCGACTTTTCCACCTACTTCATCAACAATACACTCTCCAGGGTCAAAATTATCTTCTTCATATTCTGTAGGCGTAATATGCTCTACAATTTGAGCACTATGTGGTTCTGATGGATCATCAAATTCAAGCACATAATCATGTTCAATTGATGGTGAATAATACGTACTTTGGAAACTATTTATAATATCACGAATTTCATTATGTAAGTCAACTTCTACCGGCTTTATTGGTGTCTGCGTTATACTCGCGATTTGAAACGTAGTAGCTAACATGTTTATTACGTTAGCGATATTAATCGACTTCATTTTAAAGAAATGGCTTTGAATATAATGAACACTGACTTTTTGTAATGAAATGACACCATGTGCACTTGACTACTGTCGTAGACCCAACTGTAAATGAGCTACATCCGCGCGAACATTTATATACAAGCATCACCGGAAAACTGCACAAAATAAGTAACATTTCGAAGATAAGTATAACGATAATGGAAACCTCGGACGGTCAACATTATTATTAATATTTCAAGGTTTTCAATATTATTCACAATACGTATTGACCGTCTGAGGTCTGAGGTTAAGACATTGTTTTAACATTTATGTTTGTGCAGTGGTTATCGTTACATTCTGATACCGAGTTGGAGTGAAATGTTCGTGGAGCGGCTGCTATTCGCCGATATGCGTGGTGTGGCGAGTACTTTTGTCCCAAAAATTTCCATGAGAATTATTATTATTGTACTAATTATAAACCGTAATTTTCATTGTATTCATCAGTGGCTTAAAAAAAAAAAAAAAAAAAAAAAAAAAAGAATATTTAAATATGTAAATAACCATTTTATTAATAAAAAAAAACTGTTTTACTGCTACAACTAAATTTAATATGAATAACTTTGATGTAAGTGAACTTAAAATAAATGTACATTATATAAGTATTGTGTTGTGAGAGCAGTTTATTAAAGAAAAGTGCGTAAAGGGAGTCCAAACTCGTTAATAATGTTTTTTTTTTTATTTAACAAAAAAAAAATTTCAACACATATATCATTTAGAGATATGAAAAGAGGGTACCCAGAGGTATTTCAGCACGAATAGTAAACAATATTTTCTTAGGGCGGAGGGGGTGGGGGGAGGGGTAACTCGAAAACCACGTATTTTTCCAACAAATTTTTTACGCAGTTAAGTAAACACAATAAAACGATGCAAGTTTGAATTAAACTTTTTTCAGATATCTCGCAGCGTTCCTGAGATATCTCGCGAAAAAGAAAATTCTCGATTTTTTTCAAGGGCTGATTTCACCCCTTAAAACCGAGTTATGGCACAATTGGAAAATAGGGTTGTGTTACGGATGACATACTGTACTTGTATGCAAAGTTTCATAATTTTCGGAATCTTCGGGTTGCCGAACCTTCCTTGTCAGTATAATAAAACTAAGTACGAATATTGAAGGGGAAGTTATTCCATCCCCTTACTCAAATGTTATCACCATATCCCACAAATTGTAATATCAATAAACGAAATTGTTACGAGCCGAGGGCAGAGGGGCGCGGCTACAGAGCCGAGCCCCTAAATAACCGATCGGTCGTACCTCTGTAGTTATTAACCGAAGATGATCAAAATGGAAGGGTTTATATAGTCCCGAAATGCATGGAGGGGCGTATTTGGGGTTTCCATATAAGGTAAGATCACGGAGAGCTCGTCGGATCGCGCATGTACTTAATCGGGCTCGATGCAGCTAATCAATATCAAAGGCCCTTATTGTCCGTGTACGATAATGATAGAAATCTTTGGGCCCTTCGCGAAAGCGCGACTTCGCTTCTTATGCAAGCTTGAGCGGCACATGCGAGAGCAACGTATAGAGAGTATTATTCATACGTAACATGTTTAAGCATGGCAGGGGATATGCCGTCAAGGCCTTTTGCCTTATTCGTGTTTAGTCGGTACAGTAATGTGTTGGTTTCTGCGGAGTTTAAAAATTTGTGCAGATTCGGATATGGGTAGTCCAGTGTGTTTCCGCGTGCCAGGTAGTTTTTAAGTACCCTTTCAATTTGAGGGGAGATTGGGGAAGTTTTGAGGAAAGCGTGGTTGTGGACGGCTTTGAACTATGATAAAATGAGTGCGGCTTTCTCCTGGTTTAGGTTAGGTTTCCTAGGGGCGGAATTTGGGTTTTCTTCCGTGTTATTTTGTTGCAAATTGGCCAGAAGGTATGATCCTTTGTGTCTGCGTTTTTTATTGTGTTGCGGATAGACTCTGCTTTGAGTCGAATGACCTATTTCTTAATAGCGGTCACCAGGTTTTGGAGATGAGATAGCTCCTGAACAAATTCACATTCTTGAGGTCACGCTGGATCTTCATCGTGTATCTGCATAAGTCGATGATGTATAGTAACATTAGTATGCGTGGTTGAATTCAGAATAAAACAGCTAATATTTTTAGTTATTATATAAATGTAAAAATTCTTTAAAATAACGCAAAACAATTTTTCTTTCCACGAAAAAAAATATTTTTTTAAAATTTGTTAATGTAAAATTATAGCGCTCATTGTACCATTAAACTTTTACCTAAAACACTTTTTTCCATCTCATGTATTATAAGAGATATACGCGAAAAAGTGGAAACTCGATTTAACTTTGAGGTTAGTTCTCACACCCTTAAAGGGCGGTTGGGCACGAATGAAGCATACCGTTATTCTTGTCTTGGATCACTATAAACCTACAAAGTTTCATTCAAATCCAGGAGTAAGGGTTCGCGGTGTTCCCTTGTCAGTGTAATAAAACTAATTGTAAGTACAAGTATTGAAGGAGAAGTTATTCCATCCCCTTTCTCCAACCCTATCACGATATCCCACAGGTTGTAAGGACGATAAGGGACGTTTTTGTGTACTAGTATGGCCACGCCCCCCGCTTTGGTGCCGCAGAACCTGTTTCTTCTAATTGGATGATGGTTGGGGATCTGAAAGGAAAGGCCTGGGGTGATCCACTTTTCTTGTATGGCTGCTACAGCTATGTTGTGTGAAAGAAGGAAGATTTCCAGTTCGGAGTTCTTATGGAACAGGCGTTCCAAGTCATGAAGTTCCCGGGGAGGGTGGGCTTAGTCATCGATGAGTCCTAAGTGCTCCCAGATGGCAATAGTTTTTTCCGCCTTTGTGCTGCAGGATTCTCTTTGAACTCGACTAATTTGTGAAGTTCCTGGGTGAGTTCGGTTAGTTCGGCTAGGTTCCCTGTAGTTAGTTTTGAAGGATGGGTTTGTGTTACCGCTGTAGGTGACGCGAGGGCATCGTGGTAGAAGAGTTCTCGTGGGTAGGATGTACTGGGGTTTGCCATGATGAGCATGGAGAGGGTAGAGTGCATAAATAAGCCTCTTGGTGGGTATGACGGTGAAGAGAGGAAGTGTGGTGGCTGGGTGAGGTGCCTTCCTTTTACGGGAGGTGGGGTTCTCTTTTCCAGGTATTTTTGGAGATTGGGACATTGGCTGCAGTTTGCCGTGTGTTCACCCGCGCAATTTGCACATTTGGTGGGTAGTTCGAGGGTTTTGAGGCATTCTTTGGTAACGCGAGATCCACCGCATTTGACGCAGCGTGGTGAAAGTTGCAATTTGAGGCTCGTAGCCAAAGGGTTGACAGCGGAAACATTGCGTGTACCTTCTTGTGGTATTGAATTTTTCCCAATGAACTTTACATTGGAAGAGCAATCCCACTTTGTTAATTTAGTATAAGGAAGAAGTTCCTGGGAATGAGATCCTATAGATCGTGAAAGATTTTATGCTATCTGAGAGAGCACAACTTGTCAGGTTTGATCCGTTATGTTTGAGCACGTTGGATATGTCGTCGAGCGGAATGTTTGGAAGGCCTTGAAGGACCATGGTTTGAGGAAGTGGACTCTTGTTTTTATTACAGAATTGTTAGTATCGTGATAGCTCGCGTGTGTTTTCTGATTCGGCCGTTCTGCTGCTGTCGATCGTTCGTACAAGACTGATCGAGGCGTCGCGACGCGTCGTTCCCTTGCCTCGGCGACGTTTCCATACACCCCGGATTTCCCTAATATTTCCCACATATATGGGGGCGATGGTTATACCAAGAACGAACGTCGCCGAGCCCAAGTCAAGCGTCAACTTATCTCCCTGCGACAGAACGGCGCCGCGCGGTATAAACAAATTCCAACGGCCGCTCTGTCGCGCATGAGAAAGACGTGCCTCGATCGCGCTTCCCGAATCTACTTCAAAGTGGCAATGAGTCGCCACAAGAGTAAATAAAAAATTTAATGTTGGCCTGGTGGCCCACGAATTTAAGGGAGAATTTATCGCTTCTACAAGCTTTGAGATCACCGGAAAGTTTGGTGTATCCTTCGGGGGATGTTTTGACGTGTGAGTGGGTGGCCTTTTTGAGATGTGAATTTTTTGCGATTTTCGTGATCAGTTTTTTGTTCGCTGTCATGGGGGGGGAGAGGTGATCGTGGGGGGAGGGCTAGGTTGGTGAAATACTCGGAGTTGAAGAATTCGAATCTGTTTCAGGTGGGCACGGTAGGTAGAGGATTAGGTGGCGCGGGAGGCGGAGAGGATTGACGAGGACATGAGATGGAGATGTTGGAAGTTGTTTGCCTCGTCCAGCTTACCACCTCGTAGTCCTGGGCTTTGACCAGCGCTGACGCTGGTCGATCAGAGAGATGGGGACAGTGGCGGGAAGCTAGTGTGACTAGCACTCGCGTATCAAGGCACGCTTGGCCGTGAGGGTATGATTGGTGTTTAGCGGGAGCAAGGTTGACGGTCAAAGAGGCACTTGTTTAATGTTCAGGATTGGAAGCGCACGGTTGGAGGAATCAGTTGCACTTGGAGGTTTTTTCTCGTAGTTCAATCTTTAGTACTTTTGTCACTATCCTTGAGGATGCACTGGTAGTATGTCCGCACTGCACTACTGTGATCAAAAGTCTGAGAGAATTCAGAAAACTTGTCCACACTGAGCCACGAGAGTAGTTTCCGTGCCCTTTTTATACTCGTAAATTGGACTAAACAGAGTCATTACGTCATCGCGGAAGGGGTGTTTCGACTGCATGCACTCACGATTACCAAATAAGTGTGTGGGATATGGTGATAGGGAATGGAATAACTTCCCATTCAATGTACAAATACAATTAACTTCCCGTTAATTGTATAGTTACCACACACATTCTTTAATTCGGTTTTTCATTGAGGTGTTACGAGCCGGTCTGTGTGGCAGCACGAGATGCCGGCCAGGGGTATATTAGCCAGGAATGTGTTTATCAGTTTGTTAATTAGGTGCGCGGACGCACCTGATGCGAAATTAGGGAGCCACTAGGGTTATTGTAAGCTAGGACGAACCCGTTGCGCAACTGGCGAGCCTCTAGGAGGGGGTTCAAGCGCGGACGAACCCGATGCGAATTCGGGGAGCCGCAGGAGGGTGAAGCGTCGTGGGCGAATCTGATGCGAAATCGGGGAGCCACTAGGAAGAAGTTCGCAAGCGAACCCGATGCGAAGTCGGGGAGCTGCTAGGAGGTTGGATTATTCACAGACAAACTGCCGCTCGACCAGGGAGCTGTTCGGAGGTTGGAAGACTTACGGACGAACCCGATGCGAAATGAGGGAGCCGGAGGGCACGGACAAACCTGGTGCGAAACCTGAGAACTGTAGGAAATGTTAGTTTTCATGGACGAACCCGGTGCGAGATCGGGGATCCACTAGGTTGGAGTTGTTTGCTTGTTTGGATAAAGGCGTGCGAACGAATTAATATTTGATACAAGTCGAGCGGTAAAGTTGTATCTGTGGGAACGTTACTACTGATATAAAGGATTACGGGGTAAATATAGGTTTACCCAATCTACTCGATTTATAAGTGAACGTATCAATGTTTATAATCTGAATAACAGTATAAATACAAATGTTTCTGCCACGATGAAATAATATAAAAAAGTGTAAGTTACCTAAGTACATATTTGCACGGTTTTGGCGCACTGGCGATGCAGGGTCTGAAAGCCGCTATTAGAGTATACCGAAAGAACTTAAACCGGACTAGCGGATTCTAACGGGTTAATCTATAATTCGGGAGGTGCAGTAAGCCCAATCTCACTTGATATAACTGACTCTGTGCCAGCGTGGCACGACGTGACTCTACCCGTGACTGCGTAACTGAACCACCGAGGGTAAAAAGGCAAAGGGTTTACATACTCTCAAAATGCGCGGGAACGCATTAGAACTTTCCATATAAGGAACTTTAGGAGTCTTCGTCTGGTCACGCCCGTCTCGGTCATGATGCAGCTGATCGCATTTTATTGGTTTATGATAACCGAAGGAATTTTATGGTGTCTTTCCATGACAGACGCGAGCTCGAAAAAACGCGTTGAGAGTGACGTATGGAATATTTTCCATATGTAACAGAGGCAATTTTATTGTTAATAAAAGACCCAATTTCTTATTTATATTCAACTGATAACAATAACGAAGTAACTCATTCAGTAATATAAGAAAATTTCTGCGATAAAAGACTACGATAAAACAAAGGAACATTAGAATGATGTAAAAACTTCAAGAAAGAGAAGAATAAATATCAGAGGTTGTTCTATCTATATTTCTGAAAAAGTTGAATATTACTAAAGTGGACAAAGGGTTTCAATGGTTGACAGTGGCCAGATGGCTTTATGATTGGGGGTCAAAAGTAACTAACATGATCATGGTATTCACATGCGTTAAAATAGAAAAGACATTTTAGTTAAAGACGTTTAACGGAAAGTAGAAGACAAAAATTACTTTTTCGAAAGTAATTTTATATATATAACAATCTAGTTTACGTGCATTCTTTACACCAGTCATAGTTTTTGGTTTTTCGCATTTCAAATAGTCAGCGAATAGCATAACCATTTATTTAGTCTCGATGAATATCGATCTCGGCATATTTTTAAAATCGTAAAGAATAAATCACTGCATAATATTCGTTATCTTTTCTGTATTTAAAAACGAAATGTGTAATAGACAAATTTATAGATAGATTCTGTAGCCATTTCCATTTAAACTTTAGTCACCGACGAGATATAAAAATAGACAAGTCACCTTGTTGACTTTCGTGGCCCAAGGTGACTGACATACCGATTCACAAGGGAACACCGCGAACCCTTTCTTCCGGATTTGAATGAAACTTTGTAGATTTATAGAGTGATCGAAGAGTGATCGAAGACAAGAATAACGGTATGCGAGGAACGGACGGTCGCGGCTACTGAAAGCGTTTTTATCTTTGAGACGAGCCGCCTTAACGTTGCTCGAGGGAGATCGAAACGAACTTTGCGCGCCGGGAAGGCATTGCGACGAATTTGATCCACCTGATTCTCGAGCACGGCCGACGACTCTGTTTTCGGTCTTTCAATCATAACACACGTTTCGTTACGGTATTCAATTGCGGTTGATGATTTCAATTTTGCATGTGGCATATCATTATTATGTGCTTGCATGGGCTTCTAGAAAAACATACAACCATACTAATAAATGCGCATCTTACCTTGAAGAGGCCTATTGGAATATATGTTTAGATTTGGACTATTCTCTAAGCCCGTAAAGTTATAGTAAAAACTGAGCACGACCGTTCCCAAGCTTTTCTTGTAAGGATCCTTGCCCATTACGTATAATATTACTAAGTAAGTAAATGTAATCCAAATTCTATCGTGTTTGGTCTCATTTTAATCACCACAATAGCGATATAAGTAACAATAAAAAAGTTACGCCGTTGCATTAGTGTTGCCTCGCCGATACGAAGCATTTAATCTTTTAATGGTTAAACGCGGCCGTCGCGGCCGCGACGTGTCGGCTAATCAAAAGGTGCCGAATTACTCCGTCGACTCAGAACTAGAGGGGCCCCTCCAGTGGTGGGGATAACTCGTAAGCATGCTCGGTAGAGATCGTGGTGAGCGCCGAGAGAAGAATTACTGTATATCATATCCGATTTGGAAATTAGAAATCGAGTCTCTCTCTCGCGCATGGCGTATACGTGCATGCGTTTCGTTGTGTGGGTGCACGCCCACAGGTCATGGCGCCTGAAGTCGGCCCTCTTGAACTGTCGTTGTTATTATAGCATCGTTTTGCAATTGCGTAATCACACCGACACAGTGTCATTTAAATTTGTCGGCTGCCTCGGCCATCATTTTATCTTTGTTTTTTCCTTTACAACCTAGCGACACTGACAATTGGGGTCCGTTCTACTGACACTGTCTCAAACTATTTACACATTGATCAACAATATATCATATACTGTATATGTGCACCCATTCCAAATTGGCATGGCACTGCCCTGCTCGGTCCGACGAGCGGACGAGCTTTGTAGTTCTGTTCATTAGTTTGTGTTGTGTGAACACTTCATTAACACATTACACGTTACACTACAATAGTTAAATGTAGTTTTTTCATTATTGTTTCCATATAGTAGAAATAAAGTATAATGTTTAAGTTTTCATTTTGTTACAGTTAAGATTCAGTTAATTGTTTTAATAGTAGTTATAGGAATAAATATCAAAGTTCATGCTCTGTCCAAATATTTTTTTCCTAACTATACCTAATTCAAGTCTTCACTAATATGCTCGAACTACGATTATTATTATAGATTTGTTTCTTTAATAAGCACAAAACCAACCAAAGAAAATTCCATTTCATTATGCACACGCAAAAATTGTTCGCTGTGACTGAAACAAAAAAATGTCCAGTAAACAAAATGTTGACAATGAACGCCGAAGTCTGTTATGGAGGGGTGTTAAGTTTTTATTTTCCATTTATTTAGTCATTTACGGGCACTAGCCCTATGATATACTAATATTTTATAATAATATTTAATTTCCATTATACTAGTATTATATATACAATTTTTCCATTAGTATTTCCATAATACTTTATAATACATAATGTCCAATCATAGTCAAAGCTTTCATTACTATACAGAGTGAATCACGAATCATGATCAGTAGAGATTACTCATTTATTAGCAGTCCGATCGAAAATGTTTTTATCAGCTTTTGCAATGGTTTCCATAGAGCTTGAACGAAATTGTCAAAAATTATTTGTCAACACTTTTTTTTAATGTCTTTTCAAGGACACCTTGAATTTTTGCAAATAAACATATACTCTTTTTACGCCCATTTGTTAGAGAATTTCAAGACGAATTCGGTACATTTTTTCGATGCCCATGAAAAAACAATTATATTCCGATATTTACCGAAATCGTCTTGAAATCCACTAACAGATAGGCGTAACAAAATTATATGTTCATTTGACAAAAATTCAAGGTGTTCGTGAGAAAACATAAAAAAAAGAGTTGACAAATAAGTTTTTATAATCACGTTAAAGCTCCATAGAAACCATGCAAAAGCTGATAACAACATTTTCAATCAGACTGCTGATAACAGAGCAGTGGCAGCTCGTTGCTTAAGTAAGTGGGGGGTGCTGCTCTAGAAAATTTTTAGCCTTTGTTTTAAAATTGTGTAAAAGAAAACAAACATGTATCCAGCACTGCGGGAGCGACAGTGCTCCCTCACCCTTGCAACTTCAAGTGCAGCTTTCTATTTGCGCATGCGCACAACAGTCAAACACCACGCAGCTGAAACTGTGAAGCGCATCATTTTCATAAACTGGGGGATGGCTACTGACATTAAGCTTAAGGATTATATATTGTACAAGTGTAAAGAAAGAATTAAAGAAAAAAAGACTTCTTATATTAATTGTTATTGATAATATCAAGTGGAAATATGGGGGTGCTGCAGTTCCACAGTGCTTATACGCGAGCCGCCATGGCACTATAGCAGAGTAATCTCTACTGATCACGATGTGTGATTCACCCTGTATGTATATGCAAATCAAAAACTTAATGCCTCATATTTCTACCCTGTTTCATAGTCGTACCCTCGCCTTTATCAATTATCGATTGAGTCGAGAATCGAATCAGAGGAATTCTATGGTTACAGGTAAGTTTGTGTAACGTAAATATGCCTAAATATTTACTGTTTGCTCTTCATTTCCAATTATCGGATAATCCGGATGCACTAAAGCGCTTCATTATTACTGGCATCATTGTATCCCATCTGCCCCATTGCGGTTAATGTAGTAGGGGCAGCATCTATAATTCATTCACCTTTTTCCTTTGCTCCCCAAAAGAGTATCTATTACATTGTTATAACATAACATGGATCGATATCCCATAGATAATATGTTCTGGATTATGTGCTGTTTTCGAGTACCACTAGTTCAACAGTGCTTGTCAACTACTATTATTTCTGAATTTTCTTTTCAGTTTATTTCATAGCCAATAGAGATGTTATTTTTCTTCCGCTTCCTTCCTTCTTTACAAAAATACACGATGCGTATAAATAATCAGCATTTAGCACAGTTTATCGATCCAAAGATCATAGTTATGTGTATACCGTGTTCAGATACTGAGGATAAAGAATCTAAAGGATGAATATGTAAAATAAAATAAAGAGATATTCAATTAAACGTAGAACAGAAAATAATCAAATGTGAATTTCTTTTTTAACAAATTTAGAAGGCTCAGTGTTCGTATACAGGGTGTTATTGTAAAGGAAAGTGATTCTACATGAAAAAAGAAGATCAAAATAAAGGATAACAGTTAGACTTATTCGATCGAAATATTCACTTGGTGCGTATACATTTCAGTGCCATGTAACTAGTGGTACAACTGCAATGGACTGATTTACATACATGAAAAAGTAAGACAAAAATAAGGAATACAATTTCTGCATACTAGGCTTTACTTTCTCGAAAATAAATCAACTTGGTCAAGTGTCTGCTTAATGGAGTGTACGTACATTCGGTAAATTTCTAATAATTTTTCTTCTAAATAGAGCCTCGTACGAAAAAATTGGCTTATTTATTTTTCTCTTAATTCATCTACAGTCATCCCGCCTGTGGTTACACCATCGATTACTAGGCACCCGGTCGCTAAGTACTCGCGTACTCAAACATTATAAGTCATTCTCCTTTTTTCCATTTTTTTCCTAATTTTCCGGTAAATGACACTTTGTACATGAAAAATACGAAAGGCTAAGGTTGAAAGTCACTGTATGCTGTAACATTGGCCCAACAAGATAGCATCGAATGCTCAACTATGCGTTTAATTCGAAACTGATCTTCAGCAGCCGCTAGTCCGTAAAATTTAGGGTGGCCACAGTAGCATGCAACAGAGGGGCCATATATAAAGAGGATTTCATTATGCCGTCGCAGTTGATGTTTCGACATGCAGACTGTAAGAAAACTGAAAGATTTCAGTATTAAGAGTATATTGCAGGACAGGTTCATGCTTCTCGGCAACGATCACTATAAAAATCAGTCTCAGTCTGCTGTAATCCAAAGTTGTAATGTTCATTTTCCGCTGGGAGATGAATGTGGAAACTGTCTCCAGTCGAACGTTCGAACTAGCGTAGAAAGTGCAGTTGAAGATATAAGAAACAAATTAAAGTTTGAGAAGGAAAATCCTGCATCGTGTAAAAATACGGATTTCGAAGTTTCAATGGACGATACGTATAGAGTAAATAATGTGGATAGAAATAAAGATGAAGTGCATGCAAAGACAGAAGATTCTAAACAGTCGAGTCAAAGACAGCATTACAAAGATATGGTAAACCGGTACGGAAATAATATTAACCATACTTATAAAAATTCGAATACTAAATGTATCAACGGCGCACTACCTATGCGTGAAAGGAAAAATAAGACTAGGTACAACAAATTTGAAAACCCATTTACGGAACACAAGTTTAATTTGAATGAAATCGCCGCGACAAAGGACGAACATAAATGTGACGAGATCTCTGTAAATGATAAGAGTGTAAATCAACGCAGTGATAGTAAGACAACAGAGTATCGAATGGACGTGAATAGTTTGGAAAAAGATAAAAATAATTGTTCAAGAAAGGAACAACGAAAACAATTGGAAGAAAGAGGAGAGTTTTTCAGTATGCAAATTAAAGGAATAAATTCCAATCACAGTGAACAGAGTGGTGATGAAGATTTGAATAGCGAATTGCATAGGCAATTGGAAGAAAGAGAAGCGAACTGTTTGTTAAATGGAAATCATCAGAAAGAGTTGGTTAAGTCTTGCAAAGACAAAGCAATTACTTTACAAGTAACACTTAATACGACAAAGTTAGAATGGCTTGAATGCACAAGATATAGACCTCCAAAAGTTCGTAGAAAATCAGTGATTGGGAAAAACAGAAGAAAACCAAGCATTCACCCTCGAATACCATTCACGGCGTTTCAACTTGACTATCTTGAACAGAAATTTCGAAACCGTGCATATCTTTCAAAGGGCGACGTATTGGACACCTCGAACGTGTTACACCTTCCACCTAATAGGGTACAATCAGAATTTTTCTAAAGTGACTTCATTGAACGTAGAAGTGCAAAAATTATGTTTCTTTGCAAATAAATATTACAGAAACACAAATTTTAATTGAAAAATAATTTGGTAAATTAAATAGTTTCTTCTATTTAAGTATGGGAAGCTCCTATCTGATTAGCGATTTAATTTCAATATATTAAATTTTTTACAACAAATAGGTTGCAGTTTCTGTTATCTTATGTTTTTGTAGAATTATAGTTTTAGGTTTATCAATATAAACTTTTAAATACCTCCGCAAAAAATAATTGAGCGCTGTAAGGTCACTCAAATAGCAACATTTTTGATAAAATTACAGAAGTGGTACTACTTCACCGATTTCGATGATTTTTGAATATGTTGTAGAACTGAGTATTCTGAACAACTTTTTTCTATGCACATAACCGCCGCTCGGCTTTAGTTTTCGAGATATTTGCAAGAAACTGTAGCTACTACCACATTGAATTTTGTCTATACGTGCACGCTAGTGGCAACGTGTTGGGCTGCCGCTTATCCGGCAGCCAGCGAAGAATCTGTATACCGGGTGAACTCATAAAAATTTTACCTCTAGAACTACATAGATATATCATATCAGATTTGGTATTGGCAGGGGGGGGGCCGGCCCCTCCCCAGAAAATTCAAACCCAAACCTAACCCGAATCTAATTTTCATTTAATCAAATATGAGTTTGGGTTAGGTTTGGGTTAGATTTTACTGGGGAGGGGTGGCGGGAGGCAGGAGAAATGGTAAATCATAACGGTTGTTAATACCAAGATTCTTCGACAGCTGCCGGATAAGCGGCGCACAGGGGGGTATTTGGCCTGAAAAATTGGAAGTCAATTTTCAAAGTTTTGCGAAAGACAAAAATTGTTGTTGTCTGAGATAGTTCAATATGTGAGGAACAATGTATCAATTCTTGTTTTCTTATTTATCATCTCAGGGAGCAGCATTTTTCGTCGAAAGTTAGCAGATTTGATGGCATGCGTTTCTTTCTTAACCGTTCTCTAAAACATCGTTGCTTATTAGCGATTGATGAATGCTTTAAGGATTATAATGTTATAAAAAAATCTTAAAATTTATATTTAATTCCATAACATTATACCTGACGTTAAGAGAATTTCAATGACCTACCACATTATGACCTTGAGCCTATAAACAACGCTACAATATTTTTGTCCGGTTTTTCGGGCCAAATACCCCACTGTGCGGCGGGCCCACACGTTGCCATGAGCGTGCACGTATATGCAAAATTCAATGGAGTAGTAGCTATAGTTTTTTGTAAATATCTCGAAAACTAAGGCCGTGCGGCGGTTATATGCATATGAAAAAGTTGTTCAGAATATTGAGTTCTACAACATGTAAAAAAATCATCGGAATCGGTGATGTAGTACCACTTCCGTAGTTTTACCACAGTTTTTAATCGTTTGAGTGCCACTGGTCTTTGCTGTTTACCTGATCAAAAATTGCCAAGCGGCGCGATAGCGCTTCTTTCATTCCGTGTCCAAAAATGCAGGACGGCGCAATGGTGCTCGTCTTATTTCCGTTGTCGTCGAATCGGTTGATACTGGATATTGTTGATAATTGTTTATTCAAAGTTAGCCTATTGTTACAATAATTTCACAGATCGTACTATACTTTCACTTTACGTCGCAGTATTACGGCTCCTACTAAATACTCGTCTTAATTTTTCTACTGAACTCGTTGGGTGTCGCGGGTCCCCTTTTTTATATTGGGAAAAGTGCCGGAAAATCGGGAGTGGGAGATTGCCTAGGAAGGATTTTTGAGTTCAGGGGTGACGTACTTATTTCCTGGAATTCTGTGTGGACCAGCATCCGGTTAGAATTTAGATAGTAGCGGTTTGACCTTTGATTCTGATTAGAATTTAGAAGGGTGATAAGGTGATGCGTGAGGAATAGAATGGGCGAGTTGTTCGACACCGTTAAGACATGCATCGACAAAAACCGAACGTGCCGTTATTGTCGCCTACGCAATCTACGCGCAGCGTGGCACTCAAACGGTTAAAAAGATGCAATCATGTATTTGTCATAAATTTGTTGAGTTACAGTTTACTTCTGAAAGAAAAAAAGTGCAATAAGATGTATGATGTATAAGAAACAAAGGTACGATTTTTTTCAAACAAGTAAATGACTTGGCTCATCCTGTATCAAAGATTAACCATTATATGGTAAACAAGAAAATATAATTTCGACTGTAAAAAACATTAGGACTTCTACATTTTATAGATTGTTGTGCATGATAGTCAGACTCGTACCATACCGTTTGTTTTACAATGTTAAAAAAAGAAAAGATAAAGGGTCAAATATTTAAAATAAATTACAAATATCATAGTTAGTAGAACAAAAATACATATACATCTCCATTCACTTATTATGAATATGTAATTACGTACAAATATGTAGTGAAATAAGCATTTCTCCCTCGCAACAT
This sequence comes from Nomada goodeniana, assembly GCA_963969485.1. Taxonomy (NCBI): domain Eukaryota; kingdom Metazoa; phylum Arthropoda; class Insecta; order Hymenoptera; family Apidae; genus Nomada; species Nomada goodeniana. The sequence goes on along the minus strand of OZ018305.1, from coordinate 8,484,937 downwards.
GTAGAACGTATTTTATGCCAAAATTATAACGAAAAATTGAAGAATATTTACGTTATGTGATTACTAATCATTCCTTAAAAACTTACGTCTTTTTCTCAACAATTAATTAATCTTGGATAAGAAAGGAAAAGAAAATGTCATTCAGCGAATATTCATGCATGGTTTTGTGTTATTTTTACTTCAATCGAAAAAAATGGAAACTTAATGCCTCTTTAATCCAGTAAGATTTAAAATGAAAATAGTTACATAAAAAAAATAAATATATATTTACATTTACATAAATAAAAATATAGTTGACATGAAAGATAAGATTACTATTGAATGTTTTACACAAAAGTATTTCAATTTTATAAATAAATGCAGCGTATTATTAAAGATTATAAAGGGTAGCTGTATGCACAAGCATGCAATTGAAGTTTCGAAGTTCAAACACAGCGTGAAATATAAAAATTATTGTCTTTCACGGTTCTATTACCAAAATTTTGTCTAACTCCGTCACAATATTATACCACACCTCACGAAAAGAGGTCTTCTGAAAGGAAAAAGAATGATAGTCTGAATCTAAAGATAGTCTAACATTTATATATTTGAACTGGGCATGATTTGATGCAAACAATTTTGTTCTGGGTAATCGGTTGAAGAAGATTTTTGTATTAATTGTTTTAGTTCGAAAATATTGTTAGAATTGTTTCCGACATAATTAAGATAACAATATTCTTCTATTCTCCTGTAGTGCATTTAATATTAAATGAATATTATCAAAGATAACTAGACAAATTTTTGTTCCATTGCAAGAATGAAGCTGCTCCTGTAATTAAGCATCAATTATGTAAACATGTGCATAAATAATAACGCACTTAAAAACCATTTTTGTTACTTATTCACATTCTCGACTTATTGTTGTTTCGTTTTTTCTGAAAAAAATTGGAAATATAAAATATAATATGAAAATAATGATAAAAGTGCGAGTATGGCAGCCATCAGTTTTACTTCAAATAGTATTGCTTCCTTTTATAGAATTTGTTACTCGATCTAATGTTGCTATAGAAATAGGTTTTCTATTTCATCTTTTTATAGTAATCGCATGTTTTTTAAGTTATTCTTCATTCGATTTTTTCTATTGCAATAATTTACTTCACTTCTGATACTTTGTAATCAACGTTTACTTTAATACACTTTCAAATACATGCTAATACATTTATTATTATAATGATGATTTCTTTCAGGTGAAGATTTGGTTTCAAAACCGCCGCGCCAAAGAAAGACGGGAATTTTCCAGAGATATGAAATAGAAAATATGTTTATATTATAATTTATGATGATAATAAATACTTCTCTTTCAATAGTGTATATTTTTGTATCTATAATATAACTATTAAAAATACTATTACGGTTATTCCATGCAGTATTTTCCATATGGCCAATATTAAAGTGATCGTAGTTTCGGAAATTGGTCGGAGGTGAGAACAAATGAGACCCATTTTTCAGTATTCCCTTGTTGATATACTATTGCAATTGGTTAAAAATAATTGCAATGTAAATGCTTGATAAACATATTTTTGAACTTACATAATTTCTATCTAGTACTCTTATGTCTCTAGTGTAAGTACCCAAAAGTTAATTTTCCTCAGTTTGTAAGTTCAACAATTATAACTTATAAATCATTATATACATGTATCACGAAAGACTAAAGACTAAAGTCAGCATATCTAACTTTCACCAAAATCCGAAATTGTTACTTCAAAATAGTCCGTTTCGCATGGAATAACCCATTATTGTCACATAAAGATATTCAGAATTATTTCATATTATCTATAATTCGTATATACATATTTGAAGTGTAAATTAAATGATTGATAATCCATAGGAAACAATTTTGAAGCGAACAGCATTAATGAATTTGTTTGGACAATTTTTGAATAAATAGGGAAGAGTGTACGAATGGTGGTCACTTAAGGAAACCTGCCCCAAAACAAACCTGCATTGTCAGATTTAGTGAAATTATTGGTTCAAAAAGACAACCAAATGTATTCTATTTTCTATGACAAAGTATGAAAGGCATAAAGTTAGCCATTTACAAGCAATATTATACTTATAAGAACGTGAGCGCGAAAGCGATCAGACGTTGGATTTACCTGAATTATGTTGTGTATGTGAAGCCCAGGTTTTCCCTGAACATTTGGCACCCTAATTTTTGGCGGGCACAGATGCGTACTACATACCTAGCGGTACTCTACATCGAGGGTGTGACTACGAAGAGAGACTCATTGTCAGCAAAGAGTCCGGATAGCGTCGGACGCATTATTCTTCGACAGAAAAAGGGAAGGACGAGTTATAATGCAAAAAGGTATGTATTGTAGCCCGGTATGTGTCTTTCTTTAAATAGAAATTGAGACAGTCTATTTAAATCAGGACTCTTTAATAATAATAATAACTTATTCTCTTCCCACGTTGTCCGAGCAAACTTTTGAAATTTTAAGGAACACTTACTGTAAGAATCAAAACCACGGGAGGAACGGGATGAAGGTGTAAAAAAATAAGATGTATTCCGTTAAGGCGGTACAGGCTTAAAAATGCAATGTTGTCGCTCGAAGGTCTGTGTAACACTGCCGCATGGACCAGCAGGTCCTTGCGTTGACACGGTCAAAATTCCGTAGGGCCTTATCTAATTTATGGCGGGCCTGGCGCCACGTTGTCCGTACCCGACGTCGTCGTGCTCGCCTTAAGGGTACCTATCCGCAAGCGGTACGCCTCGTTCGTGGGGCGGTGTCAGATTTTCTAACATTACATCCTATTACACAATTTAGTTATTTTTTCAGAATATATGTTTATAACTATTTCCACAATAGTATTGTTAAGCTATCGCGTTACCAGGCTTTAATATCTAGTGACGTCGAATCAACGGTCGACGATATAATTATAACTATCGATAGCGATAATAACTTAGGAGCGAAATTCGAAGCCAGATGAGCATACACGATAAATAATCCTGTAAGACTCCTATTTCTCTTTATTCAAAACTGTACAGAATAAGTCGTTCTACTGGACTGCTGTCAGGACTGTTTCCTTAGGCGATCGATGCAAGAATGCCTGTTGCATCGTGATCGCCAAAAAGGACACGTTCCTTCGGTTTTTTCCCAGCGCCATGGCTTCAAGGGCCTCGGTCACGTATTCCCCTCGGCCTACGGTGTCCTGTGGGTACGCGCGCCATCGGGCCCTGCGCTGACGTACCCCAGATGCCCAGCCAAGGCGCTCGCAGCCCAAATCTCTTACAATCCTGTACAGTATTGTAAGACTACTATTTCTCTTTATTCAAAACTGTACAGAATAAGTCGTTCTACTGGACTGCTGTCAGGACTGTTTCCTTAGGCGATCGATGCAAGAATCCCCGTTGCATCGTGATCGCCAAAAAGGACACGTTCCTTGGGTTTTTTCCCAGCGCCATGGCTTCAAGGGCCTCGGTCACGTATTCCCCTCGGCCTACGGTGTCCTGTCGGTACGCGCGGCATCGGGCCCTGCGTTGACGTACGCCAGATGCCCAGCTAAGGCGCTCGCAACCGAAATCTCTTACAGTATTTATAGTACAGATCCTAGAACACTTCACTTGAAAGATTCTAAAGGTTACTTATGAATCACCATAAAGAATTGGCTAAAGTCTATTGAAACATGTACGACCGGAGATTGTCGGACCCTACGATATCCTAATCTGGCCGCCACATGTTCTACCGCTGAACAAGGGGACCTCTCAAAAGCCACTTGACTCTTCAGCGCGTTATCTCTGACCTTCGCATGTTTTCCTTAATACATACTTGTGTAACCTGACACCCTTACCGAAAAGCGTAGCATTGCCACTTCCACGCGTCCGAAGACGAATGGGACCCCCAAGGAGATCCAACCCCATTGAACGAGGCGAAATCAAAAGGAGGAGCAAGGAACTCGGGAAGAGGAACCAAACCCGAAAAGGAAAGAAGAAGAAGCCTCGCAGAGTAGAAATTCTTTATCTCTCGTTACAATCAGTTCTTTCTACGCTGATTTACAGAATAAACAGTCGTTCTTTTCAACTTTACAACCTGTGTTTGATTTTTCCGCGCTTCTCCACAAGCAGAGCGGTTCAGCGCTCTATATTCAAAGACAACTTATATTTTTATAAAGATTTACGTTTATTCGCTGCTCGAGTGAAAAGATAATGTTTATTTCAAGAAATCCTTGTTGCGGATCTATTGGTGGGATATGGGGAGTTTATGTTGGTTCGGTTACCCGTGGAGAGCAGAACCCCTCTGCTTGTGGTGAAGCGCGGAGAAATTAATCACAAGTTATAAAGTTAAAAAGAACGACTATTTATTAGGTAGATCAATGTAGACAGTACTGGTTGCAACGAGTGATAAAGAAGTTCTGATCAGTGAGACCCTTTCTTCTTCCCTTTTCGGCCCTGGTTCCTCTTCCCGAATTCTTTCCTCCTCCTTTTGACTTCGCCTTGTCCAATGGGGTTGGTTGGGTCTTGCTGCGGCTGGGCCGTGGAAGTAGCAACGCTTCCGTTTCCGTGTGACGAGCCAGGGTGCGCGCGAGTTAAGGGAAAAGTGCAGGAAAACAAGAGGAAAACGCGCGAAAGTCAGGAGAGCGCGCCGAAGAGCTGGTGGGGTTCTCAATGGTTCCTTTGTTTCGGGGTACTCCATGTGGTGACCAGCCCCGGATATCGTGGAGTCGACTTTTCAAGGGTTGTACGTGACTTTTTAGACTTAGCTGCATTTTTACGGTCTGTAGTAAATAAACTTTAGAAACTTCCTAGTGAAGTGTTCTAAGATTACCACGTCCACGCGCCCAAGGACGATCCAAGGCCCAACAAGACTCAACCTCTTTGGCCGCTACCAAAGGAGAGAGGGAAAACAGGAACTCAAGAAGAAGCCACACTGAATAATAGAATAAATAGTCGTTCTTTCTGAACTCTATAAATTGTGTTTGATTCTTCCGCGCTTCTCCACAAGCAGAGCGGTTCAGCGCTCTCAATCTCTCAATCAATCTCTCTCTCCTGGGTTTTGCACGGTTTCCCCAAAAGCAAGGATAAATATCGGAGAGGAAAGCGGTAACTACGGCCGTGCCGAATACCCTGGTGCATGCGGTAACATGCACATCCGAGAGAGGCTGAAGGACAAATTACGAGAACTCCATCCACGACATCGAGGCAGAAACAACGACCGACGGATGGCTGTGCCCTGACCTGCAATTCACCAAGCGAGGAGACGACGAAGGAATCATCGGAAAATGTCGAATCATCGGAACCTTCGTTCCAGCTCGTCTCGGATGTGCATTCGGTAAACCAGGGTATTCGGCACGGCCGTAGTTACCGTTTTCCTCTCCGATATTTATCCTTGCTCCTGGGGAAACCGTACAAAACCCAGGAGAGAGAGATTGCACCGTTGATAAACGCCTTCCACAAGCCGGCTGCAGAGGATGAATTTTCAAATTATCCTCCTTATTTTGAATATCCCACCGCTGTCTGAGCGCGTGGAGGTGGCAACATTTCCGCTTTCCGGTACGGACGTAGGGTTGTACGCGCAAAGGGGAGAATGGGAAAAACCCGGTGAACGCGTGAAAGACGCATGGTAACGGTAAATGAGGAATCATGGAAAAAACCTAGTAAAATACGCGAAAAGGTCGAAGAGTCTTACAGCGTTTTCCAAGGATATGCGTACATTAATTAATCTGACTTTTAATTTAGCTCCTGAATTCTTATCGCTGTCGATAAGTGCGATTTTACTGTCGATTCGGGGTTCGATGTTACTAGACATTAAGCCTGACTAACGCGATAGCGTAACAGTGGTGTTACGCTATCGCGTTAGTAGGTCTTAATATCTAGTGACATCGAATCGACGGTCGACGATATAATTATAACTATCGATAGTGATAATAACTTAGGAGCGAAATTCGAAACAGGATGGAAAATACACGATAAATAAAGCTGTACATTATTTATCGTACAGATTTTAAAACACTTCACTTGGAAGTTTCTAAAGCTTATTTACTAAAGACCGTAAAAATGTAGCTAAGTCTAAAAAGTCATGTACAACCCTTGAAAAGTCGACCCCACGATATCCGGGGCGGGTCACCACATGGCCTACCCCGAAACAAAGGAACCCTTGAGAACCCCAGCAGCTCGCCGGCGCGCTCTCCCCGACTTTCCCGCGTTTTCTTCTAGTTTTCCCGCACTTTTCCCTTAACTCGCGCGCACCCTGGCTTGTCACACGGAAACGGAAGCGTTGCCACCTCCACATGCCCAGCCACAACAAGACCCAACCCCATTGGACAAGACGAAGTCCAAAGGAGAAGCAAAGAACTCAGGAAGAGGAACCAGAGCCGAAAAGGAAAGAAGAAGAAGCCTCGCAGATCGGAACTCTTTTATCTCTCGTCACGAACAGTACTTTCTACGCTGATTTACAGAATAAACAGTCGTTCTTTTTAACTTTACAAATCTGTGTTTGATTTTTCCGCGCTTCTCCACAAGCAGAGCGGTCCAGCGCTCCACGGGCACCTGAATCCACGTAAACTCCCTATATCCCACCAATAGAATCGCAACAGTGGTATTAGCACCCCCTTCTCTAGTACTAGCACAGCCTTCTCTAGTACTAGTCGTGCTGAAGGTAAAAATGGCAACATAGCGAGAGTCCGGCTGTGCTATATATATCAGTATACCTTGTTGCGTATCTATTGGTGGGATATAGGGAGTTTATGCAGGTTCGGTTGCCCGTGGAGCGCTGAACCGCTCTGCTTGTGGTGAAGCGCGGCGAAATTAAACACAAGTTATAATCTTTAACAAGAACGACTATTTATTCAGTAAATCAATGTAGACAGTACTGGTTGCAACGAGTTATAAAGAAGTTCTGCTCAGCGAGGCTTTTTCTTCTTCCCTTTTCGGCTCTGTTTCCTCTTCCTGCATTCCTTGCTCCTCCTTTTGCCCTCGTCTTGTCCAATGGGGTAGAGTCTTGCTGTGGCTGGGCCGTGGAGGTGGCAACGCTTCCATGTCCGCGTGACAATTCAGGGTGCGCACGAGCTAAGGGAAAAGCGCGGGAAAGCCAGAAGATTGCGTCGAGAGTGGGTGGGAGTTATCAAAGGCTCCTTTGTTTCGGGTAAGCTATGTGGAGGCCGGTTCTGGGTATCATAGTACTCGACATTCCGAGGGTTGTGTACATTTCTTTTCCGGTTTCGAATTTCGCTCTTAAACTAGTTATCGTTACAGTTTATATTGGCGGTATCTCATTTGGGATTTCTAGGGAATTGAAACTCGGTTCACGCGATAGCGTAACAACCTAACCCAACCCACCCTACCAGACTCTCAGTTTCTCCATACCGGCCTCTCACTTTCCCGCTTATTTTTCGAATGTTTACACATCAATGTGTACTTGTTCTCAGTAGGCAATTTTTTAAAATACAAAAGTGAGTGCAGTAATGCATGGAAGTTTCATTTATTAACTATGTAGGTCTTAATCTTTGTGGGTACCACATTTATTTAATAAAAGCTATTATGCATTCAATATATTTCAATTTAGTGTTAATAATTGGAAAACTAGATTATGACGAAGTTTGATAATGTGTAATATACAGTTCAGTTGGATAAAGGAATACTTTATTATATTGTAAAGCGAAGATACGTCCTTATTCAAAGGAGAAACTCTATCGAATGAGTTTAAAACAGAAGCGTCGAGCAGTGGCACCCTATGGGCCTTCTTAATATAAACACTTGTATAATTAGTGGCATTCTATTCCACAATACATTCCCAGAACGTATAAGAGATCACTTTTGTTTAACTGGGTTTTATTCAATGGATAATACCAACATTAATAACATTTTAAGAGTATCATAAGTAATTTTTGACTAGTTTATTATTATTATATACATACACATTTCTTGAAAATTTCACAAGTTTCATACTATATTTGTTAGTTAATAATGCCAGTGTTGTTATGTTCCCAATTGTTACGGAATAATATTAATGATCTTCATCATCTTTCTGCCGATGGAAATGGATTTTCAAAAATTTTATGTAACGAATATTAATCCACGTGTGTTGTAGATAATTATATTAAGATTTATATATCCAGTTATGGGTTCCATTCCAATGCTAAAAAATTAAGTGGTAATATATGTAAATAATTGATTGCGAAGGGTAAAGGTACAACTATAAATAATGTATATTTTGCTCACTTACAAAGAGTCTTTCCATTCCTACAGAAGAAGTAATAACCTTATTTACTCATATGTGTGCAATAATGGAAGCCATAATAAATGGTACCAATTTGGAATCAGACTTTCTAAAACCTGAAAATCATAAGCACATTTTATGTAAATTAACATATATTAATATTCAATCAAAGGCACATCATTTAGCATTTTCTGATACATGCATTATTGGTCAAGATTTTATAATTACCTGTATAACCGTTCCCTTCAGTAATTGATTATCTAACCTCTTTCCGTGTTCACTTTAACCTCTTTGACTTCGTATCGATAATTTTGTCTATTTCAGGTTTCTATTAACTTATATATCACTCCATTCATTTTCGAATGTTGCGTTTTAGTTCAAAGATGATTCTATTTTGCTTCATACTTATATTTTCTTAAAAACACTGTAAAATATTTCCAATATTATGTATCACATCACCAAACCATTCCGAGAGTCCACAAAATGTATACCACATTTATAACTGTTAGTATACTTTAATATCACTTCTACTTACCATAGTTATAATATTTATATATTACTCAGACATAATTAATAAAGAATTGTGAACTTTAACATAATTTCCTATGAAAAAAAGGGTTAATTGTAATCCCAAGTACAAGACTGCCATTACTGAAAATAGGACTCCCGATCGGTAAACACGCGATGTTGCCACGTTGTTCAGCACGGCTAGTACTAGAGTAGGCTGTGGTAATGAAATTCGTGCATGCAGTTATCTTTCCGATGGAGTATATGGAGGATTTTTATCTATATATGTTTGTTAATTTGTAGCAATAAATAATATCCAATTCAAACAACGCTTCCTTGCATAATTTCTTTTATAAAACATGTACGCTCGTATTTCCTCATCTATAATTGATAAGCGTAGAGTGAAGCGGGCTTAAGTTTGCGTTAGCTATACAGACGAATTTATTTATATCAAAGTACCATACTAGGACATACATTTTCTACTTTGTTATTGCCTATAGTAATTTGTTACTTTCTAAATTGTTTATAAGAGCTTAATGTATATAAAAACTTACGTGTAAAAGATATAATGCGGTACATGTATTGTATATAACATCGTCGTATGGATGCAACATGTTCCTCGTGTCTTATCAAAGTTTACCCGTCTCATTATATTATGACGATTATGAAATTAATCGAAATTGGTATGGCACAGCCGCTATTAAATTAAAACTATAAAAATGGTTGTGACAAAAAATCATTCAATAAGTCGATCTTCTAGTTGTTTACGAAAGTATCGAATAGTGTTTGTATTCGGTATTACTGTGCTATGTGTGCAAATTTATCTAGCCCATACGTTTTTTGGTTTGGAGATTAAAAATCGAAAGTCTAGCCGACAGTCTTCAGGCGAAGTAAGTTTTACTGAAGTTCTATCATTTACTTTACATATCCGATACACATTACAATACAAATGTTATTGTTTTGCGTAGGATCTATCCCAGCCTGAAGACGATGAAGGTTTACCTAAAGGTTTACGTCAATTGAAACTTCCACCCGACAAGAATAGCAATTTGAATAAGATTGTTCAATCTCAAAGGAACCGTACTACTAGAATAAAGTTAGATCATAAATTGTTAAATTTTACACCGTCTTGTGAGTTTACTGGTAGGGAAGCGGTAAGCGCTGTAACACGTGCACAAAGTCAAATATGCAAACAACGCATTGTCAATGTGACGTGCCTTAACCAACAGGGATTATTATACCCAAAAAGAATACAATCCCTGTGTCCTCATTCTCTGGGATTTATAGATAAACCAGTCAGTTTAGGATGTTTCAAGGATGACAAAATGTTAAGAATACTTTCGGGTTATTACCATGTCTTTAAAGGGAACAATTCTCCGGAGCATTGCGCGTTCCTGTGTCTTCAATCTGGATATCTATATGCTGGTACTGAATATTCGTAAGTATCTCTATTATATGGGATATGGAATGGTGTCAATTATCACGTTTTAATGTATTGGTTTAGCACTATTCTTTCTATTGCTCTTGAACTACGAGATTGCCAGTATATTATACTGAACCAGTACTTTATTTCTATTTTATTCCAGCGTAGAATGCTTTTGTGGAATGGAGAAACCTTCGCAATTAAAACGATTGCCAGATTCTAGTTGTAACATGAAATGTTCTGGCAATCCAAAATATTCCTGTGGTGGATATTTGACGATTAATATTTTTTGGACTGGAATTCGGAGTAAGGATACGAGAAAATTAATACATTTATAGCGCTTTGAATAATTTTAAATTTCCGGCTAAGAAGATTTATAAAAGGAATTTATTTTTTATCTAACAGGATTCAAGGCGCAAGAAGCACGAAATGCTAGTACAGATATCGAAAATGAAAAGCCTGCTCGGATAGCTTATTTATTGACAGTAAATGGTAGAGCTAGTCGGCAAGTGAAACGTCTTATCAATATCCTGTACCATCCGTCACATCTATTTTATATTCACGTCGATGCGGTAACGAAATAAGCTTCGATAATGTTTCAATTTCTTAAGGAACTACATTATTAAAATACGCATACGTTATATTTTTAGCGGCAAGATTATCTGTATCGAGAAATGCTAGAAGTAGAAAAATCTTGCAAAAGAGGGAACATTAAAGTGGCAAGGGGAGAAAATTTAAGGCACGCCAGTATTTGGGGAGGTGCAAGTCTGTTAACAACACTTTTAAAATCTGCGCAACAGATACTCGCACATCATCACCATTGGGACTTTCTTGTTAATCTATCGGAATCTGATTTTCCTATAAAAAGTAATGCCCAACTAACCCAATTTCTTAGTTTCAATAAAGGTATGAATTTCGTAAAATCACACAGAAGGGAAGTTCAACGCTTCATCACGAAGCAAGGTTTAGATAAGACTTTCTTAGAATGTGAAACTCGTATGTGGAGAATAGGTGATCGCAAATTACCAGACGGTAAATTTACTTGATTTATTGCTGCATAATACAAGGAATTCTAATATCATTTAGGTTTTAAAACCAATTTTATTTTATAGGCATTCAGATAGATGGTGGTAGCGACTGGGTAGCTTTAAGCAGAGAATTCGTAGAATACGTTTCTAATCCAAATCCAGATGCGTTAGTGACTGATCTTTCGAAAGTGTTCATGTATACTTTATTGCCTGCTGAATCCTTTTTCCATACAGTATTACGAAACTCGAGATTTTGTAATACGTACATAGATAACAATTTGCATGTTACTAATTGGAAAAGGAAGTTGGGCTGCAAATGCCAGTATAAAGCTGTAGTCGATTGGTGCGGCTGCAGTCCAAACGACTTCAAGCTTGAGGATTTTAGTAGAATACGAAATACCGTAGATCGTAATTTATTCTTTGCCCGTAAATTTGAATCGACTATTGACCAAAGAATTATAGACAGGGTAGAAGAGTGGTTGTACCCAGAGAAATTAAATGAAACCGTAAATGCGAAAGGTTACGGTGCATACTGGCAAAGTTTATACCATATAGCTGATTTGAGTCCCTTGTCAAATGACGCGCAACTGACTGTTTCGAATTCTCTGGCGAGGTTGATTTTTCGAAAATTAAACAAAGATCACAAGGATGTCCGTCTTTTAGAAACAGCTGCCTATTTTAGGCAAAATCAATTTATAGGAATATTAATTCTCGCTGAAGCAACGATGCAACAGCGATTAGATCGACAAGAACACGTAGAACGAATAGAATCTTTGATCTATCTGAGACGTAACTTTTCTACGAGTAGAGAATGGTTGGGCAAGATACAAAGTTTATCGGTTAATACTGATTACGATCAAAAGGAGAAAACATTTCGAAACTTAATGGGAAGTATAGGTCCATATTCGAGTCCTGTATTATCGTATGAATTCGATATTGAAATTACAACTCCGCAAAATTTGTCTATACTGTGGGTGGACCCATACGGGCGATTAGCAGATGTTAATGACATACAACTCGAAGAAATGACATTAGTAAATATTCGATACTTTTCATTAATTACTTTATACAATAATAATTTTTATTGGATAATTGTTGTTTATTTTTAGATGGGATACGTTAGACCACAATTCAATGAGCACCTAGTGGTTGGTACTTGGTATCTGTTCTTGATGGCTGATTCTTCGTTAGTAGCAAAAATGAATTTTTTGGTAACCCCATTGCAATATTGGAAGAACAGAAAGATCGACACAGAAAAAGCTAAGGCTGTGAACAATGCGTCTGGAGATAGTTACCATGTTACCGAAGAAATGAACAAGAAGTGGTCGTCTCTATTGAGTTCCCCAAATTTTTACGAAAAAACTACATATATGACGGATGTCGAGATTAAATTGAATTCTAACTTGGATCAATGGATAGACACGCTAGTACAGGACTATTATGAAATTGATAAAATATGTAACAATGACGATAGTAAGTTAAAGCTACAGAAGTGTAGTAATACTTACTGGAGCTCATTGAGCCCAGATACAAAGGCTGATATCAATAACCTATGTTGATACTATTCGTTAGTTTACTAAATATGTGCCATTCTTGATATCTTGAAAATTTAACTTATTAAATACGTGTGACGGTTTAATAATCTTTTTAGATATTTTTATATCAAATACATGCTATACATATTCATATGGTCTATTTTAACAGTATTTTACATCCTGAGGCTAAGAAATGTTTAAGCTAATATATGTGTAAGATAACTTTTTGTCTTCCTTTGCGATTACAAAATTTCAGTCAATCTGATTATTACAGCGTACGAAAATGCTCTTTTGCCTGTCATGCATCTTGAGAAAATTTTTGAATTCTTTTATTTTCATCTAAAATTTTTGCGTCCCTTCGACTGGAGAACTGAACGCTTGCCTGATTTTTATCTGCTACAAATCAAAAAGTATTCATTCTCCACACCTTTACTATATTTATATTACATTCCTACGAAATACTGCAATACGTGCCTTAAGTTTTGTTAATTAATAGCGAAGCCAAATTTCGTTAACAGTATAAATACGGTGCAAGTATGAAAACATGTTTCTGTCTTTTGAACAAAAAATAAATTTGTGCAAATATTGAATTTTACATAGTACTTACCTCCATCTGCATTTGTTTTCAATTTAATTTAGTTCTTGGTATTCTAAGCAGAACAGAAAGTAGACAACGAGCTGCGATTAGAAATATATTTCAAAACACCCACAAAAATGTAAATATTAGTTAATTCGATACGCTTTGAAATATTCAATTGAAAAATTAAATTAAAAATATTTTGTAATTGTATTTGTTTAATTTGCTGAATTTAAATATATTATTAATATACCTATTTGTATAAATAGCCTTTGTTTTAAGAATATGAAGCAAAAGGAAATTTTGTATTTACCGCTGACAAACTGTTCGAGATATCGATTATCTTTAATTTGCACGTCTACTACGCGTGCGTATTATCATCTCTCTGACACCACATGAACCACCTAAGCCACCACTATCCTCGGTACAATTGCGAAGTACTAATGTGGCACGTTTCAAGGGAAAATTATTCAGAAAAGTTAACCGAAGTATAAAGCTAAACAAAGTTTCCTAAAAATAATTTATACTTAAGAAATTTGTGTACAATAATGTCAAAAAAATCACGAAATAACAAGGAAGCTACATTTATTTCACGGATTCTAAAGTTATTAAAGATAGAGTTTTGCATTACCTATTATACTATTCGTATAATAGTACTTGCCCTATTTTATTTCGAATGATAAATTCGCATTAAATTGGTACATTAAATACAAAGAAGTTTTTGTCTACGTGATCGAAGTGTTTAATACATCGTAATGTAATATATTACTTAAAGTTGTAAAGAACTAAGGTGCTTTTACTTGTGATTGACAATTTTTTATAGTAAATATTAATATAATATTTATAAAGACAGTAACCAAACATATATGCAAAAAACAATATTCTTATAAAATATAAGTTACCATCTCATTTTTGGAAATATGCTAATACCGATTGAAATTTGAGGTAAATAATAAACGTAATTAAAAGTAATGCAATAAAAATAGAACCATGATAATGTATAGATTAATGCACCAAAGATTGATTTCACAAAATCGAAGGACTTTACCATTAATATACACTTGTATGCGATACCAGATGCAAGAGGGGACTACAAAGGTGGAGAAACACAGAGTCTCTGATATTAAAAAGTATTGGTTTGATAAATATATAAATTATATAAAAAATTATGAGCAAGTATTGGCGAAGAATTTTCCTAAGACGATGCATGTGTATCGTATATTTAGCATTGGTACTAAAGATTTCATACACGAAGTAAAGAAATATATCTTAATATTGAAGAAGCAAAATATAGATGGCATTGATACTTTAACAACTGAAGAATTACGAATAAGCTATACAATGCGTAAAGATTTAATAAAAATATGCCCAGTTTTATTAATATCTGCGCTTCCATTTACAAATTATGTTATATTTCCTTTGGCATACTGTTTCCCAAGGCATCTGCTAACAACTCATTATTGGACATTGCAGCAGAGATTAGATTTTATGCTCTTAGATCATAAGAAAAGATTAAAGCATAACAGGCTGTTATTCAGATGCATGCAGGCCGAGCTTCATAATATTAAAAATCAAATACTGAATTTAAAGTGGAGTGGTATCATAGCATGCATTGGTAGTGGGACGCATCCACAAGTAAAAGATATTATTGTATGCTCCGAATTATTCACTATCCATCCATTTTCATTGAATAAACTTAAAAGGAAACATACAGTACGTTGGATTTATTAATTTCATATTCTACTCAATTATTTTGCAATATTAAGCTCTGATGTACAATGAATCGATATTGGAAGATAAATATATTTAATATATATTTTAATAACGTAAAGATCCAGTTGATCTACTAAAAATAACAATAATATAATTCTTATTGATATTTTAGAAAGAGTTACTGGGCATACATGGCATACCTTCTTGGAGACCTTTTAAGAGAAAAAAATTAATGGAAAGGGGTATGTTAATAAAACGAATGGATCAAGCCATTCAAAGAGAGGGTGGAACTAGTGCAATGTCAAATGATGCTATACGTTGGGTGTGCACAAATAATAATCTACTAATATCTTGAATATTTGTTGAGCAGCATATTTAATGATTCGTTTATACATTGCACTTTATTATCTGCACATATTCAAAGTGTAAAATTGTTTTTAGGCCCTTTCATTTCGTGGTGTAAATCCTGCAAACATGTCCTTAGAAAGTATGAGAAATTGGCTGGAACAATGGCTCCTGATATCAAATGTAGTTAATGAAAAAAATATTTCGTTATTATTACATTGTCCAATATTGTTGGCATATAATCATCCCACTAATTGGTCTCTTGTATACAGTTAAGAGAAGATTATTAAGTGTCTGTTTTTTTTCTACTGTGGAAGGTTGTATAAGAATTGTAATACACGTTTAAAGATCTGTTTTCGTTTGAAATGTGTGTACATAATGCTGCTCTTTTGTACGATAATGTTTGATGTTTATTATATTTTTTGTCCAATTGAGTACAATGTAAATACATTTATATACTATACACGTGTGCATATGTCCATATTATGTCTGTGAAAATAGGAAAAATATGTATGACCTGTGACATCAGTATTATATAAATATACTATTAATTTTATTTGTTAGAAGATTTTTTCTTTTTCACGTACATAAAACTCGTACATTGTCTCTATTGTCGATTTCTATTTCTTTAGGATAATAAAGGAAACCAGAGTACACAAAAATGATTCATAACCTATACACATAGTTAAAATACTTTCATTGTTGTCAAATATACATTATTCATTTACATTATTGTATACACATTACAAAATATAATTCTCATTTTCTTATATATGTTTGCGCGTAACACAATACAAATGCAACACTTTAATAGCTACAAATATAAACTATGTTATTAGTCAAAACGTAAATAGTATTATCAAATTGCACAAACGTGATATGTTAATTGAAATAAATAGATACTATAACAGTGACCGTAAAAAGTATCGAAAGAATTAAAAATGAATGTTCTTTTTGCATCAGCCGATCGGTATATAAGCAGGCAGAACACCAATAGGTGGCCGTTTTAATACCTTTGGATCGGAAACACATTCCGATTCATCGCTATCTGTACATACTCCTGAATTTGTATCGTTACTAGATAGTTCGATCGATGTATCAGGACTGGCTAGCGAATTTGTTCTTTTCATGAGTTTTATTTTTTTCATGATACTTTCCTTTTTCCTTTCGAGAAATTTATTTAAAGTGTTTGCTTGTTCATAATACCTAAGCTTATTTTCCGTATTAATTGCGGAAGTATCTTTTGTAAGAAGAGGTGACACTTGATTACTAGGTCTATTGTATTTGCTTTTTAAGTGATTTTGTTTGTTAGAAGACTGCGATTTATGCGGATACGGACAATGCTTACCTTTACTGCAGTTTTTCGTTTTCTCAAACTCGGGGCACAGATTTTCGTGACGCTGCTTACACTGTAAAGGAAAATACTTCCAGGTCTTTTGAAATGTTGTCTGTTATGCGTTATCGATATAACATGAGGTCTTAAAAACTGTGTACGATAAATACCTAGATCTTCGTGTTAATAAAATATGGAGTAAAGCTTATAGAAAGAAAAAAAGGAAGAAGATACCTTTGGAAAATGAATAAAATTATGTATCAGACACACAAGTTTTTCAAAATATCTCTAATAATCGTACTTAAATAAAAAAATTGTTAGAATACTGTTCGCGAGAGAATACGATTGTTATAAGTAGCCAAGTAAAGTCCATTTCACTTACCTCGCTACCTTGAGCACAATATCCTCGCAAAAATGCTATGCAGATCGGAGTACTGGAAGAGACTTTAATGTGACGATAGGGACAAGCATCTCGGGTGCAGCAACCATCCAAGAAATACTTGCATGTTGGCATTTTTTCGGGTCCAACATCGTGAGATAATGGACATTTATCCAGTAAACAATTACCTTGAAGGAATCTAACAAAATTATTTTCTTGTTAAACAAATAATATTTAAATTTTGCTTATACAAAGGAAGAAAATGGTATCTCACTTTTTGCAAAGTGAAATTTGTTTCTTATCATGACGTTTTACGCAAGCTCCTTTCTGGTGACCTGAGCAATATCCAAATTTTTGAAATATTAAACACGGTTGATTATTTTTTTGCATTTTATTACGTAATATCTGTATACTTTTCTGTTTGACTTTATTGCTGGAAAATGAAACAAAATCCATTACTGTTAATAATAATCATAAGTTTCGACGATGGTAAAAATTAAATACGCGGAAAATAATTGCATACCTTATATTATTTTTATAATTTACTTTTTGCACTGTACTAGATATAAACTTATTTGTATTCATTGTGCTCGATATTTTTGTAGGCGAATTGCTAGGCAATTGTTTTACAGACCTTATCCTGCATAATTTCTTTCCGTTAGTGGCTACAATAAATTTATCACTTTTCAAATTCAATCCTCGTTTTTCTGAAATTAAAACGTGGACGTGAAAAAGGAATTCGTGTTGGATATTTATATGATTACAGTACAACTTACTTTTTATTCCATAACTATTACGCACTAAGTGATTCTTCGAAGATTTATAAACAATTCCTTCGATTGTAATTAATTCCATCTTATTATTTCTGTAACATATGTCGAATTTTAATTAGTTCTTTGTGTTTTATTATAAAATATTCGACAAGCTATCGAAATAATATTTTGATTTAAAATACATACACAGTCTTTTTTTTATCCAGACACACGTGTTCCTTGATATTTGCCGTTCTTGTTGCTGTTCGATCTATTCTATACTTATTTATTTTTGGCTTTATAGCCGGTGCTTTGACAAAATTAATACTTTTGCCATCCGAATGTTGCAACGTATTTACTATCTTTGTTTTTACGAACTTTTGAGGCGATGGTTTCAAATGTCTTATTATTACATTCGGAGACTTTTTAATTTTACATTGTTCCGGTTGCAAAGTATTTATCGATTTTCTAGAGAGCCTCCTTACTCGTACGAGTTTTGTTCGCGATAAAATAGCGATGCTAGAATTATTTACTTTCCTTTGACTATGAACAACTTTTGGGGAATTTGTACTCTTAACAAGCTTCAGTCTCGAAGAAACAGGATGAATAATATTTTGTACTGCTATTTCCTTATTCTCTACTGGTTTAGATTGTACAGAGGAAGACAATTTTTTCACCAAGGTTGGATTAATGTGCACCGACTTCTGTACAGTATTCTGTTTTATATTTGCTGTACTCGTTATACCTGTTGTGCTTATTACATTTCCAGAACTATTATATTGCACATTTTCATTGGAGTTAATAACATTTTTCATCATTTTTGGATTAACATGTACCACAGGTTTCGTGTGCAATTTTGGATTGATATGTATAGCAGCACTTTGATGTTTAAAGTAAGGGTTAATGTAGACATTGGTGCTTGTTAAGTCATTGCGCATAGTACAATTAGATGTTTTTGGGTGTTGCTGAGATTTATGAAATAAATTTATATAATTCTCTGTTTTATTGTGACACAAGTTTTGATTCATAACAGGCCTTTCTGTACAGCACAGTTTGTCCGAAGACTTTTTCTTATGATTTTCTATTAGACCTATGGAGTGTAACATTAAATTAAAGATTAAGATGTTCCAAATATACAAGGTAATCCATTCATTAGTGGACCCAATGGTAATACAGCTAAATAGACAACTAAACCATGCTTTGTCATTGTGTATGGTCCGCAGACCATATTTTACTACTATATGTAATCTACAAAACACACTGCATTATTACAGAAGAAGCCAAAATTCCCCTGAAACTATTGCAAGTTCTGTCATAGCTGGGTCTTTAGTGGCATTGCCTTTGTGTCCTCTAGCGAACAGATCACTTTGCATATGTAACATGTTAAACACTTTAGTTTATATTTAACATTGGATTTATTATTGCGTTGAACAGGAACGTGTTTTCATTTTATTGTATTTTGTTATATTATTTCTATAGATACTAAATATTTCAATCAATAATATAATTTCCTTTAGTTTCTATTACTTACTCCCCAATGCCCCATGAGTTCTGCAATCTTATCTTTACAAATTTAGTGGAGTGATACAGTGTTACCTCATGAAAAATGTAAAAATTTTCCATTCAACTCAATATTACAATGAAATCATTTATATTAATTTTGCATGTTGTATACATTACAGTTTGTAAACTATTGTTCCGTTATACTTCTGTCATACTTGGTACGGAATATTAATTGAATTTCATTGGTTAATTCTATCGTAACATAAGCACAACTTCGAAATGATTGACTAAGAATTATTTAAACAAATGCAAACAATACAATAAATTCGTTTAATTTTAGTATATTAAAAAACCATAAACGTACGTGTATTTAACGTTGTTAAATACAAGTATTATTTGCTCTTCGATATTTTTTATTACCATATCGATAGTTTTTAAGTGAAGGAAAAAGCAATATTTAAAATGCTGATGCAATAATATTATTTTGTTTAGATTCAAACTTAGTTTTTTTTAATTTTTTGTGTGATTAGAACTTGAATTTAATAGTACAAACTGCAATGCAACGATTGCACATGAATGTAAACTTACGTGTCAAATAGTGTATTTCTCTGATTAAATTCTCATCCATCTTTAACAACGTGAACCTCTGCTGTTTAATTGCCTATTACGCAATAAATGAACGAAGTTCCTTAAGGACAACAACTTCGGAGTGAAATAAATTTATGTCACAAATCACTGTACATTGACGTTCGTCGTATATGCGGAAATAAGCTATGTATTTGGAACTAGATGTTGCTTCTCGTTAGAAACTGCAGCACTAGTACTACAGGTACAAGATTTACAAACTATTTTCAAACATGGCAGAATGGCGGGATATTTGATCTTACACGTTTAGTTTTCTCAAACATAAAATGGTTTTGTTACGCTATCGTGTTAGTAGGCCCTAATATCTAGTGACATCGAATCGACGGTCGCCGATATAATTATAACTATTGTTACGCTATCGCGTTAGTAGGCCTTAATATCTAGTGACATCGAATCGACGGTCGACGATATTGTTACGCTATCGCCTTTGGTAGGGCTTAATATCTAGTGACATCAAATCGACGGTCGACGATATAATTATAATTATCGATAGTGATAATAACTTAGGAGCGAAATTCGAAATAGGATGGGGATACACGATAAATAAATCTGTACATTAATTATCGTACAGATTTTAAAATACTTCACTTGGAAGTTTCTAAAGCTTATTTACTACAGACCGTAAAAATGTAGCTAAGTCTAAAAAGTTACGTACAACCCTTGAAAAGTCGACCCCACGATATCCGGGGCTGATCACTACATGGCCTACCCCGAAACAAAGGGACCCTCGAGAACCCCATCAGCTCGCCGGCGCGCTCTACCCGACTTTCCCTCGTTTTCTTCTAGTTTTCCCGCACTTTTCCCTTAACTCGCGCGCACCCTGGCTTGTCACACGGCTTCTTCTTCTTTCCTTTTCGGCTCTGGTTCCTCTTCCTGAGTTCTTTGCTCCTCCTTTTGCCTTCGTCTTGTCCAATGGGGTAGAGTCTTGCTGTGGCTGAGCCGTGGAGGTGGCAACGCTTCCGTTTCCGCGTAACGAGTCAGGGTGCGCGCGAGCTAAGGGAAAAGTGCGGGAGGACCAGAAGAAAACGCGCGAAAGTCAGGAGAGTACGTCGAAGAGTAGGTGGCGGTTATCAAAGGCTTCTTTGTTTCGGGTAGGCCATGTGGAGGCCGGTTCAGGGTATCGTAGAACTCGACATTCCGAGGGTTGTGTACATTCCCTTTCCGGTTTCGACAGTTTATATTGGCGGTATCTCATTTGGGATTTCTAGGGATTTGAAGCTCGGTTCACGCGATAGAGTAACAGTGGGATATGCATAGCTTGATCTCATAATTGAGGTCTATAATTAACATATGAATTATAGTGATGATCGTATTAAAATAAGAAGAAAAATATATTCATTTCAGCCGAAAGTTCAACCAGAGTTGAAACTTTAATTTTTGCAATTTGTACCATCGCCATATGATTTATGATTGTAGGTTCTAAAATGATTAAACTAGTGGAATAACTTGTGTATAATATATCGAAGTAATTTGAGTTTAAAAAATTGGCGCTTTTTCATATCGTTTGTAACTTACGCGCAGACGTAGTAGATATTGATCTACGCCTGCAAATATCTGGGTCGCGTATAAAAGCTCTACCACTAAACTTATATGTATATGTATGTCCACTTGCGGTTGCCAGTGAGCTGTTTTCTTTTTTGAAGACAAACTTGAAGATGACTTTTTAAAGATTACCGCACATTTATACAAGCTATTAGCGGCGTGATTAAATTTATCTCCTTTATCAAGCTAAATCTTAATTTCATATTTTTATGAAATATTCCCCTGTTTTATATTAAATTCATTTTATTTTGTGCTTTGATCATTATTAATACTTTAGTAACAATATTTTGATATCAATATCCAGCCAGCAATCTGTCTATAAATGGATAGCAGATTGGCATCAAATCGCCGCACAATCCGCCAGAATCTGGGGCCCAATCGGTATCCATCTGTGTCCGCATTTGGCGTCCTATTCGCAAACAGATTCTGCAAGCGGAACTTATTTGTCAGATTGGCAGCAGTTCCTGCAACTTTAGCCATTTAAATTTTATATGCATGCGCATATACGTGTATGCTTTCCGTAGTTGTGTGAGTCTACGTATACTGACCGGGCCTTTTAAATGAGCTCTTCAAAATTATTCTTATTTATGTTTTAAGGGAAAGAACTAAATAACTTTAATATTAATATATGTGCTAGTTATCATGAAAGCAGTATAAGTCAAATTTTTCACTTGATCGAGCAACATAATACATAAGAACTGACAAGTTCTATGTTTTTTACATTTCGACTTACACTTTCATAATAACCGACATATATATGTATTTATTAATTTAAAATGCAGATTGAGAATTTCGGTTTTCAGGTTTACATTAACAAATTCTGCGAAGTAATACCGTATATACTATCAGTCAAAAGTTTGAAATCAGGATTTCGAAGCTGTGCAAACATAAAGAGAAGGAATTTGAATGATTTTAAATCAATAAGAGTATTAATCGGATTTCAAAATTCTGACTGCTAGGATTTTGCTTTTTTCTTCATTGTTGTGATGATTCCTCTTCTCCAGTGCATTTGGGCTGAAGTGTGCATGCTCGCACATGAAACCTCCTTGAAACCTCTGTGTTGGTTTACATTACACGAAAAAAAGAACAGAATACATTAGTATTAATTGCAGAAACAAGTTACTATGAACAATGTAGGATCATTATCTCAAACAGTGGAGTCCTCACCAGTTTTGATAATCGTAAAAGTATGTCATCAAGGTTAAGATTCTGAACAAGTTTCCTGGACTCGACTATTCATCTTCAGATATAGATCCTGGAAAAATTTGTATTTATACCAAAATGTCCTTGGACATGTAACAAATTGAGGAATACATTCTTTATTCTTGGTATTTTATGGGAAAATAATGAACATACAACATACCTTATCTGTACATTTGCTGATGCCGGACTGTTGTCTTGCTGCATCCTTGAGTGATCTGTACCCTTCACTGCATATCTTAATGTCTAATATTCTCGTCTCCTGAAATAATGGGTTTTCAGTATAAAATGTTTATTACTGTTTTTTATAAAGAATATTATGATTCATACCTCACGATTAAAGCCGTTGAAGCAACACCATATCATCTGTCTAATGAAACTTCCACCTGCAACTAGAAATGGATATTTTAAATGATGCTTACACAATTTATTTCGGATATCATATGGATGAATATAAAATATTGGACTTAAAATACTACATCTATATAAACCTAAAGCCGACGATTTAATACCGATATCAAAAATATCATCGACCTCTGGTTCGTACTTGTCCGCTGTAGGTGGATTGTAAAGAACGTGCGTGACTTCCTGTAAGATATCCGTGTCAACGTGTCAGTCCTTATTCGCTTTGCAAGAATTCCTCTTCTATTAGGAAGAACTAAAGATCCGGACAATCTTTTATGAACGGTGGAAGCTGTAGGTTACTGATGTTCGCACTGAAATCCTCATCCACGAGGTCTGCCAAAGCTACGAGCGGCTTCGACGATTGCGATGCATTATCTGGATCTTGAGGATCGTGTAGATTTCACTTTTGTTGATTAATTCGTCGCTTCCACGACTTTGAGATGCTTCAGCACTTCGCAGCAGATATTGTGAAGGAACTGATCTATTTAGAGCCATTGTGTAATTGGAAAAAAGTTAATCTTCCTAGGTAGCGTCTAAAATGGACGCCGTTGAGACGCGAAATAAGACACGGGCGATTTTAATGAAAATCCACACGAATCACGTCGGGGTCACTGATTTGTGAGTTTAATGTATTCCACTAATAAAAATCATCTTGGATATCACTCTTTGGATACAGCTTGAAATAAAGGCACAAAGCAATCAGTGTTTTATGGAACTCTCGGTTCTCTACAGTAATGGCGTCGAGAAAATCCGAGATTCTAACTTTCTCCTGTAGAGGCGCAGAGGTGGCAAAAAAGCTACTTTCTCCTATAGAGGCGCGGAGGTAGCGGTATTGTCACTCTCCCATGCACAATTTAAATGGCTAAAGTTGCAGGATCTGCTGCGTTTCTGCTATCGCAGACTCTTTTTCCCTTTCTACCGCTAATCTACTGCCAGAGCGGGGTTTAACAAATCCCTGTGGCCAGTCCGTCTGAAGAACGTGCTAGGAGAATCTGCTCTGGCAGCTTTGGCTGACTGGGTACATTGGATTTATTGTTTAATTAAAATTCATTACTGGCAGTAAGGAGAATTCATGAAAATTAATATTTGAATGAAATTTAGGAATAATTACAATACGTGTACTTGTCCATTTTTATGCGTCGCAAGTATTTAATTAATTACTATACATTGCGTTTGCTATTTTCAATTTCTATTAAATTTTGGAGCATAAGATATCAAAATAACTGGTTGGAGAAGTGGATTTTTTTACACAAGAATGTATTATCAATACAAAATTCTGGGTTGAAATTTTAGTATATCCCAAAATAATATTTCTTTACTGTTTTACTATGTTTATAAGTTATTGTAATATGTTGTTACTTAAACGGAACAAAAACTAATATATACTTCAATACATGTTATAAATTATTAAGATAGATGTGTTTATAGTTATAATATGGAGATTGGAATAAAATGTTTAATAAAGTACTTCATTCTTATGCGCGATTTGCGTTAAATTAAAAATGCGAGCATTACAATAAATAGTATAACTTGTTAAAAATTTGTTTACTGGATTTAACAAATTTGTTTTATAACATTAACTTTGGTTCCTCTTTTTGGTATATATTTAAAATCACATATTTTATAGAACACCTACGAAATCCTTTTATTTTCGAAATCGAAATCCTTAAATTTTTTCGTTTTCGACAAATTTCTTCACATCAAAATAATTCCAATCAAAGTGAATAATTCTATCACCAGAATTCAAAGAAATTTACAAAACCTAAGGTTCCACAACACACATATCCCCCTTACGACACGTAATGAATGACCATCGGTGATTCTATAATTCCCCTCGTTTCAAAATTAATTCAAAATAGAGTAGAAAGAAAACCGTAATTCCCATCACAAAACAATTATACTAAACAATTACATCACCAAGTCCGAATAACTGAACTAAAAAACTCCAAAGCCCAAACCACAATGCATAACTATTACGTCGGGTGAGTCGATGATCTCCGTTCACACCGGAATTCATATAAAATAAAGGAGTACAAGGAAAGAGAAGAAAAAACGGAAAGGATAGAAGCGCGCAGCATCAGTATCGCGCAGGCTTCGTTCTTCCAGCATCATCGGGGACAATCTCTATAGCAGTACCGAAAATTTCGTGCGGTGCGAGGTGGAAGTCGAGGAATCCTATCGTGACCGCATAATCGTTACAGTTTCCCCCCGTTCCTCGTTTTCTTTCACCCCCGCGTTACATCCGTTTGTGTCCGTTCAATTCTACGCACGATATATTTACATACCAGTGCGTACATATGCATGCATCACGTTGCACAAGGGACTGCTACACTTGCGGAAGCTCTGGACAGCATAAACCTTAGCACAATCTTCTGTTGTTTGCTTTATTAATTGAACAGAAGCATCGGGACATCGATCCACTACCCCGATGGCAGATCACGATAACATTTACGACGACGAGGTAATTAATCGATTCACTTGCCCCTTGAAACGAGCCGACGTGAACCGTTTGTTGCTACCCTTCCTCGTTTTTAGAGGATGTGGAAATAACAATCACTCTCGTTTATAAATTATGTGGATGTATATGTATATGTATATGCATGTATATCATGTATGTATATCAGTGTAATATGGGAGAATTGTATTGAAAATTGAATCTGTTAGCTATTTTTCTTAATGCTTTATTTTTAATGCTATTATAAGGGTTGATACGTATTGAATTGATCTTAGGAAGTATATTTTTTTAACGATGCACAGCTATATTTCCATTTTTTTTTATTATCGATTCAGTGGAGTGCTTTTAGTTGCGGAAAGCTGTTTTCTGTTTTCCACGCTGTGGATCGAAGTAGGAATTATTGATCGCAATTTTGAAATTCTGTTTTGCTTGAAAGGGATAATTTTGCTGGGATATGTGTAGGACAAGTTTTTCGACGTCCTCTTTTCCGCTTTTCAAGAGTAATGGCAATTTCTGTATTTCTAGACATTTTTTTTCTCTCTGTGTAGAGAATTCAACAACACGAGAGATACATACTATTTGTACAATTACTTTATAAACTGATATATATATATATATATATATATATATATATATTTTTGCGTAGAATACATTTTTTCCAGAATATACGGCGTCACTTATGAAAAATTTTACATTTTTGAAATAAAACTTTTCCCTCCTGCTATGAGACAATGAACAAATTAATGCTTTGAAAAATAAATATTTCCGAAATTTTCATTTGTTCACTTAAACTTTACTAAATTTCATCTTTTCCAGTTTCATTCTATAACTACTTAGGTCGCTTGAAAAGTTTCATTTAATTTTTACTGCTTCTGTACACTACTGTATTTATATGCAATATATCACTATATTACTGGAATCTATGTGCCTTATTTTCGAATAAATTTTATTAAATTTATTTATCGTATTTAATGATAATGAAGATTTACTGTTTAGAGAAGAATGAAAGATGTATAGTGCTTTGTTATGTGACCCGCGAGTGCATCCACAAATTGTTTGCCTTTCATCTTTTTGTGCTTCAGGAAGCAACAAAGTAAGAAAAATCTTACTCAGTAAATACAATTTCACTGAAAATACAGAGATTAGAGAATTTTGAAAGATTTGCTGGTTGAATAAAATAATCGAACATATTATTAAAATGAAAAAAATGTTTAATAATTAAGTTAAAAAGACAAAAATTTTTAAAGAAGTAAATTGTAAGTGCTTAATTAATTACAAGAAATTGAGGAGTATAGTTTTTAATATGGTTTGTAATAAAAGGAAATGAATGAGCTGGAAGGATCGTTCATTTATAATTAAAGTACTAATGCAAGTGGATTCACTGTTATATACTTATCTACTCTCAGTTCTCAATATTTTGCGCAGGCAAAATTTTATTAATATTGTTCTCGTTTATCGTGCTTTCTGGCTGTTCCTTTTATTTAACAGGTAACTATATTTTCTTAGTTTCCCTTCCGATAGTTACTAGTAATTTATAATATATATTTAATATATTTGCTGAAAAGTAAAACTTGACATTCTTTATATGCACTTATTTTTAAGCATGGCACTTGCGATACTCTAAATAATATAATTGTTATAACAATCTAAAGCATAAGGTACTAATTTGCTATGTGTTAGTTCTGCGGAAAATTCAGATTTAAAGCGAATCACCCTTAGATTAGTAGATCAATAATTATCATATCCATAAATATGGTAAAAAGTTGACATTGACCTACTGGCACACTTAATCTAAAATTAATTCCATTAATCGATCCAAAAATTATATTGATTTCTGTAGAAATTATGTTCGTAATTGAACATTCGGCAATTGTATTACATTGTATTACCACAATATGTTATGGTCATCCGTGTTTATTAATGTATTGTACTATAGAAGTTCAACTAGAAAAAAATTATTTCTATATTAATCAGGGCGAGGGGATGTATTATAGACGTGATGCGTACTTCATATAATATATTACAATATATAAATATATAAAAAATCCCAATATATATATAAGAAATCCCAAGTAATTCAATGAAGTACGTATCACGTCTATAATACATCTCCTCGCCCTGATTAATATAGAAATAATTTTTTTGTATATAGTTACAGTTGTGGTAATTATATTTTATCAAACAAATTATTGTCATCTCTTCTATATTTCTTTCTCTTTATCCCTTTTGTTAATGAAATCAGAGAAATGCTGTAGTAAACACACAGAATAATTAAATTAAATTTTTTGTTCAATATCTATTTAATTTAATTACTCGACACTGGCGTTAGTGAGTACCTTTGTGATAGGAGCTAGTATCAGCAAATCCCAACCAAAGGAATTGGCGTGGAATTTTGATAGCCCTACTTGTGATCGTCGCTGTCCTAGCTTTGATTGTGACATCGGTTGCCTTATTAACACCACCAGACGAGGGTCCTAGAGTACGAGGTGCCAGATTAAGACTTTCGGAGGTAAGTAACGAAGTTTATTTACATATTGACCCTGGCAGGCTAACATGCGTGAAATTTCAACCCAAGCGAACATCGTTATAATACTGCTTCGAAGCTCGACGATGTGTAACACTGATTTCTTGGATATTAATACATTGCATTAATAGTTGTGGCATTATCCTAAAATAAAACCGTTTGTAGTTAATAATTGATCCGTTATACTTTAGTGTATTTATTCACTGAACTTGTTCTGTCAAGCAGGCTCCAAATTAAATGATAATACAGTAATGTCTTGATCGAAGCGAAAGCCTCGGGTCTGAACGTTCGCTTCCATGGTGTGGTTCCTACATTGTTTGAAATTTGCCGACAGCGTCGAAAGTAGAAAAGGACAGCGAGTAAAGAAAGAGAACTGAGCAGCCAAGCCAAAGAACAATATCCAGCGTATTGGTGAAATAACACTAATGCAAAGATAAAACTTTTTTATTTCTCATCCTTTTCTTATGAAATTTTTACATAGCATAGCTGACAATTTTCTGATTAAAATGACACCAGACACGATATAATTTGGACTATATTTACTGCCTTAATTAACGGTAATAAGTTGGTACGTTAAACCGTGTACTGGGCCTTTGATCTTTGCCGATTGCCACGATCGCAGCTTCTCTTTTCTTTTCACTAGCTATCCTTTTTTGCGGTCGAAACTTATTATTCTCAATTAAGGCAGTAAGTATAGTCCAAATTATATCGTGTTTGGTGTCATTTTAATCAGAAAATTGTCAGCTATGCTACGTAAAAGTTTCATAAGAAAAGGATGAGAAATAGCAAAGTTTCATCGTTCAATTAGTATTAGCTCACCGATATACCCGAGCCCGGATCGCGTTACACTGATCGCCAAGTGAACTTGGTCGCCTCAAGGGGTATACCCCGCAGTGGTGGGGATAAACTTTTCGCTTGCATGGTGTAGAAATCTTTCGCTTGGATCAAGACATTACTGTATACTGGGGTGCAATTCCACTCATGATGGAGTTAATATATTTTTCGATGGATTAGATTAGAATTGATTAATATTGGTGTATTATATTTTATTGCGTATATGATTTTACGTTTACATTTTACACCCATTTACAACCATTTCTATTAAATTACCATATATTTCATTATATTTTCTAATGCATTTTGAAAAAGTAAGTATTACCGTTTCATTTGACACGTTCAGTTCGATCGAAATGTAAACATGATTCCAATAAGAAGATGAGTACGTTTCAGGTGCTTTCTGGCGAATTAACACCCCTACTCTTCAACGGATCATGGGTAAGCGGACAGCACATTTGCTATCGAGATGTGTGGGGTGGAATTTCGCTATTGCACGTTACCCCCAAAAACATCACATCCCGAAGTTTAATGCCCAACGAAACATTCGTAAGTTTGAGCCGTTTGTTTAAATATTTTAATATGACCCGTGTTCGATTTAATAAAACGATATAACACTATAAGTATTAATATATGTATAGTTGACAGGTATGTATGTAAGAATTTGACTCGAACAGATTCCGAGAACCGTGTTTATTAGCAAATATTTGTGTATTTACACTTAGGCTTTCTAGCAAAAACAGAACATTAAGAGGTATTTTGCATACAGAGGATACTGAATCCTGCCAAGTTCTCATTGTCACCGGATCGTAATTATTTGCTCCTTGCGCACAATGTGAAGAAACTCTTCCGGTACTCGTATTTAGCACAATATACAATCTATGATGTAAACACACGGTTAGTAAACGTAATTTAGCAGATAATATATTAATTAATCTTACACTTAACGGAGCAACTCTAAAAATATACAATAGAGTTCCGATTGCATAGAATGATATGCAAATGTGCCTCCCGTAAACTTTATGTAATTTCGAATTTAGCAGTAATATAGTATATAGTTTATTAAAATTTCGGTGTAGCTTGAAATGCTTGGTTGTTTCGAATTCTAAATGAATCAAAATTTTGCAAAATATTTCTATCAATGTGAAAAATATATTTGACATGAATATTTTCCCTCTAATTGAAGTAGATTCCATAATAGAGGCCATTTGAAAAGATTGGAACTTTATTGTAGTAGATAATGTTCAATGATACATATTTACTGCGATGTATATGTATATTGTTAATTGTTTCATATTAATTATTGTATTGCTACAGAGAAACAATACCATTGACACCACATCCCGAGAAAGACGTTCATCCTTATCTCTTGTTGGCACAATGGACTCCGCGTGGTCATGGATTAGTTATGGTGCAAGACTATGATATTTATTACATAACAAGCCCTAAAAGTAACACAGGATATCGAGTTACCGATACAGCAATACCCGGTATTTTGTCTAATGGATTACCGGACTGGTTGTATGAAGGTATGCAGCAGAGAACATGTGTCAAATTTGTAATTTGTAATTACCTTTGTCTTTTAATTAATTTAGTAAGCATTCATTATTAGTATAATTGATTAACAAACCTTCAAAAATAAAATTCTTCTGTAAGGTAATTCGAATGATTCGATTAATTATTCACTAAATTGACCTAATTCTAAGCAATATTTTTATATAACTGCAGAGGAGATTTTGCATCGCGCAGAAGCAATGTGGATGTCGTCAGACGGCCATATGATGCTGTATGCTGCTTTCAATGATTCGCTAGTCGAGGAAATGCATATATCTTGGTTTGGGGAAGGAAATAAAGCGTTGTATCCCGACATACGATCGTTGCGTTATCCAAAGGTAATTCATTTATCCCTATACGGAAATGTAGGATTGATTAGGGAAAGTGCAACTTATAAAGTAGATTGAAAAGCAATGATTTTTAAAGGATGGTTTGGTTTTTATAGCCAGGAACACCAAATCCTGTGGTACGGCTTTATGTAGCAGATTTGGCAGATCCAAAGAATATTCATACCAGAGTAGTGAAACCGCCCCCTATCATCCAGCATGTGTGAGTTTACTTATAAAGTTTTAGAGTACCAAGTGCTTGGATAAATTTTCGTTTATTCATTTTTTCTCGTTAGGTGTAATTATTCCTCTTGTCGAAAAATAAAAAGAAATAGTAAATAAGAATGTAGAAAAAATTCAAAATGTCTTGAATAGCGATTGCACTTTGTTGTTTTTCACAAGGAACATTTAGATGTTTCTATATGAAACACTCTCAAGGTACTTGAAAAAAGGAAGCACATTAGTCCGGAAAGATATTTTAAGTTATACACGGTGTGTAGATTTTTGTCTGTTTGGTTTGAAACAAGCTCGATTCATTGTCATTCAAATAGTTGAGTTGGACTAATTTGCATATACATATACATGATATATGTATATGATATATAACATGATATATGTAATTATTAGACTATAAAGATTTAAATATTTTTAAATAATCATTAAAGTGAAAAAGACACCGAAAATTCACGCATTATTTCAAAAAGTTGAAAGTGGAGCAGTATAATTAGTACATTCAATTAGTTATGAAAAACCAAATCTTTTTTGCAGCGGGCTTTATTAATTATGATATTCGTCAACAGGGAACATTACTTTACTACGGCATCTTGGATATCTTTAACGGAAGTCTGCATAACATGGTTGACCCGCGCGCAAAATCTTTCGGTCGTGACCATTTGCAAAAGTCCATTGTGGCACTGTCAGGTACACTGTAATCGTTAAATTAACCCTTACACGGAATTTGCAAACGCACATGATTCAATAATTTCCGATGAAAGTTATCCATTATCACATAGTTGTAGCAAACAACAAAAATGAAATTTCGTCCAATCCAATTTCAACATATTCACATAACATTCCGTATAAGGGTTCAAATGAATTTCTTCTCGAAATAATTGTTAATCAATGGATTTGTTTTGTACAATTTTATATAGGAAATTCAAAGGATAGTCGCTGAAGATCGTGGTTGGGTAGACACTCCCCCTGAACCACCTATCTTTTCAGCAAATGGAAGCAGCTATATTGCCATAAGTCCAGTAAAAGATGGCCCAGCTGGTTATTATAAACATATTGTTTGGGTGAATGTTGCTCGAAAGTTAGTTGTTCCACTCACTCATGGGAAATTCGAAGTGGCACAAATAGTGGCATGGGATCAAGCTAATAATACCATGTGAGCTCTATTAGAATTAATTAAAGATTTTTTATAATAATAATAAACTGTTTAGAAAATATAGTTTTAAGTTCATTGTTAGAGGTTTTTTTAGTTGTTAGTTGAAATTTAATTTTGTAGTTAACACGGGAAGAGAAAGAATTTGTTGTGCCCAGTGCGTGGTAATTTCAATTTTACAACTGAATGTTGTTTGTTGCAAAGTGAATGGCAGTTTTAAACATTTCCGTAATAATACAGATATATAAAATTTGAAAGGGACTAAATAAACAAAAATCTTTCAGTACACACAGTACTACAATTATCTCTTCCAAAATAATATACATGGTGTTCCGTAACTATAACAGATCATCTGGAAATGGGGGTTGCTGGGGTTGTTGCTGCTTCAACCAACATTTTGGTAACGGAAATGTTGATCAGTGTCAACCCCAGCGACCTCCAATTCCCGAATGTTCAGTTACTTACGGAACACCGTGTATATACGATCAATCTCAGAATTATTCCACAATGTTT
Source organism: Nomada goodeniana (assembly GCA_963969485.1). NCBI lineage: Eukaryota > Metazoa > Arthropoda > Insecta > Hymenoptera > Apidae > Nomada > Nomada goodeniana. Next base: position 8,452,265 of record OZ018305.1, on the reverse strand, counting down.
TTCCCTGGATCTAATCTTACTCCTGTACATAGATACTTTATAGGTATTCCACCTATGCGACCTGGTCAGAGACACCTGTACTACGTGAGCTCGCTATTACCACACGTGGGTTCCTCTCTCCACCCTGCTGTTTGTGTTACCTGCACGGAAACGACAGAAAGAAATCGAAATGAACATAGAACAACCTCGTCCAACCATCATAGTATTTGGCCTGACAATACTTACATTCACGATCATTATGAAACGCAAACAGAGAATGGGCAAAACGAGGATCAAACGAAGGAAAATGTTACGAGGAAACAGAAATCGAAGGCGGACGTTCCACCAAGTAAGTATAAAGTACTGTTTAACTCAAACAATGTGATTATAATTAATACAATATTGCTCCCCATTTTCAGAATTTACTGACCAACCCTGCCAATACCACACAGCCATTTTTCCTGCAGTGGGCACCGATTATTTCGTCTTAGAGTGTTATGGGCCTGGTATACCCACTGTTACTTTATATAAAACAGAATTTCCAATGCCACGAATTATCTATGTCCTACAGAATAATACGTTATTACGCGTAAGTCACAATATTAACGTAACCTTTATCATTTCTACTGTGAAAGAAAGATTATTATTATTAACTAAATGGGAACGGAAAGATCGATCGACAGCTGCAAATATTTGCTATTCATAGAACACTTACAATTTAATCATTCATTCTACGATGAATATTCCTATCGCCATTTTGGTTTGTCGTACATAAGAGTAAAATAATAAAGAATGTGTACAAAGCCGAAGGTTTGTTACAGGAACGAGTAGGCAAACTTGCCCTTCCGCAAGTGAAAACGTTTCCGGTACAAATCAGTGGCGGATACAACGCACAGGTGAAATTGCATTTACCACCTGGATTACGGGAAGATGAAATCACGCGGTATCCTTTAATCGTGCAGGTGTAAGTGTTACTTAAGCAGAGTACGGTCCAGTCTGTTTGTTGTGAGAACAAATATTTTATTCAAAACAGAATACATAGGCATGTGAAATTTTTGGTCACACATTTGAAGGAATATTTTGATTTTCAGTTACGGTGCGCCGGGATCACAATTAGTTACAGAAATATTCAAGATTGACTGGAACACCTATGTCGCTAGTAGGAAAAATATGATTGTCGTGCAAATTGACGGCAGAGGTAGTGGAGGTCAAGGCTATAAGTTCCTTCATGAAGTTTACTATAGACTTGGGTCTGTAGAAGTTGCCGATCAGCTTGAAGTTACCGAGTACGTATTAGTGTTGTTACTCTTTCTTTTTATTAGCTTACTGTTAATAATACGAGGCTTCATTTAAAGATGCAATACGGGGTGTCCCGTAACTAACTGAACATCGGGAAATAGGGGATTGTTGGAGTGACCCTGAACAACTTTTTTCTTTACAAAAATGTTGGTTGAAGCTTCGTTTTTGAATTATTAACAAAAAACACTGACCAATGAGAGCGCCTGTACAGCGCGCGCTCAAACTGGCCCTCTCGTCAGGGCGTTTGATAGCCACGCGCTTGAGCGCACGCTCTACAGGCGCTCTCATTGGTCAGTGTTTTTCGTTAATAATTCAAAAACGAAGCTTTAACTAACACTTTCAAGTTGATTTTGCATATGATTTTTCATGTCATGAACAAGTTAAAGCATGAAACAAATGTGCGTTTCTTAGCACGATTTTCAAACTAAGAGTGTGCGGCGATGGGTTAAGAAGGATATGTATATCAAATAAATATAATTATTGATATAATTATATATAATCAGTGGTTGAATATTTGATTGTATACATAATTTTATATACATATTATTATGTATACATATACGGGGTGACCAATGCCTAGATTTATTTCTCCAAAATGGAATATTTTATGAAGTTAAATACCATGAATATTAAACCCATGAATTGAACATAATAAAACTTCCAGATATTTGAGGGACTCGCTGCATTTTGTGGACAAACAGCGTGTCGCTGTTTGGGGTTGGAGTTATGGGGGTTTTGTAGCTGCTCTAGCGCTGGCGCATCCAGAGCAAGACGTCTTTCAATGTGGCATCAGCGTAGCGCCTGTTGTTTCGTGGAAACTTTATGGTACAGCGTTATCTGATTTCGGTTTATTTCAATTTTTATTATGCTATCGAGCATTCCATTAAATTATAATAATAACAATTGAATTCTTCTGTTTATGTAGATTCAGCGTATGCAGAAAGGTACATGGGATTACCAGATGTTGTCTCGAACTACAAAGGATACGCCGAGTCAGATGTGTATGACAAAGTGGAACACTTGCGAAACAAAATGTTTTATTTAGTGCATGGCACTGCGGATGACAATGTGCAGTTCCAACAATCCATGGCACTTGCACGCCACCTTGCCAAAAAGGGCATACTTTTCCGGCAACAGGTAAGCATGTATACAAATTTCCTTAATAGAGATTTAATAAGCGTTTCATAGAGGAACTTAGTTCTCGTTGAAATAATACTATACATATTCAAAAAAGTGCTGTGCCTGTAGAAATAAGTGAAATATGTTAGGCAATATATTTCGGAGAAAACCATGTTGAAAGAAAAATCAATATAAATATCAGCCTATGTAAGAATAATCAGCAATGAAACAGCACCAACAAAATCGATTTGGATAAAAACAGTGTTGTCCTCGTGCAGGAATATTGTTTCGTAATTTTGATTTAGTTTTATGCAAAAAATCATTGCTTTTTAGGTTTTACCATGAATCACACACCGCTCTGTATAATTTTCTTGTTGCAATTGAAATTTGCAAATTGAAATAAGAAGTTGGTATTTTCGACAATAGGGATATGTTGTACGATATTGAATTTTGTGTTTGCTTTGTGAATGTTTATTGTTCGTTTATAGGTATATCCAGATGTGAGCCATACATTAGCAGGTGTTAAAGGTCACCTGTACCTATCGATGGCTCAATTTTTGGACGATTGTTTCCAGAAACAAGCACCAACTGTTGCAAAAGCTGGTCTCATGAGTGGTGGATCTAGTCTGTAGTTGTAAATAATGTGATCCACAAAAGAAAAATGATCTGACATTTGTGAAGGAATTCCATACGCAAAAAATTACACCTAAACATCTCCATATTGTGTTCGGTTTATTGATACCTTTAGGAGAAAAATATTTTCGCATTATTTTGTATATTGTCTAAATGTTATGAGAGACGGACAGGAATATAGTTGAAAGTTTACGTTTATTGTATTTTGAATTAGGAATCAAATCTAAATGAATGAAAGTGACCAATTTGAGCTGTGTTAAACGCATATTGTAGAATTAAATTTTAACGTGTAACTATTCTATACCGATACTGAAATAGTCTTTGGTGTAATAGCCGAAAGAATTGTATTTCTAGCCTTTAACATATTAATAACGTGAAACGGCCATTTAAATCTTCAGCAGTGTATTGAAAACGATTCGGTAAAACTCTGGAAGTGGTACTACTTCACCGATTTCGATGAATTTTTGAGTATGTTGTAGAACTCAATATTCGGAATAACTTTTTCCTATGCATGTAACCGCCGTTCGGCCTTAGTTTTTGAGATACTTGCAAAAAAATGTAGCTACTACTACATTGAATTTTGCATATACGTGCGCGCTCGTGGCAACGCGTGGGACCGCCGCTTGTCCGGCAGCCGGTGAAGAATCTGTATACCGGGTGACTTCATAAAAATTGTACTCCTAGAACTAGACATATCGTATCAGATTTGGTATCAACAACCATTATGATTTACCATTTCTCCTGCCTCCCGCCACCCCTCCCCAGTAAAATCTAACCGAAACCTAACCCAAACTCATATTTGATTAAATGAAAATTAGATTCGGGTTAGGTTTGGGTTTGAATTTTCTGGGGAGGGGCCGGGCCCCCCCCCCCTGCCAATACCAAATCTGATATGATATATCTATGTAGTTCTAGAGGTAAAATTTTTATGAGTTCACCCGGTATACAGATTCTTCGCTGGCTGCCGGATAAGCGGCAGCCCAACACGTTGCCACTAGCGTGCACGTATAGACAAAATTCAATGTGGTAGTAGCTACAGTTTCTTGCAAATATCTCGAAAACTAAAGCCGAGCGGTGGTTATATGAATAGGAAAAAGTTGTTCAGAATACTTAGTTCTACAACATATTCAAAAATCATCGAAATCGGAGAGGTCGGAGCACTTACGTAGTTTTACCAACGATTCGGTTAAAATATCTTAATGCTATCCTATAATTGTTTATCGAAGAAGATTCTCCATTAATTTTGTCTGCAATAAAATTTCATTTTGTGTCTTTCTTCATCTAGATTTTCATCTCAATTATTCGATCTCAGTCGTGATGCTTAATGCTTGTTATTATATATATATATTATATATATATGTATATATATATCGTATATATCATGCATATAAATTTAGTCTACAAATAATACTGTAGATGAACAATGATCAAGTATGGGTCAAGGGTAAAACGAAGAAGGGTGCGGTACGTTTTATTCATTTAGATATTGATTTTCTTTCAGCACAAGTGCAATTGAAAATGGAAATATATGAGTACGATTTGAAACGTCGCATGATTTTATTGAAAAAGTACATAGGTCGTTTGCTATTAAATTGCAAGGCGAAATATTTAATTGAACGGGGCGAAAGGCGATTGTTTCCCTTCATCGAGGACGAACGGCGTTAACAAATTAATTAACTAGATAACAAATCAACGTGAACAGTGTGAAGTCCACAAATTTAAGGGCGACTCGATGGCAAGGGAAACGTTTGCCTCTTTTCATTTAGAATCGTGCAATCAATTACACACGTGTTTGCACAGGAAACATAAAATCAACGCGTCCAAAGACGATGCAACTTTTCTCGAAATATTTCGCATCCCAAGAAACCAACGTTTCACTCAGACTTCATGTGATTTCACTTTCATAGATTTACCGATTCGCCATTTGGCGATGGTAAAACAAACAAAAAAAAAAAAGAAAGAAAAATGGTATATTAATCGAGTTCGAGGAACAATAATTACATTTTATAGGAATAACGTTCGATTAATTGAACTAAATAAGGTCTTAAAAAGAAAAAATAATTAAATGAATCTTACTACATAGTAACATTACGTATTATTTTACCTGAATGTAATGAGCAACTGATGAAAATGAATAACAAGATTAAATCGTGTATTGTGTGCCAACTTCGCGCACAGTACTTTCAACAGCGATATACATACATAAATAGAAGTGATATTATCCAGAGGAATAATTTCCGTTTTACTGTCTGGGCACGCATAATAATACCCATGATATATAGATACATATTTTTCTCCCGAGAGATTTATAGAAAATATCGAGGGGGTGCAGCGTGCATTTAAGGTTGGTCAATAGTCGGAAATCGATTTAACGATCTTCTTGTTCGAACATCGACCAAGATGTAGGAGCATGTGGTTCTTAAGATTGGTCGGTTTACTGAAACCACGGCTACAAATATGGCACCTAAATGGCCACAGTCCATTATGCACGTACATATGACTCTTAAGGTCACCCGGTGTTGGGAACGACTTGGAGCATTGTGAACACTTGTGTGGTTTTTCCTGAAACATAAACGTAACAGCCGATCTTCACTAGGAGACCTCCAAACTGACTATATACGTAATATGTATATGTATGTATATACATATACGTTGAGAAGCAATGTAATTTCATCTTGAAAAGGAAAAACAAAATAATGATACCATTTTATGTCCGCTCCTGACTAAACAAGACGAAGCAATAATTTGTACAATGCATGAAGGAAGACATATTGTTATAATGTACAGGTGTAGATGTTTGAAATTTAATAAGGGAGAGAGAGCTCGCGTTTTATTTAACTAATAGCTCTTAAGTAAATAAGTGTTTAAGTAAAATGGTATACAATTAATGTTTTGTCTGTCGTATACAATTTATTAATATTAGTAATTTAGTAAAGTATTGTTAGACGGCGAGTAATCGTATGTTCATCGCACGATGAATAAATACTTTAACGTTTTAATGTATGTTTAGTACAGCTTATTGTTTTTGTGATTTAAATGTGCGAACGAAAAATTGAAATTGCATTGTTTTTCAATTTTGGATTTAAGCATTTAACATTGTGAAATTTTGTTAACAGTTTGCTTGACGTGAGGGGACAATTAGCTTTAAGCCGTATGTTTCTCATATTAAAAATATACTTTTCCATCGCAGGTCATCACATTTATTACTTAAGCGTACACGTAATACCAAGTGTAATACAATTCTACAGTATGATGTTTATTTATCATTTTAAGGAGCTCGTATGTTAATGTTTCTACTTCAATCTCTCTATGATATCATGTGCCCTCTCGGTATTACCAAAAACCAGAAGAAACAAAAATCACTACGATTCCGTCAGCACAGGAAATCTTCAGGAAAGATTGAACAGAATGTTAAATAGAATACTTAAATACATTTTTTTATCGATACTAGCACAAAAATTAGGAAATTTCTTCTATAGTACAAACTACTATAAACTAACGGAATAAGAATAAAATTCTAAACTTATTTTTATTTCTTCAATTTAAAAGATATAAGAATTTATGAAATGTTATACTGATATTGTAATAGCTAGATAAGAATATTAAAGCAGCAATGATCGCAATGAAATTCGCAACAAAATAATTGCTGCTCACTAATGTATAAAGTGGAGTTAACAATGTTACATTTGGGAGAATAAAGGAAATCGCAACATTGACTGGGTTCAATTTAATTAAAAATATTTTCCATCAATACCAATTCGAAATTAACACAAATCGAAACGATGCAACGATTGATGAAACGAAAGCGCATTATACGACATCTTCTCTTGTGACTTCCAACGCGCGACAAACATAAACAACACAGAAACTAATAGTGAACCTCTCGTGGCACAAACCAATTTATTTTGCCACGCCAATTTGCCCAGCCCGAAGAAATGCTTTCCCCAATTTCACTCTCTTACACATCTAAAATCTACTGCGACAAGACCAGTCTACAAAGAAAAAGTATTGAAAGTATTTTTGACCAGAAGAGACATATAAAGTTCTCTAAGCAATTGAAAAAAATAAAAAGCAAATGCCATTTCCATCGACAGCAGAAATCAATCACGACACGTCAGAAGCTAGTCGAAAAGGAGATGCGTATGCAATCCAGCGCCAATCGACCTGCCAGTCTCGTATAAAAGAACGGCGTGGTCGTGAAAAGACGATGAAAAGGTGGCAAGCGTAGAGGCACGAGAATGGTGGAGGAGAGACCGAATGGAAGTGAAGTGGGAATGAAAGAGAAAAAGATTGTATGGGTGATAGCGCGGAGGCAAAAGGTAGACGAGATAGAAGCGGAAAGCGAGATGTTAACAGCAGATCGAAAGAGAACCAGAAGAGTCTGCCTGCGGGTATATTCTCCGACTCCCTAATTGGATTGCATTCCAAGCAGTAGCGAGTAATGGACCAATTACAGTAGCTGATGGCAAGAGCAACCTATATGGCTCCCGAGATATCATTACTACGCCGGATTAGAGAAACTCATACTGGGGTTTCCGCTCTGCTCTGATAAATAAAAACACCGACCGATCTTTTGCCACTCGCGCCTCGCTTTATCCGCCCTAAGCGTACCGGTTCCCCTCGCGCCTTCTGAGCACTACCAGCGTCGCATCAGCTGGTATGTACGCGAATCAAATAAGCTCCCTAAAGTGGTTCGTTTCGATGTGGTTCCACCGTGGGTAGTTTTATCAATTCGTTTTCTTTTCGTTTCGCAAAAATTAAATGCTTCGTTGTTAACCCTTTCCGCACGGGGATTCCTATCTATTTATACAGTGGCTTCCATGTACTTACGTACACTTCATATTTTAACTTTAAAAGCTGGCTTATTTCTACGGAACTGGGATAGTGGGATCCAGAATTTATTTCTAAGAGTGTTAGACCCCGATGTATATATCTGCAGTAGAAGCAGAAAAGGAGAAGAATTTCATAAAAATTGTATTAAGCCGATTGTAAAAGCTGGTGGTGGGTCGGTACTCGTTTGGGCGGCTATCGGATAACTGAGCAGGATATTGTAAAAAATGTATTGCTACCAATCGCCGAAGAATACATGCTAAAAGATTGGATCTATCAAGCGGATAATGATCCGAAACACTCCGCAAAAATCGTCAGGACATTTTTTAGTGACAATAATGTTCACGTAATTAGATGGCCGGCACAATCTCCGGATCTGAATCCGATCGAGATGCTGCGGATTGATGTCGACAAACATATGAAAAAACAATTGTACAAGCATTGTACACTATTGTACAGGAAGCAAGGAATTTGATGTGGAAGGTGTGCTGCAGTTATAAAAAATAAGGGTCTACATACGAAATATTAATATATTATAATTATGAGTTAAAGAAACATGTGAAAATATGGGCTTTTCGATACGTAATTTGACACTTCAGTATAAAAATATAAAAAATCTTTTAATTATAGTAAAGTAAGAAAGGCTATTTTGATATCTTATTATGTGTATTGTAAACTTATAAAAAATATAATTGATTTTCGTAGTTCGTGTACATATTTTCGTATAGAGGAAGTAATGTTTAATTTTGCTAACTATACGTAAGTCTATGGCCGCCACTGTACATTACGAGCGAACGATTTCTATGAATCTTGCTTGAATTTTTCTCAAGTGGTATCATTCTATCCTTTGCGGTTTCATTTAGTCTATACTCTAGAGGAGAACGTGCTTGTCCCCTCGTTTATTAAAAACAATTACTTTCCAATTGTTTTCAAAGTCACTAGTGTGCAAGATTATATTTCAATTAGAGAGGCTTTTATAATTTATGAAAATAATTCTGGAATATTGTGTAATCAGTTTAGTAATATTGCAACTTAATAAATAAATTTAAATTTAACATATAATATTTTAACAGGTGGTTGGACGATTAGAAGAAGCGTATCGCGCGGAAAGAATATTTCAACTACAAGAGTACATATCTTTTTCACTGCAAGTAACTTGTTCGTAACTTACCTTGATGTGAGTCATACGATGATAATAGAGATTGGAGGAGGCCGTAAACTTCTTACCACAAACGAGACACTGATGGGGTTTTTCACCGCTGTGGATTCGCTTGTGCGTATTCAAGGAGCTCGATGTTGAGAAACCCTTGTTGCACACCATACAAACATGCGGTTTCTCTCCTTGAATATGATAGGAAAACTAGATTACCAAGTTACTGGTTCACTGTTTGTGTTGTTAATAATTTTCAAGTTAAAATTTCAACCCTTTAATTGTTTGAGTTATTAAGCTTCTAATTTTACATAGTGGCCTAATTTTCCAATGCTTTTTGATCATTTGCTGTACGTGTATTGCATATTAACATTTTAGCAATACATCAATGCAATTTATACGAATACTTATTTAAGCTATCAGAATTGTAATATTGTACGTACCTGTATGAGTCCTCATGTGACGTTTCAAAAGGGAAGGCCGATCAAAAGACTTCCCACAGACTTCGCAAGGTAGCAGAACCCTTTCACCCCTTTTAATTGTCGTTAAAATGCTGCAATCTAAATGATCTCCCGTCAAGGATAACGTCGACGACGAGGACTCCTCGGACGTCGACTCGTATTCGTCCACCTCGTAATACGGATGGGAGATCGTCGACGAAGAGTGATGAGAGAGTAACGCCATGGATAAGTCTAATGGAGATTCTAAAGCCCAAAATCTATTACTTAGTTAGTCGGTTGTTAAATTAATATTTCGACAAATTAATTTTCGCTTAATCAATGCGCAATCATACAAACGCGCAAACTAATAACTCGTTTCGCGTTTCTATATATTTAAAAATATTCTTCTCCCAATGATTTCTCCCCAGGTCTTAATTTACTGAGCCTGTCCAGTTTCCTGATTAAGCCGGTTAATCCAGAGCCTATCTACCACTTTTTCTACTTCCAACAATACGAAAGATTCTGCATTCGGTCCAACACGAAACAATACAACGCGTCTCGATTTTTCCCACAAACGCAACGAACGCAGCGCGGCAGTTTCCATTTTCAAGATTTCTTTCTTGGCCAGATACTCTAGTAAATATCCCCGGTTCGCCACTGCAACCGCCCCACCCCCTTTCACGATCGCCACTTTTATACGGCGGTTCTCCTCTTCGGTCGGCGAGCCCTCCTGTTCGGAATTGAAGGTTTGCTGGCATTGTACTGTCCTTTATATCCCCGGTAAGCGCGGGGGTCTACGCATTTGAATCATGAGCGAGCGAACGAGCATCCTGTGATCCAGCCGACAAAAATACCGGCGTATATTTGCATTTCAGATTTGTTAGTCGACTTCCTTCTCTTCTTTTTCGATTGGCCCGCGATTGCGCCGATTAACGAGATTGCACCCGGCCAAGATTCCAATCGGCGAACAGAGCTTCGCCGCGGCCCTCTTTGCACCGGCTTCGAGAATATTTCTCGAATGACAGAAGTCTCGTTCTCGTGTGGCCCTTTTTAAATGGCTTCACAAAAATGCGTTTCGTTTTGATGCTTTTGAAGCACTCGATGCTTCTTGTGGAGAATGGTCGTTTTTGCATATTACATTTAAATATCGTTTTTGCACATTAAATTTGTAGGAGTTCTTTTGTGAAACCTTTCACGGGGCGGGAAATGCCGTGTTACAATATTAATCGGGTGTTTTGCGCGTGCCATATACTATATTTATATTTAGAAAAACATATTATTGACTACGTGTTCCGGGCATATATTAGTAGGAAGCTTTCAAATATGCTACGGGAATTACAATATTGCAAATGTTATAAGAATTTGTAACGAGCTTGGCGTTTAAACGAATCGTGACAAAACCGCACTGAATAGGCAGGTCTCCGTTAGATTTCTGTATTTTAATACCATTTAATATCTTCGTATTTGAATGATTCTATTGCAATTATTCACTACAATATGGTGTTATAAGAAGACTGGAAATTTTATAATTTAGACAAGAAAATCATTTCTAACTCGCATAACATTATACCTATTGTCAGACAACTGACTTTTTCGAATCGCATTATTTTACGTGACAGGATAAATAAATGTTGCGTGTTGAAAAGATATGGAATTAATTTATTACACGTGCAGAAAGTTATTAGAGTTATAATTTTTTACGCTCGAGTGAAATTATAATTTCTACTGCTCGAATATTGTATGCACACGACATTTTTGATGGACTTCAATATTAATTATTCAAGGAAATTTTCAATGACTTACCATCTAAAATCGAGTCAATCGTGCATCTGTACAGGGCAGACCTCGAACACATGTCGTGTGGTATAAAGACGAAATCTTGTTCTGCAGTAGGAAGAAACCAAGCCACTAATTCCGTATCCGGTTGAACATCTTTTATTACTTCAAAGATTGGATCCCCTGGATAATATGAACCAGTCATAAAAATAAAATGATCATTATCGATTAGCATAAATGTAACGCGGATGTAGTACGCTTTCTTAATTCTATTTTTTGTTCCTCGAGTAACATGTATCGTTCAATACATATTTAGTTTTGCCCCTGAAATCCTGAATTACTCAGTACTGAGTATTTGTATGGCCAATATTAACTTGAGCAGAAGTTTTAAGAGACGATAAGATCTTAATCTAGTTTTTCAATTCCTAATTATGATGCTGTATATTTATTCGCAACATGTTCGTTTGCAGATAATGTTATAACAATAGTGTATATCAAATAGTTTATATTCTATTGGAAAGAGACTATTGATGAAATTTAAACAATTATTTAGAAGATCGTGTTATAAAGTACTAAAAGATTGATACATATGTGGAGATTACAACTAATTTTTGTAACATTTTCTTGTTCTGTCTCGTCAGAATATGTTATTAACGTAGTAATTAATTCAATATACTTTATTGCTAATACTTTAGTAACACATAAAAAGATATACATTCGATTAAAAACGCGAACTGCTGGCACCTATATGATTCTAATAATTTTCATGTGAAAATTTATTGCGTGCAAATCCATGCACCACCACGATGGTACATGTTGCGATTGATTATTTCGTTTTAATACATTCATTAACTTACCTTTCACTTTGGTACCAATTAAGTTTACTTGTTCGTCGTAAGACTGAACTATACGAAGGAATCTTATCCAATTGCACTGACGCTTGTTAAGGCTGTAATTTGAAAAGAAGACTTCATCGTAGCAGCCATATTCGCGTCTGATCTGAAACAGATCGTAATTATGAAAAATCATCGAATCTGATCTGCTTATAATGACTGTTATATGTACGCAAACATTCTTCTCACAAGATTTCGATTCTATTATGCTTAATTACATCAATTCACAACAAGGGATATTCCTAAACCATAAAGTTGTAATGAACACTTGTATAATTATGTTTGGCTGCGGTGAAAACTTGGCGGAAAATTCATTGCTCAATTATTTTTGCTAAATGGCAATTTAATCGGAGATTAAAATGGCATTTTAGTAAGAGATTTATGTTTTATTTTTGAACGCGAAGCACGAAATGAATACTATTGGAAGATGAACTTTTAAGTTTCGTTTACATCCCGAAACTACTATCGCTTAATCAATACAATCCGTCCCAAGAGTCTTAATCACGAAAATATCAGAGTATCACTTACATCATTGTCATCGAGGAGGGAGTAAAGGTCGATCTTGTCGAATCGAATGGATCCCTGAAAGGGGTAGATCAACGTTCCTGCCGGAATAAGCACGTTCGACCAAACGGATATCCTGACGTCTGTCACTAAGCTGCCCGAATCATTCTTGAATAGTCCCTTGTAGCTAGATCGATCGTTAGCGAGTGCCAAGGAAAATTCTTTGGGTATCAGAACGCAGGTTTCCATAACAGATGGCCCGTAAAGGGTTGCTTTGGTAAAATCAAGGCTACCGTTGTCTCCGCTATGAAACACTGTACCGAACGGACCACACAATCACAGGATTCTCTCTATTCCTTATATCGAACAGATTACCGATCGACAAAACGTTGTTCCTCTTCTCAACAGCCTTCCTCGATGTCTCAATTGCCACCGTATACTCCTCGAACTGATTGAATGAACGATTTGTCACCCGCTTACGATTCACCACGAGACCAAAAGATGCACATGAACAATACCAACAAACGGAAAACGCTGTGTCAAGCCACACGAAATAGTCCTTGTTCCCGATCGGATGTCCCCTTTTCAGTTCGCTTTTCAATTCAACAGAGTCGCAATAGCAACCCCGCCGCAGCCCTTCTATAGTGGCAGTAGGGTGAATTCGAAGATCGGATGAAATTGGAGCAAATGCCGGGGAGGTTTGCGAGGTCGCAGAGTGAAACTTCAGCTCCGAGGGTCGTTCGTCCTCCAAGGTGCAAGGGCCTCGGCTCACTGGATAGGATTAACCGACTGATCTTGACCTTGCGACGGGTTACCAGCATTTGCTACCGAATGGGTAGCCCTTCCCCTTCTTTACCTCTTTTCCCACTCACAGTACATGGCCCGCTGCAGACTTTTTCAATGGCGTAGTCCCCAACCAATATTCCGACTTTGGTTCCGATCACGTTCATCCTACTCGTATATGCAATCCATCTTTATCTCTCTTCTTTTATCGGGACACCGTGGATATATAATCTTCTTGGGAGGACTATACCCCGACGATCCACGTTTGGACGTAAAGAAAAAGCCAGGCAAGGAGGTATATCAGTAATCCAGCAACGAGCAGTAGACACGCCAATGGATCTCCTTGCCCCACTATGTTCATCCTGCGGCGAGTGCACTTGGTGCATAGAACGAGTATCGGCTGCTCCACCAGTACAAGGAAGCCGGCTCGTCGTCCTCGCCATCGTCATCGTCGTCTTCTTCACCCTTCTACCGACGATGCAGCACCGTAAAGAGGGAACCCACGTGGGCGATTGGGCACCTGTCGCTCCCTGTGCCCTTTCCTTCTCCTTCGCGTATCCTACCTGTTCCAGTCCATCTTCCTCTATTCCCTACCATATCTTCCCGCTTCCACGCCCTACCCATATCCTTTTATCCGCCGCTCTCTCTGCACCACGCCATTTCTTCCATCTAACAGCCTTCTGGCCCCTCTTATTTCTTTCTTTCGTCGCGTTTCCCCGGACTTGAACCGGCGATCTTCTGCCAAGCAGCCGAGGCTACCTTCTTGATTCCACGCGTGGCCCTCTCTCGCTTCAACCTGATTGCTCTTCGCTCACCTCTCTTTTCGTCACTGCTTTTTTCTTCTTTCTTCCTCGTTCGTCGCTCATCCGTTGATGATGAACTCTTTCTTCTGTTCGACCAACTCTTTCGCCGCCTCGTTCTATCTTCAGTTCGGTCCCCCTTTTCTCTGTTTCTACTCTCGTCACCGGGGAACATCACCTTTTATTCACTCGTTACGATCGAACATTTGGACAATAACCGCGCTGCAGCGTGGAATAAAGTTACGAAATCGATGGACGGCCCGAGGGACACGTTTTTCCGTCGTTTTCGATTGTTCGCTTTTATCGCGCGAGGGATAATTGAATGCTGGCGTTAGAAAGAGATACAGAGAATAAGAACAAGATATCTTATTCTTCGGCAGTGCCTTCATTTGTCAATGGGTCATACTGCCTGGTCGTTGGGCTTTGGACCGACCTCGTCGCAGTAAAAAGACTTCTTCCGTATTCCCGAAGCCTAATTGTAGAATAGATTTCTTAATACACTGTTATTCAGAGCTACTAATTGACTATTAACTATATATTGTGACTATCCTTTTTCATTCTTGCAATAATTTTGGAACGATAGCAGTAACAATTATTATCTAGCACTCGGTAATTCAAATTAACGATTTTACATTTCTATTATTGCCGTACCTTATATACTGATAGGATCCCCCGATTATAGCTGCGAACAGAATCAGAAAAAGTATAAGCGCGAAAACTCCAACGTATTCTTCATTCGGTAACCAGCCAAAAAAGAATCGCGTTGCTTGATCTTCCATCAGGTGTGTTCGCCAATTTGGAGGACCCAAAACTAAAACAAAAATTTACCAATGTTATATTTGTTTGGACTAAAAGACGTCAGGTAAGAGCGAAAAGGATTATTAAAGATTTTCTAAAAGCTATTATATAAATTTATTTGTAGAGAACCGCAGAGTAAGATTGTTTTTATTTATCATACCCTAAGTATAAATATCATTGTTTAATTTTATAGGATAATTACATGAGTTTTATGGCACTAAATGGCTGCTACAATTATGTATATAGCATTAAATACTTAACGTGCAATCAAATCATTAACGTTTTGATATAAATTTCAATTTTGCGAGTATAATATTTATGTTTCTTCCTCGATGCGTTAGAAAGGTAGTTTGCTGTTTTATCGTAGGAAGATAAATTTCACAGCGATATCACATTGCAGCAGCATTTCGAGACTGGAAAATCTTAAATTGCTGCCATAGAAATATTGAATATTGCAGACACTGTGCGAAATTCACTTAGGGAAAATCTTGAAATTATAACATACCTAGAACATCTCCAATATAATATTACCTACACTGTTACCGGTTTTTCCGGTTCTGACAAGTTTCTGCCAGGACATGTTCAATAAATTATATTAACGCTAAAAAACTTGGTATCGTCATATGTACAATACTGTTAACAAAAATATGTTTCATACATAAAAAATCGTCCCCCTCTTTATTTTGTTGCATATATTTAAATTAGCAATTTTACTTTGCTTTAAATTAGCAACGACAAATAGTCGCAGAGTATGTACCAAGAATAAATACTTGTCATAATCGTGACTCTCCAATACAAACTTTTAGTCTATTGTTCCAGTTGTTTCTTGTACCAAGATTCATTCCCACTTCACCCTGCATAAAGAAAGCAATTACCTTAACGAAAGGATTACCTCTTACGTAAATCATATTCGTTATCCATTCGAAGCTCAAATCATGTTGTCTGACAACGCATTGCCACATTCCGCCGAATGTTTCATTGATATCTCGAATGTGTTCGGTGTCAGCAGCAATGGGCGGTGTAACACCATAATCTTTCCATGTTTTATTATGTAGCATCCAGGATACTTGAAGCTCCGAATAAACGTGTCCCAGGATCGTACAGTGACACTGTATGGTCGTACTCAGGGTTTGCCTAATTTGTATTGTCGCCACGGCTGGTATCACCGCCAAACTAATTAGTTTGATAATGGAATATGTTCCATCGATTCGACGTAGGGTCATTGCGTAAACGCCAGAGTCATTTAAGACTGCCATCTTTATTTCTGAATTAAATATTGTAAATATTGATTACTTGTCTATGAATGAACATGATTATAATAGGTATTTTATTTTAGATTTAAAATGTCTGGAAAATTAAAAGGTGAAGAGAAATCATTTCTCACCGATATTGTAGTCATTCAATTCTATTCTACCAGGTTCGTCCATTACGAATACACCATTTAAGGACCATTGTAATTCAGAGCGTGGGGATTCCGTAGTAATTAAATTAACAATATCCGAATCGGAATCAATATTAACGGACTGATGTTCCTTTACAGTCAGAGCTGTATAATTTGTTCGAATTCTTCGATTGATCAAGCTTATTGTATCTGTTCGCGAGGTAACGTCGTTTTCATTTTTTTTTTCCTACACTACAGTATGAACGAGGGCAATAAATTGAAAAAAAAACATCATCCAACATAATATAAGCAAATGTAAGAAACAGTAATTTATTTACTTCTGTGACAAGCGTAATTTACATTCATTCAATAATAATTATTTTCTTTGGAAAGTTAATATCGATTACGTTTAGTACAATGCCATAAATTATGTAGTATTATATTAAATTATTATTTATTTTATTTTATTCTTTAAATTATTAGATTGTAACATAACTCTTACCTGCCGTTATGTCGCCACACAGAATTTCATTGCAACGTCCGGTCATCGTAGTCGGTCCTACACAAGGTTCGCCTCTGATATTAGGTTTTGGAGTATCGCAACGTCGCTTTCGTGTTCCAGTACCACCATTGCAACTCACACTGCAAGCCCATGGTCCCCATTCCGACCAACCACCGTCTATTGCTGGTCCGTCTATGTCTTATTTATTTTTGTAATTAATTACTTCTGTTACTATATGGAATTCTTGTATATTATGCCGCAATTATTATAAATAGAGAAGAATCTATAGTAAATATGAGGAGAAAAATCAATATGTCATTCTAGATAGAAGTTATTCTATTTCATTTCCACTTGACATTACTTAAATTTATTTTAATCCTCTGTGCCATAAGTCGTGGTCGAATAGTAATTTTAAGAGTTTTAATGTTTGCAGGTAAACTAATCTGTGTACATCTATTTAATAGTAATAATAACGTATAAATTCTTTACCCGTTGGGATACAATTCGCTGACCATGTTACCCAATTTCCATCATCAACGCCAACGGAAAAGAAGTAAAAAACGAGAGGACTAACGTGCTGATAGTGAAACACTTTTGTCGCGTTTGAATACGTATCAATGGTATTTCCGAACCACCTACGAATTTATATAAATCTATACCAGTTGCATTAAAGTTAGAAGCAAAAGATGCATAATGTGTCCAGACATTTCGTAAAATTTCACCTGATAGTAATATTGGTCCATGAATTAGTTGTAAATAAAGAAGCGTTTGCTCTTTGTTTGTAGAAAACCGTGACATTCGGATACTTATATTTTGCGAATGTTACCCGACGATCCGAATCGTCAAGCTTAAGGACGTAATACCTGTTGAAGACGTAATACAAAAGATTTGAAGAGTTTATAGAAATAACGTAAACTTTGAGATAGTAATGCTTACCCCGGTACAGCAGGCATCAAATAAAGTGGCACGAAAACTGCACCCTTGCCTCGAAGTTGCAACGTCACGTGTTCTGGATGCTCTACTTCCTTTTCGATCCATGTTGACAGCGATAAAATTCTAGTGTAGTGGTAAGTTTTCGTATTTTCCACATGACACGCTGTTTGTGCAAGAAAAAAAAGTAGTTACATTTAATTTCATAAAATGTATCCACTGAAAATTTTACCTTATTTCAACTTATTTCAATTTTTATTTATTTCAACTTCAGCTGTGATAAAAGTATAATTTAAAGTTTTTTTTATTTTTAAATTTATTAAAACTTGGTGTTTAATTGAAATATAAATATGTAATAAATATTTATTGAAAGTTAAGAATATCTGCGTGACAAATAATAAACATACTCGAATCCTTGTCGAAAGCAAAACCAACACCTTTTCCTTTTTCACTGCCATAATAGTAGTACGTGGGTAAGAATGCATTAGGAGGATCAGGATGACTCCATTCAAACAGAGGCGTGGGATCGTCTTCATAAAAGAGTAATAAACGTCCACGTGGTATTCGTATTACGAACCTGCTCCATTTTCCCACGTAAAGCAAATGCGACAATGTTTTCGTAGAGACTTCTGAAATAGCTATTGAGTAAGAAAAGTAAGTATATCAAAATTATTAAAAATATTTTACAATCGACGCATATACAAGGATTTGATTTGCTTCAAAATGAAAATAGAATGGTATACGTGCTGCTTATTTACTACTATATTAGTTCAAAAAATTAATTGTATAGGTATACTCTTTAGGGATGATTGAAAAAATGTAAAAATGTAACATCACTAATTCTGTATAATTAACAGAATAATATATATTTAATTATTTTTTTAATTATATTATATGTTTAATTATATGTGTATATACATATATATACACACATACATATGTATATATATATATATATATATATATATATATAATATATGATTAGCTTAGTATTTTGCTAGACATATGTGCAAGGAATTTAATTACGTTCAGTTTCTGATTGGTAATAGAGAATCACTCTTTCGTTATCTGCAGACCCGATTTTAAGAATATACCGCGATTTGAAACCGTCGTCAGCCTGGAAGCCAATAGTAATAGAATCTGGATCATCCGGTTCCCATGCTTTCACGGAAAAACGTAAACCTTCAGAACGATATTCTGGTAGAATGTACAAACGTCGACCTACGCCATCTCCTTTAGCGAGAAAAGTAAATTCGTCTGAAAATTAAGTAATTAAATTAAATTATTTACTAACATTATATAATACGTAAACCATATACAGGATGGTCCATTTAAGTATGGCCACATAAATATCTCGTTGAATTGTGCAGAGCGCGGCGAGTCGGATCACGGGGCAAATCGGATCGAAATAAGAGTTTAGTTGAAATTTGTTATGTTACGATAGGAAAAATCGTTCAGGTCATGCATACACACCTTACGCCCTTTCTTTGCTCCTCTTTCGATTGTCTTTTTTACTGTTTTACAATACCGTTTAGTGTTGGCACGCATTTCAAGTTTGCCTTACGCGGACGAACGTAATAGTTTTTATGCAGGTCTAAAATATATAGCCTACAATTTTTTATTTAAAAATAAAGGGTAAGCTTTAACATCCAAATGTGTTTAATATTATTAGTTTGTATAGTGTCCAGAAATAATATTTGATAATTTATATTTTATTTACGTATTTCATTCACTTTACTATTATTATTATTATATGGGGTGAATCGGATCACACTCTTTCGGTTTATTTAATTAGTTGTATGACTTTAAATACGATAATAATTTATACATGTAGGTGAAGCTGGTTCGCACATACACAAAAGAGAGTGGCATTGCATTTATTGTAACGAGAAATTCATTCATCCACCTGTGGAGGATTGTGTACGGAAAGTGTGCTAATATAAGTGGTGCTCAAGGACAATATACTTGCCACCCATGTACTACGTAGCGTCTTTGACATTATTATTATTATTATTATTAGTGTTTGCATTTTTTTATTATAAATGTTGATGTTGAATGGGTACTTGTTACGAATTTATAATAAAATATTGTATTTCTAGATTTTCTCTTTTTTTTACCATTGAATGACGAATGATCCGTTTCGCCTCGGTCTACCCTACGCCTGAATGTATTTTTTTATCAGCTACAATATGTAAACACCAAAAATATATAGTTGCATGCAAAACAACGTCGCTAACCTTGAAAACTCCGAAAAGAATGACCACTGGAAACAAATTTTTGGCGTATGTTTATCCTTCGATACCATCCGCATTATTTAAACAATAAAAAATATTTTGTGCAACATCACAATTTGACGAGATATTTAGATGTACTTATTTTTGCTTAAACGGACCACCCTGTACACATATTGCAGCATCTCGTATTAAAAACAATATTTCAAATACTTGTTCTCTAAATATTACCCAGCTCTGCATTCACCTGGCTTTTCGCAATCTCTGACATTGCAAAGATCTCGAGGCACCAAAGGGTCCGTAGTGTAGCACCAAGTGCCAGCAATATTACGTGACGGATTTCTGCAGTAATTACTGGCGTTCTTTGCGCTACCTTCTGGATAGAGGCTGTCGTTGTAGCTCTCCCGAGCAATTTGCGAAATAACCGTGACAACTGGTTCATTTGTGGTTGGACCGTCCTGTGCCATAGGTGTCGTCGACTTGGTCACGGAACGTTGCCTCTGCCCAAAACGTTCGATACCAAATTTTGGTGGCTTCACTGGTGGTGATCTGGGAGTACGTGTCGAACGAGTAAGCCTTGGTGTCGCCAGTTCTTTCGTTTTATTAACTTGTGGCTCGACTGGCCATTTATCGCAAGTGCGCCCCGAACGCGTTTTCGCCAACGTTCCTACGTAATCATTAGCAGTTCCAGCCATTCGACACTCTAAAATGTGAATTATTCCTTGGAATATTTTGTTGAACATTTTTAAGTCGCACTTCTCTGTACCTTTATGAAAATAATAATATCTACTATTTGTGCTATGATTTATAGATTTATTGGAATAATTAAATGATTTGTTTAATATAACTTTTTGCTTCCCGTATGAAAAAACGCCGATTTGTATAATTGTCTGTGTTGGATATTTAAAAAGAGGATCACGCAATGGTGAATATTTGTAGTACTGCTACGCATTAATTACCTGAAGATCTACAATTTCGTACTGAGCAGTATCGTTTAGAAACGGACACACTATCCCACGGAGAATATACATAACAATATGGACCATTGGCATCGTGGCTAGGATTTCTACAGTTATTAAGAGCTGTCAGAGCAGATCCATCAATAAATTTTTCACTAATTCTTTCGTCGTCTGGGACCTCATTGAAAATATGGCTCGAATATTATATTGAATAATTGCGTTACGCATAATGTCTATGCATAATGTGTATATCAATTTACCTTTGATTTTAATACCTTAATATATGGAAAATGTAAACAATATAAATTCCTTACCTGGCTTGAGATCCACGGAATACATGGAAGTTGATCAACATTTGTCCATTGTGTACCCATGTACTTAAAATCCTTTAAATCGGAAATACAATTTGGTGGCCAAGGATCTTCTACTGCATCCGATGCTATTAAAATGACATTACAAAACAAAATTATCAGAAACATATTAAACATATAATTTCTGACTAACGGTAAAAGGTGACTAACAAAATTCTACAAATGTAATTGTCCCTTGTTTCTATTTTTTATTAAAACAAGTAATGATTTTCTAAAAATAAAGCGCAATAAATTTTAATATTTTTTTCCTATAAACGGGGGATGGAGTCGAGGGAGAAGCTCGGACGTGTATACATGCGGAAAGAAAGGAAAAGCGATGCGAGGGCAGAGCGCCTGGAAGAGCGGGCATAAGATTTAGTAAATGCGTGATCGGCAGAGAGAATGATTCAATTGATGATGCGATCTTATTTTATTCATATTGATATTACTGCATAGTACAGTATCTAAGAGTGCTGTTGAGAAATTAGCTTAGCGTGATTAAGAGACACGAGTGAGAGCTGCTTCGATCCTATATAAATTTATAATTAAATGTTACCTCCTGGTGAACAAAATAATGTCCAATGCGCTATAGTGCTTTCGCTCCCAATACTGAACCATCCTAAAGTCGCAAACAAATTCTCATTCATGAATAATAATTCAATTGCACCACGGGATTTTTGTGCAAACACGCGAAGGTGCCCACCAAAAATGCTGCAAAATAGAATAAAACGCGTCGAATAGTCGAGTATTAATAAATCAATATTTCCTAGTCAGAATGCATGACTTTTTCAACCTGATAGTAAATTCCCTCCAGGACCAGAAATCGAGCAATCCACTGGTGGGAATTTCTTTCAGATAATGCTTGGTGGAGTTTTGGCTTTCTTGATACGTTATCATTGTGAGAGCTTTGCTTATTATTACCTGCCCCGCGTGAAAAGTAATACAAATTAAATGATTTCTTAGACTGCAGCATGCATGTACATGTCTATTTGCTATGTCTAATTTGCAACAAATATTCTGCATTGCGAATCCAAAAAACAATTTACCGTCACAGAAGGATATTCTAACGCAGGAGTTTGATATAAGCGTATGTGTACATTTTGTTTGGCGCGAACGAAAAATCGAACATCGATTGTATCATTATTTTTCTGCATAGCCCAAACTTCCGAGAAAGTTATGCCAAAAGTAGTATGGACCTCGCATTCTGCATACAAGGGAGAGAAATTGTACAATAGATTTGCATTCGTGATAGTACTAACACCGTTACTCTAAAAAGTTTCTTATCAAACACAGTAACATCAGAATAAAAACATTGAGATGTATGAAGTAATAAAAGATTATAAGTCAGCATCTTGTATCTGAAAGATTTTGCAGTGTTTTTTAAATAGATTCGATGTTACAGTGTGTGATGCAGAACTTTCTCATTGAGGAATAGCAGAAATAGTGTCTGACATTTTGCGTTTTGTAAATAATTAAAAACGTACGGTCGTGACAATACGTGGAGCTCCACAAAACATTTGTCCCTTTAAGTCCATAATAGAGAAACGTTTCTGGATACAAGCTAGTAATGCCACGTTCCTTTTTATATTCTTGCATAAGCAACGGTTTCAAAGTTCCTTCGATACCGGCAGAAATGAAACCGCCACCCCATGTTATCCATATCCCTGTCCATTTCGTGCCGATTAATATTTCCGGAGAATTTTCGAAATTATCTTCATCCTAATGTGTATATACATATGTATATTCTCTTTGTACATAAAGTGAAATTATTTACATACTTATATTATTTATTACGCCGATATCTGTTTAATTGAAGCTTTAAAAATTATGTAGGGGAATATTATCTTATTTTACTCGTTTTAATAATGTTTTTCATAATGAATATGTAATGTAAAATTAATAAAATTGTAAATGAATAATACATGCACACATTTTATATTAATAATTTCTATAAACCACGATTCGAATATTATTACAGAATTGAAGACATCAAAAATATTAAACTATGCTAAACCTAACGTCGTATTTAGGGAACGATTGGCGACTTCCTGAATTTGCAAATATTAGTTCGACTCCTGCTGTCCATTCTTCAGTTATTATTTCAGCCGCTGCCGGAATTGGTAAAAGGCTAAGCAACACACTGGCCTCTCCCTGTGAATAATATTTAATTTCGATGAGAAATATGAAAGTTCATTTTCCTTCCGATGTGGTATACCAGAGTTCAAATTGTTTTCAAGCAATCTTATTTATTCATTCAGCCGAACGAAAATGCCTATGGTATTTCTGTTTTAAATTTATATGCATAATATAATGTATCCACGATATTTTTAACTTGTACAATACATGAATAGAGATACTAATTATTGCATTTGGAAAATCTAAGAAAATTGTCATGCAATTTGTACCATTTTTGCGTCATCAGGATCCCACAATTTCATCCAAAATGAAACGTTACCGCTGGTAATAGAGAATTTTGTAAGTATGGCATAGCTAGATGCGTTCTTGGTAAATACTAGGCAGTCTAAAAATATATGTACGCACATAAATATTTAGTAGCAGCTAAGTTAGATAAAGAAGGTCACCCAATATAACATTTTTTTATCCAAGTTGTACATGAGTTAAATTCCTGTTTTAACCATTCCAGTTAAGAAGATAATTAAAAATAATATATAAGTAATTTGCAAATGAGAAAAGTCTAACATAAATGTTATATAAGTTGGAATTCATATTATTTATTTAATTATTTTCGTTTCCTATACGAGAATTGTAAAGTTCTTTTATGGAATTTGTAATGACGTGAAACCTCTATCATCGCAGAATGGAATATCACAATATTGTTTCTGAATGTAATCGAAATTTTCTTCTTCGACATAACACCACGGTCCACCGATATCCCCAGTTGGATTTCTACAAAAATTCCCAGCTTTTTTGCGCGACCTGTCTGGAAAGTCTTTTTCGCTGAATTTAGGACTCTGGCAGACAAAAATACATATGTTATTGAAACATTTCTGTCCAATAAATCTTTATGAATATTCTCATTATATATTTTATTCGAGATAATATTGTTGCCAGGGGGTACGATTTAGTTTAAAATAAAAAATTATGCATATATATTATACTTTATTTATTTGATTATGGAATACTTAATAATCCAAACGTTTTAAGAGTTTTATGTTAGGAATAGAAAATGGAATTTGGTTCAATATAAACCTTTATTTCAAAATTGTATCTCCCTCCTGTAACATAAAATTGTGCCAATGGTAATTCTACTCACTTTTGATTCGGCAAGCTGGTAACGTTTATGCCACGATTTGCATTTACCTCCAGATGTACTGATATCCTTATTACCTCCGTACTCAGCCCCCATTCCTGATAATCTACATTCTATATTATATACATATGTGGTATATATCAATGGTCTCCGCTATGTAAGCAATATCAGAAGCAGGTGAATTTCAACGAGTTATGTACCTCCATAATTACAAAGTGGTACGTCACACTCGTCGTCTATAAGCGATGGTTCCATAGTGTAACACCATGGACCTCTGTTATCTCCCGTTGGATTTCTGCAATAATTTCTTGCAGCTCTCATCGATCCCTCGGGAAAATCTTTGTTACTGATATCCTTACTTATCTGACAATAAATATAATGGAAACCAAATTTTTAACAGCAATGAAAGGTCGGAAATGTTTAGCAGGAATATTTAAAATTCCGACAAGTTTGAATAGTTGCAATTCAATTATAGTGAAATGATACAATGAAAATGAAAGGAACCTCGTGTATTGGCTCTTCCGCGTACCAAGATTGACATCGAATGTCCCCAACAGTTTTAGCTATTACGCCTCTGTATCCCATTCCTTTCTTTGTGAGTTTGCATTTCATCAAATCCGTTCGTGCCGCATTGTGTACTGCAATTGCTTTTTTTTACTCGTAGAATAATAATTAACATTAACATTGTAAAATTAACAAACATATTTGCCTATATGAGTTGTATAATAACGAAGAATTTATTTGCATTAAACCATAAAGAAGTCTTCAGATGTCTTTAAGTCATTTTCTAGCTAAGAAATCGTAGAAACGATTGTACAATAAATAAATTAACATTTCAAATGTCATTCAATCGTGTTTATAAATTGTAATACTTATACTGCCATGCAAGAACTATATGGACTTTTTCGTTATTATTATACATGCAGTTAAATATGAAAAAGAATTATTCGAAAAATGTTATACTTGTATTACGGTAATTGTTACGCTTACCTTTCTGGCCCATGGTAAATGATATTAAACAAAGTGCAATTATAAGGTTATATGTCAGGTATAAAGCAATATAACGATATAATTTCAAATAAAGATTTGTCGACAAATCAATTATTCCAATCATTCTATGAATTGGTCACAAGGAATAAACACTAGATTCTTGCACAAATAATATATTTTTCTACAATTTTTACAATTCGGATGATAAATGCATATTGTAAATAATCTACAGTTTACTCCAAACAAATATTAATATAAATATATGATTATTTGCATTTGTTTCAGTGGAAGCAGGGATCATCAATCTGAATAGAAGTTAAAGAAAGTTCTATCGCTGCAAAATCCTAAAACGGGACAGAATAATTCACGAAGTTTATTAAAATACGATTATAATCGTATCTTAGCATACACGCAACTCTACTATCCATCGTTACTGCAAAATTTTTCTCCGAATAAAGTGTAATTATATTCAGAAAATCGTCGCTTAACGTTAAACTACAGATATTCCTCTTTTTAAATTTTCTCCTGATATTTTTGTACCATATCGTCTGGACTTAATGGTTGCCAGGCTTTTGCATCAGTATTACATCCACTTTAACTGACTTCCAGTCGAATCCTTTTCCACGGGTTAAATATAAACAAAAAAATGCTAGGCATTTCTTTGTAGGTTTCGATAAAAATAACTGTCTTTCTCCTTTTAAAAGACTAACTAATTGAGTAGGAACAAGTACCGGAAGTTCTTGTATATTTTCGCACAGAAATTCAATTAAAACTGTATCGATATCAGTTTCAAGTTTCGTCAAGTATACATAGGATTACATTTATAGCAAAAATCTGATAACTCTTGTAAATTAATTAATATACAGAGTGGCCCGTTCGTTAATGGGCCCAAATCTAGCGCTTAATTACTTGGCTTCTGTCGCAGGACCCGTTTCGGTCTTTTGTGCAACGGGGTGGAACGATTTACAAATCACATTATATCGACGTACCACTGTCTTTGGCCCAACTAACGAACCGTTCACCCTGTATTATATGTACAAACTTTTCATCGCTGCTATGCATTTCTTAACAAATTTAACGTACAACAAATAGCTTCGAATTCAATATACTTTACAGCTGTGAGTCGTAGAAACAATTGCTGGAAAACACGTAAGTAAGCGCAAGGTAAATATGTATCTCTTTATTCGCTATAACTGCTGTCAGCTGTCGTATATAGCTAAAACGAAACAGTTTTCGTTTAGAAACATTCCTATATTATTAGTAAAAAAAATTCCTTACCGTTTAGTTTGCATGTACAATATAGAATTTTCAAGCAGTTTCTTTTTCTAAAAAAAAGAACATATACAAATCAGTCGAAAAGATACTTCCCACCGCTTATTACGTTTGATTATTACATTCACGTCTAAACAGCATCGTATATAATAATAATAATAATACTAATAATACTTTAGAGTCAGGAAGGATGCATTTGCCTCGCAAACACAGTTAACTTCTTATCTTATCACATGAGAACTTGCAACATGTATATTGATTTTGACGTCAAAAGTTTTCGTAAAAATTCGGTCACCAAAAAATACCTCGAGTCAATTTTTTCTTTGTCACAGGTCTATCTCTCGTTGCCAGTGTACACAGACAGCTCTCTAAATTATCTTGTATGCAAGTATTGTTGTACTTTTTTGTTTTCCCTTCAATTTTAACACACGCATTAGCTACTGACCTATTCGATATTTTGTGTACGTCGTATGCACAGGATGATCAGTTAGTTAGCGAATTCAAAGTTAGCGCCAACAGTTTCACCCCCTTTTGTACCACTTTTGTAAAAAGTGGTCTCCGGATCATATACACTGACGCATAGTTGTTCGAACAGGATGCTTGACGGCACTGTGCGTGGAGCCACTAACGAAACAATCACCCTGTAATTGTTTTTATACATTTGTATCGTAGTGCAATGTGTATGCAATATCCGATTGATCACAGTATCATCCTATTGTAGCACACGAAATTATAAAACCACTATTTCGCCCAATAAAAATATCTCGTGCAACAATAAATGAATAATGGCATGATTCGAGAACGGACGTGCTATATTTTCTATTTCTTGCCCCGATTCTCTGATATAATTTACTAAAACTATTTAACGCCCCATTCCCATAGTAATCGCTAATGACCATGGTAGTCGATGAAATTTTGAATAAATAAAGGAAGAAAAAATTGTTCGCCAATTAAAAACACTATTTGCAATACAGTTTAGTTACACAACTTTTGGTTTCGTTGAATATGCGTTATTTTATAATAATATCAAATACCTCATTCTTTGTCTATTAGCACAGCGATGAAACGAAGCGGTAAAAAAGTATTTGCATAATCATATCTTATCGATCAAATGAATTTTGTATAATGGTTAATATTATTGCCACATATCGTAATGCTATATCTATACATACATATTCTGTGTATGCATAGTGTGCATATTGTGTGTGCGTGTACACACACACACGCACACACATTGTAATACGAAGGAATTACATACTTTCAGCATCAGAACTGCTTTTCTTAATAAATCACTTTTTATGCGCATGAGGATCGCATCAACAGTTCATTTCATTTTGGAGCTGAATGATTGTTTTCAACATATTCAGCACAGTGATAGCCAAAATATAATTCTTTTTTAAA
The DNA here is from genome assembly GCA_963969485.1 of Nomada goodeniana. NCBI lineage: Eukaryota > Metazoa > Arthropoda > Insecta > Hymenoptera > Apidae > Nomada > Nomada goodeniana. The sequence continues at coordinate 8,423,974 of OZ018305.1, read as the reverse complement.
GAAATCGATTACGTTTTTTAATAATGCGTTTATATATTTGTATAGAATTGTATACGCTTTGTCATTCCGAGATCATACTTCATTCGGACATACATACGTACGTATAGCTGCTACGAGTAATACTTCGTCTAATTGGCTATCAATGTGTAAGCTATTGTGCGAATGTTAACTGTAATGAAAACCAGCTAGTTCCGTAAAACCTGTTAACTTATTAAATAGGAGGAAAAAGAAAGAAATTAAATATATACGTGGCTTTCTCAAATTCTACTTGTTACTTAAAATTATAGGCCAACAAATTTAGCATCTTACGATCTATTGGACATTTAAAAATCGTTCAATGGTAACTGCGAATATAATATAATTAAAAATCGTGCGAACGTAAATCGCTTAAGGATCTTTCACTTAAACTGTGTAAAAAATGAACGCGGAACAAAATCTGTTACCAAGATAAATCAGTCTTAGTTCAGTCTTATATTGTGCGAATGTAACTGATATCTTATTTTAATGCGTTAACGTTAATTAAATAAAATGTGACAACAGCATTTGCATATTTCTCATTCCTCGCTCAAACACTGACGCTTTGGTCGTTCACGTATTGCATAAAACTCATAATTATTATGTGCCTGAATATGTACTGAGTTATATATAACTATCACATAATATCGATTAAGACTGGGGGTAAAACTAACATTGCTATCAGTCACAATGTTAACGTAGAAGAAAACCAAAACGCGAAACTAAGAATAATTCTAATGAACCTAATCAGCTTGAATAAATTCATATATTTAGCAAGAATTCTTGCCAATTTCTACATGCACATACTAAAACGGCATGATGCAAATTGAATGAACGCCTTGGCGATGCATGATATGTTAAAAATATTTAGGTACTACACAACATTGATTTTAGGTATTCGATCGTTGAATCGTTATATCGTTATTAACCAATCCAAGGACAATCCGTATTTTATTGTTGTGTTTCACAGTGACATAATTTACGAATTGTCCCCTCATCGCACCGTCTTAGTATGTGTATGTAAAAATCGACAAAAACATTATCAACATTGTCACTAGTATCAGTTAAAAATTCGTCATAATTATTATCATTCTTCTTTCTTTTTCTTCGCATCAGCATTATGATTAATAACTTTGTTATTATTATCGTAATCTTATTTATTTAATACGCACTTTTCTTTTCATTACGTGATGATTATAATAACGATATAACGATATAAAAAAGTTGTTTGTCAAGCACATTGCTTCAATGAACTAAGTTAAATTAGTTAAAGCACGATAACGCGATTATTACCAAAATCTACGACGGCGAGTCTACCATCGGGGCAGAGTGCTATACCGGATGGTCTGTCCAGTTCCATATCTCCTTTGCCGTACGTACCGAAACGCCACTTCGAAGCACCGTTCGAATCGAGCACCTGTATCTGGTGATTTCTAGAATCTGCTACGATAATGTTACCTTGATCATCGATCGCTACCCCCTGCGGTCTCAGAAGCGTTTTCTTCTCGCTGTTGCCCCCGTCTAGCACTTTGGCATGCAAGAATTCCGTGTCGATGAGCACTACCCTATGGTTGTTGAAGTCTGTCGTGACCACATTGCCCTCAGGTGTAAACGCCACACCTCGCGGCGAGTCGAAGTGTTTCCACATATTTGGCGTCGACTCGTAACCGTATTTACGAAGAAAGATACCCTCGGCGCTGAACAATTGGACACGATGATTTCTCGTGTCGGAGACGACTATTTGGCACTCGCAGTTCGTAGCAACGTCCCACGGGTAATTGAATTGTCCACATCGACTGCCCTTTTCACCGAAGCACATCAGAAATAGACCTTCCAACGTGAATATCTGGAAAATGGATAGAACGATGTAGGATGTTCATCATTCCCAGGGTTTCGTGGTCAATTTAAGTAATTCTTCGAATGGAAAGTTGTTTCCTACTTTGGAGTTCACGTAGAAAGCGGAAATAATTTTCTTCTTATCTGAACGAAAGTATAAATAATTCTCATAAAGCTAGTTTCTCATTCTTATTTACTATTCAATGCCTTCACTTATTCTTCGCTATTCAATACTTGCAAAATACAAAAACTTGCCCACCACTGATCTACTAGCCAGCGTTTCCCATGTGAATAGCGAGTATTTGAGAAATACGAAAAAACTGCAATAGTTTTCAGTGACCATAACAGTAGCCCGTAGCAATATTTCATATATGCAGTATTTTTCGAAAGACGAACTTGGCCTTCAATTTTTTAAATATAGTTTATAACGAAATACAGTTTATATTCTTTTTTATGTCGTATTTCTGTACCTGAACGCGATGGTTGTCTTTATCAGCAATAACCACACGACGTCGTACATCGATCGTCACACCTGCCGGACGGTCGAACTGTCCCGGAGCCGCTCCGTGCTCGCCAAATACCTTGATGAGGTAACCATCGTGCCTAAACACTTGTATACGATTGTTCGATCTATCGGCAATAACCATGTATCCATCCTTGTCGCAAGCCACACCCCATGGCCGGCAAAGGTTGTTCGTGTCACCTTTGTTTCCAAAAACTTTCAACGGCTTAATCATTACGTCAGGTTCATAATGCGATCGAATGGTAACAGGGAAGTTGTTCAAATGTATCGCCCTTCCTCTTGGCACTGGAGGTAACGGTATAGAGGACGACTGCCTGTAGAATACATGAGGCGAATTTCCACGTCCTCTTACAGCACGCCTGTCGCCTATGGGACCTGGATTGTTAACCACAATCGTCCCCATGTTTGCAACTGCGTCTAGTATCGGACCGTCTAAACTATTGAAAGAGATCCAATTCTCTTCCAGCGAAGGAAGGGTATGGTGCGATTGTCGGAGCTGATAAATCTGTGCTCGGAAAGTTGAGAGTACGTTAGTACATGCAAGGGAATGTCTATGACTCGACGCGCTTGCAACGTTTACAACAACCTACTACCTACTACGTTAAGGAGATCTCATAATTTACCTCCGCCGATGTCTTGTCCTTGGCGAGCAACAAGTTCAATGGATTGTTGGACAAAGTTTTAGATTCCATTGCTTTGGTAAGCTTCTGAGCTGCGCACGAGAGCAGGGATATCCCATTTTTCAGACCCTCGCTTCTCGATTTAAGGGCAGCTACTTTGAGTAGCCTGGCTTTCTCGATACTACCCAGCAATTCCTTCTCTCTCGTCTCTAAAGCGCTAACCACTCTTCTTATGCTTAACATCACATCAGCGCTTGCCTGTCTTGCTTTCTGTTCTAAAATTTCTGTCGCGTGCTGCAAAGAAACGAACCGCTCGATGGTCAAATGGTTCCCGTTTGAAATCATTACGCAAAATAAAATGTTGCTCTTTGTCACGGCATTGTGCGTGCATTACTTTTCAGTGTAACAGATTCGTAATACAAGACGAACTTACCTGTGTGGCGTCCAAGTCATCCGTGAGTGACGACATTCCTACTTTAATTTCGTTCAGAACTTGGTTTCCCTTTAGTTGAGCGTCTTTAATAGCATCCATTAATGTCACTGTGATATGATTCTGATGAATTTGAAAGCCGCAGTCGCCGCACACGATTTTACTGCAGGTTTGGCAATAAAACTGTTGTGCGTCAATATGTATGTTGCAGGTAAAGGGATGTCCTGGATTTCCCGAGCAGGGCGAGTTGAGGAATGATGTGCCAGGTATGTCTGCTAATATTTTACGCGTTATATTCAGGTCATCGTCGCGGATGAAGTCGGAGGGGTTCTGTGATGAAAAAATTATTTCTATTAGTTTTAACAGCGAGGAATGAAAAGATCAATGAGAGGGTTATAACAATAATAATACTAATATCTTTCCGATGCAACTTGGACAGAATTGATAAATAAAAATATGTTTACCAAACGGCGACTCGGACAATTCGAATCGTTGTCCTTGCATCTAATACTACTGGCCGCTCCATTTTGAGGGATTTGAATGTTGCTGACAAGCGACGCATTGAAATTATCACTGTTCATTACTTGCAGGAGGCTGGTGAGCAATGAGTCCATATTGACATTTTCTGGAAGTTTTCTCATGGTCTGCGAGTTCACGCTACTTCCTGGTGATCCGGTGCATAATGAACTCGTATTCGAATGACCGGATTTCATAAACTGCCACGGAAATTTATTTACCTGTTATCACATACATACAATGGTCACATAATACTTCAGCTAATTAAGTTACTGTTCGATCTAGCGTATACGTGTTTCGACTTGACAGTGTTTTTTAAAAGGAAAGTTGGGAATTAAATGCAGAAATTGCATCACTTCAAGAGAAATTAACTAAAGTGATGAATGTAACTACAAGTATAGGAAGCTTATTTTATTTGCGTTACATCTTTCGTTTGCGTTTACATCGTTACATCTTTCGATTTGAAGCAAGAATATTCTTAATAAAACGATACGAAATACTGAACGGTTTGTTTGTAATTTTTCTTTAGATTAAAATATAATAAATACCCTGCAAATTAGATCGACGTCATGTTTTCTTGTTACGATATCTTGAATACATTTTCCGAAGACATTCGTTTCGCCATTAAAAGCGTTACCATTATTCATGGTGAGGTAAGAATATGAAAAAAGCTATACAGCAATTCAGTGTGGCGGCGTTTCTGATATCTTCACCTAGAACAAAAGGCACGTCAATCAAATTCAATTTTAAACACACTGGCGATACAATTGCCTATTTAAAATATTACTCCACGACACCGCGGTATAATGTAATAAATATAGTCGTTCGTTCAACCTATGCATAATAATTCACAGTCTATTTTCCTTAAAAATCATCCACCGTATTAATTATGACGTAGATGCGAAGAAGTGTGTGCAATAATTATGGTACAACATCATAGACACGATCTAAGCGTCAATCGTTCGTAAGGGAGTCAACGGAAAAGCAATTCGAATCGTACTGATGGCCCCTTGTTCCAGTTTCAAAGACGGAACACCCCTGCGCAGCTGGTTCAAGGTCATCATACGAGTCCCGAACGGGAAAGAACTGTGATACCCTTTTCAGTTTCGGAATAGAGGAATGGGGTCCCGCTTCCATTGGTGGGACCTTGTACAAATCAATAACAGTGGGGAAATTCGCCGTAAGTATATTTCTACCTCGTGTGTCTACGTGTTTCCAAATTAATGTCTCAATTAACTTTTAGTTAATCGAATTCTACTTGTTAACCAACTACGTGTTATATTGTTTAGGATTTTTGAAAATCGGCCTCATTGCATTGCATCAAGTTGTCATGCTAATAGTTTTGGAGCTGTTCATCATTTCCGTCAAATGAGTCAATATTTAAAATTCCCGTAATGGGAATAATAATCGCGCATTGATCTTACGCAATAAAAGTAATTCCATACTATAAATAAATGATACACGGAGACAGTATTTTGAAAATCATTCACTCCTTTGTAGCGAAGAAAAATACGATCCTTCAAATTTTAATATTTCGTTATCTGAAACTATTTGTTAGGTATCTAAGGAACCCCTTGTGGGAATAATAATCTGTACTCTGCTGGGATTATAGGAATGCACGGAAATAATGAACGTTTATGGAACCTAATATTTGATGATGAAATCAGTCAGAGATTGTAAAGATACCATGTTAGAGTACTAAGTTATTTGATTGCCGTTTAATGGTGGCCTTTTTTAAATGACTAACCTAAGAAAAAAAAATTTACCACTTATTTTATATAAGCAACAGAGTGGGTTCATCCGATGTTTTATGACATCTTCAACAGCAGCCTACTGTATAGTTTATTATTTAATTACTCGGGCACCTTATATGTATATATATATATATAATTTATTTGTATCCTTGGCTTTAGATATATTTGCAATTACATGCAAACATGGGGCGCAACATGGGACGCAACTTTGCGTCCCACATAAAACTTAAATGAATATCAATTACAATTGTAACAAGCTTCCGTAAAAATTGGAAAATGGCTAAAGCTTCTAATCGAACTTTAAAATTCTATTAATTATGAAAATATCATGTATCATACTTTGTAAATCTATTTATCTTCAAAGGCCTAAATATAACCAAAAGAGTGAATATTTTAGAAAATACCACAATTCATAATGAACTGAGTTTATTAACAATTAACAATGACGTATGTTTGATGAATATTTATCGGAAAGACCTAATAGTTACTATACTATAATCAAACATATTATATGACCTACGAGGTCTCTTCATGTTTGTATTATTACGTTAAAACGAATCTGTTATCCCCCTGAACAGTAGTATGTACGAAGACATTTTTTCTGACCATATGTACAAGAAGCTATAAACAAATATTAGAAATTTGCCCAAAGTTTCAAAATCTGGAAGAATACTTTAATATTGTAATATAAATAACAATTACGTATAGGTAGTATATAGTTTTAAAATCCTCACTCCTATTTGACAAAAATGAAATAAACATACTCTTTTGTTATCTATCAATGGTACCATGGATCCTATTTTATTCAAATCATTGTCAAATAGAAGAAACAATAAAGTATATTCGAAATGTGACGCAGGACATTAAATACAATTTTGCAATATTAAATCGAAATCATTTCAATAAATTGTGCCTTTTATTTTATAGTTATTCTCTGTAAATATGTGATATCAGATTATTTTAGTCCCAAATTATTTAATCGTATATATTTACCAATTTTTATTTAAACAACGTTAAACCAAAGAAAGAAGTATGTAACACTATTCTATATTCAGAATGCCTAATTTTTAATAGTTTCGAATGAAACTACATATGCTACATATTGGCCAGCGATTTTCTCCTTTCAGTTTTTCCAGCAGCTGGTTTAACGCAGTCAGAGGGTGCTATCCTTGAAATCGCCATGGCGACCAAGGTTAGACCTGATATTCTGTATGGGGGTCAAAAAGAAAGAGAAAGTGAAGTAACTATCATCCTTTGAAAGTCCTAGCATCGTTTAACGATGCGGAATTCCCAAAAAGTGTAAACGTAAATTCGAACACACACGTGCTGTGTAGAAGAAAATATTCTAATGTTTACGTGACAATTCTAATGATTTGAGATACAGTTAAAAGTTTAATCATAATGGAAAAAAGTGACAAATATAATCACGATATTTCTTGTTTTAAATATTGCATAAATTGTCTTTTTTGAATTGAAATTGCTTCAGAAAACCATTCTTTTCAACAGGGACCCATTTTCCACGGGTGGGAATGTGGTTTGAATGTTCCTGCTAATGCATCAAATATAAACTAAACAAGAATGTATGGTGTGACCAAATCGATTTGATCTTAAGCACTAAAGGGGAAAGAAAGCATAATCTAGCGCTTTGTTTTTTAGAATTGTTCTCCATTTTTGATAATTACTCTAACAGAATACTGAGAAAATATTCAACGAAAATGTACTGTCCATGGACATAACAGTCGAAATAACAAAAGTACTAAAAACCGTACTTAACAAAAAATTGTTAATGTATATACTGTCCAGTTTGGTAAATAGTACGTATATTATACATAACATAATCGGATAATCAACTACAGCTCTGTTCCACTGAAATTTAGTTTCAGAGCTAGCACAGTCGATGTCGGCATGTTCGAGAAACATTAATTGCCCTTATAACCTGTTAAATTCATTATAGTTCCATGTACAAGCAATAACCTCCCGCGGCACAGTTAAATCATACTGTACTATACGAGGATTACATTGCAATAATTATACATATAATGAAATTACAAGACATTTGTGATCAGAAAATTTGTGTGAATATATCAAACGAGAACTACATGCGTATAGGTATGTAAAAACGACAAAAGTTTTTAATGATTTCTAATCAAATTTCATTTGTTTTTAAAACAGTCTATACACCATCTGCAAAATTGGTCCATTACCATCCTGCTTCAACAGTAAACTAATTATATCATTTATTATTTGAAATAAAGCAGGCGTAAACAGAGTTCAGTGTATTATCGTGGAATTTGCCAGATTTTGTACTTTTAATCAAATGAAAATTCGTAGTCAACGGATCGAGGTAAACAAGCTTTGCAAATTTCATTTTATATAGCGCCGTGGTAGATACTTTCCCTCTCGTTCGAATTTCAATGTCGTCGAGAAGAGCGCTTTACGACACAAATACGGGAATGTAAACGAACACGTTCGACCTGACTGACAAAGCGATTTCCAAGTTGTCTAATTACAGACCTAAGTTGATCCACTAGTCATAACAATTACAATAATAGATTCAAATCAACCGATAATCAAGAATCGATAAGATCGTTTTCACTTTCGTTTCGTTCCAACCTTACGGCTTCATTTTCCCCCTGTTATACATACATCACGAGGGCATGGCATTTCCACCATACTGTCCAAGGATCGTATTGTTCATTTGTCAAAATTGTTCCGAAAATTGAACGTGAAATATTGCAAATAAAAACACCGAACAGACTTGTAACGCTCCGACATTTAGAATCACTTACTATATAAGATTGTGCAAAATAATTGAAATCTGTACCGAGAAATTTTTACAATCTTTCAATATCGCGAACCATTAACGATACAGCATAATAATAAATGTTCTCGCACTTAAGCTAGATGGACCTACCTTTTGTCATAAAACTGCTCACAGAATATCTGTTGAATGCGTCATTGGTTCAAACGGGAAACACAAAGTAATCCTACTACCACTTAAACAAATACGACAACGATATGCTTCAAAGAAACGAAACACACACACACACAAATGTTCAATAAAATCGTCGCAGGGAAAGATAGAAAATTGTTTTTACTCGCTAATAACGAGCGTCAGTGCAAGTAGAAGCACGGAGGTCCAGATTCACTTTGACTTCGATTCGAAACACTAAAAATGTCTTCGGCATTCGCACGTGTCAACCGGAAGCGAAGTAGCAGAGAACGGGTCGAGCAGTCAATCTATACTGATCTGACGAATTCAACTACTCGACTGAATCCCGGCACCCTACGCCCCACCGTCGAAACCGTGGCCTTTACTCTCCGCCAACCCTCTCCCCACCCTCGACCCTCGGGTTTCCCCAGGCTGGGGAAAAGCCAAAGCTTTTTCTCAACCAATCGAAAGAACGCGTTTTTACCCCCCATTCGAACCCGTCATTCACACCCCCGCGCGCTCTAAACCAGATCTTCGCCCATCTTCATCCCTCCGATTCTTCTCCGCTCTGCTCCTGTCCGTCTACTTTCACCCGATTCAAACCACTCTCACCCCGTTCCCCTCGGGCCTAGCAATTCACCATGCAGAAACGAACGATCCACGTTTACACACGTATCACGGCCAAGGAACAAGTTGATATACACACAAAAGGACCAAATTCGTTCCCCCTAAGCCCTAAGACTGGTCCAAGAGAAATCTTCCGGTATCAACGTGACAAACGCGGAAGTGTACGTATGTATAGTACGCAGCAGCGATTCAACGTATGCTGACACGTACATGTATATACATATACGTAACGAGCGTCGGATCCGGTTGAACGTGTTATTCGCCAGGTGGAGGATAGATAGATGAATGGTTTAGGGCCGAGGACACGCGGAAGCCAGGTCGTTTCGACTGTAAACATTTTAGTTCCGTACAGGAGCGCGATTGAAATGAAAAGTTCTTCGACCAGAAGCGCGCACGTATGTACATATGCATATAGACGAGCGTCTCGCGTGAGATTCCTGTCGCTATCGTTTAACGATTACACGTGGTTTCACGAACGGGTCATCGTTTCTCGTCGTGGGTTCTCTCTTTTATCTTTCCGTGTCCCGTTTTGCCAACGGATCTTAAACCCGGGACGGCATCCCAGAACGCGAGATGGTTTGCTGTCTGTCAACCAGCTTTTCTGGGAACGTACGAACGTGTGCACGCGAACGTAGCCCAAGTTACCTGTATAGTCGCCCGAAGAGTTTCCATTGCCGGTAGGAAGGGCGCGTGCGCCACAAAATCATGAATGGAGCCGCCGTTCAATGCTAGAGTGTCCAGCTACGACACTTTTATTTATATCCCTCCAACGGCGACCTTCATCCAAGGTGTATACAGGGTTGCTCGGGCGAATCGGGTACCGTTCTGCAAAGAAACAGGTGTCAACGTCGGGGGGTGATCGTCGTGGATCACGATTTTTGGGTAAAGGGCCCTACAGAATTACGAAGGCTGATTGACGGGGTGTCGTTGATTGTAAATGGAAATTAACCCCCCATTGTCCGCTGGACATTTGATGATGCACGAAGGTTTTGCTATTATTTAAGCGAACGACAACAGTTTCTTGGGAAAGGAAAGGGATAGCTGTTTAGAAACCTATATAAATCGATGAGCCTGTTTTCAAGGAATGGGTGAAAGGTTAAGAATTGAACATTTACATTTCGTATTTCATCGATTGGTATAGACAGGTAAAGAATGTTTGTGAGGAATTAGTTTATACATTGCGCGTTATTGAACTTTTGGTAATGAGATGAAAGCGGAGAATGAATGTTACACCAATAACTTTCACAGAGATACAATTTGATGGAAGTTGGTTAGTAACAAGTCGTTCAGGAGCGCGAATTACAAGACGTACTTGGACAAATAATAGTAATTCCTCGAAACATTGCTTGGTGTATAAAGAATTAGCCCAGCCTCAAGTTTATGAATGAGTACCTTGGGCGTGAGGATCACATGGCGGGGCGCTGTGGTGCTTTAACGATCGAGAACATCCTGCCCCCTCCATTCTACTTTGATACGACCGAGCTGTACAGGATGTATCATTTATAGGATCTGGGTCGGTCCTGTTCTGTCAAAAGCCGAATGCGAAATGCGGAATTGCAACTGAAAAAGTAAACGTTCTATTTGAAAAGTGAAAAAGTGTGTCCTTCCAGTAGGCTTCTTTGTTGAAGAATGACTAATGTTCATCCAATTGAAAATTGATTTGCAAAATATGTTAGGCTTAAAAATTTTTAATTTTTAACATAGTTGCGTCGGTGTATTATTGAATTGTTTATTATTCCTTTAATAGAAGTTGTAGGTCTTTTTGGCCATAGAAAATAATATCTTTTCTTTTTTTGATCGCGAATTAGTTGAAGAAGTATGTACATATATAATCTAGTTTGAATATTGAAACTATAATGCTACGCTACTTTGTCACCAAATCTCTGCAAAGTGTGAAAAAATAAGAATTTCAACATCAAAATTATTTTCCATGTACTATGACGTTTACTATCTTTTCGAGAGGGCACGCTAGTCTGTGCAAGAACCACCTGATGACGTCTTCGATCTCGTTATCGCACAATACCATTGATAGGAACAAACTACTGAATCTACTGTAAACTGTTAGACGATAGGAGACGCATATAAATAAATAAGAAGTAACTATAATATTTATAATGCATAGATAACATTTTTTATCATTCCCACTTGCAGATATTTTTGCGATTGTTTCCTTATCTCTTCAAATTGAATAACTGCATGCACAAAAGAAAACGATTATTATATATTTGTTTACAAATCTGACAGTGTATAATACCACTTTACTAACCTAACATAAAGTTTCTTAATCCTGTATGCAACAATTTTTAAATACAAATATTTCATTCTGTATTTCACACTTTTCATTTCCCGTGTATAGGGTTTTTGCAAAATTCCATGTGTCGAGGAAAAACGATTGCCAACATTTTTTATTGCAGTAGTATAGGGTGCATGACAATGCGTGGGTGTGCCATTTGCATAGGTGTGGGTGTAAAGATGGGCAGACGAGGGAGGATAAGAACATTCAGTATTCTTGTATTTAGTACGTACACGTGCGTACAGGTATTTAATTAAACAGCGCGACATTTCAAGTGCAACTATTTGATAAAATAATTACAATTAAAAATAAATGTCTGAAGAATAGGATTGATCTGTGGCACATTATTATGTTGTATTATTAACGCAAATAAATTACAATTCATCAAAATTACATTAGCGCATAATGAAATTATGTCCGCCTCACCTGTTTCAATATTTCAATACCCATTGTTAATATTGTATATTAAAATTATATTCAAAAATCCCGTAAATATGTTACACAAACTGCACAAATTTCGAATAACATTTGCAACTACTGCAACCATACATCACAGCGTCGAAATTTACCAAAAATTCTATATTATGTATATTATTCTTGGTAGAAAAAAATGAAGCGTAAACATTACAGACCGTCCATCATGCGAGCAAGTGAAACTGCTTAAACAACAACATTCCCGCGTCAAATTGTATAGATCCTTGACCTCAGGACGTTTGACGTCAGTGAAAACCAAAATGAACCTCGATACCACGAAATTTTTCACGAAGTACTGATGTTTTCTATCGAACGTGTGCTATCGTGACACCCCGATACAGCGAGATTTCCATATGGAAAGCCCGAGAACTTTTACTCAATGGTTATGAAAGTTGCCCCATTTAAATATTTTGAATTTCTTCCAAATCCAAAAGCTCTCGTGGATTTGACTCACGATTATGCTCGCGGTACTATGAATTTTCCAGGTTGAGAGAGGAAGATAAGTCGAAAATTTTCGTGAATGGATCCGATCTGTGAATTGAAGCGGCGTGTAACGGTAGCCAAGTACGCGCGTATACATCTTCCACCCACGCTTTATGCGCGGGCGTCGCGACGGAGGCGTCGTGGTGGTTTCGCTCTTGCGATGACCTTGGAAGCATCCACGCGCCCAGAGAGTTTCACGATGCGGGGGCGGTTCGTTCATCGACGTTCTAGCCACTCTTCCCGATTTTCCTCCCCATTCTCTCGTCCCGTATTTCCCATACGCAATAGAAAGCGCGCAAGCGCTGTTCGACCCCCCTCGCGTTCAAATTCACGCTTTCCATTTACGTAAGGAGCTTATTGTATTCCTAGCCTTGAGAACTTGCTCGTTTACCGGTCTACTTATCGATAACTGACAACCACTAACATGTACATCGAGCGTCGAAATTTGCTGACGTTTAAATGGCACGGAAACAGAATTTGGATGTGGTCACGTGTGTAGAAACTTATTCGGACTTTTCTACAGGGATCTACTTTGTCTCTTATTTTTTTATAAGAAATATAATTGTAATATAACGGAAAGTATTTGTTAGAAAATTGAATTCTGTATCGATAAGCGAATTACGTTGGAATTTTGTTGATTGTGTGTAGATTTGGGATTTGGGTGTGTAGATTAGATTGAAAAGTATCGACGAAGGTTTAAATTACGGAATGGCAAAGTTGCGATCTTCTAATTAGATACATTTATGGATTCAACGTTCAACGTGTTTATTTTTCTAATAGCTGTTTGGAACACATGTATTTTAGTTTCGCTTGTTTCGGAAATTTTTTATTTACACTTATTTATCGTGTAAACGAGTTTCATGTATGGTACTGTAACATTTAATAGTTCCATTTCTTGTGCATGAACGTGCACTAATTTTCATGTGAAAATTTTCGTATGCAATATTAGAGCATCATGATTTGTCTAGTAAGTGAGCATCGCAAGTTCTACGTCACTGTGCCACCACGAAGCTTAAAATGAACAGATTTTCTCGAAGGTCTGTTAAATCGCTGGTTACCTATTGTAAACCCAACAATACAAAGGAAAAGGACATGGTGAATGGTAATTCGGTAAGGGATGAGGTCAGGTACGAACAGAGTTTACCGATATTTTCATGTACAGTGCAAAACTCATCTGTTAGAAAATGTATTGGTTTTAATAACTATCTTTAACACGAAGATTATGCAACATTTATGCAAAGATGCTTCTGCATATTTGAGTAAAACAATTATTTTGAAACACATGTATCTTTACATTCAACATGTATTATTAAATCTGTTTCGAAAATAAAATGTGATTATATTATAAATTCCCCCGATTAATATTCAATATTATGAATAAACAATTATGTAGATGACACGAAAATATACTGTCCATACGGCTATGAAGTGTTAAATTATATGTTGATGGTTCGTAATTAAAGCATGGCAAGATTGCATAAAAAAATGTATGGCCTTCAATTATGATATTTATGACTCGTTTTGAACAAAGGTTGAAACACAAAATACTAATTCTTCGATATTCTAAAAAATTCATTACTTTATACAATATTGCAAGTTAGTAATAAAACAAACTTTTGTCTCTTCTGCATCATATTAATACTAGGTTCGTAAATTAATATTTGTTTATTCTTTATCTAGAAGTTGCTATCATTATTATTATTTATTGATAGCCAATTTGTTCTTTCGGACCTCAGGGGGCATTTTACATATTTTTCCATTTACGGGTGACAATTAATTAATTGTGTTACTTACGTTTTTACGCCTTTATGTTTGTTTCGGTTCTTCATCTTCCTTTTACTTCATCAAGCGATATACATATGTATATTGCAGTCAATAACCAAGTGTATTAAGAAATAGCCGTCGAACGGAAAATTACTTCGTCTATTTCCAGGAAAATGTCAACCAGGTGCAGATGCCTGCTCGTGACTATTGTGCCCAAATTTTACTGTGTACATTCATGGTAGGTCGTCCCAAAACTTTTCCGTAGCCACGTGCAGTGAGCCGACCCTTCGGCGGAAATTTCCGTGTCTGCGGAAAGAGTCTTATCGAACCATGACGAATAAACAATATACAAATGAGTAATATTAAACAATAGTTGAACATTGGAACTGTAATTACGTTACTGTGCATTCATTCGTTTATTTTTAAATACAAATAACAACTTTCTAATACAGAATGGTATTAAAGACCCTCATTATTTATAACGGAGAGATTTATTATGTTAATTGAAATTCTGTTGCTACAATGTATTTTTTAATGGCAGTAAATGTTGCATTTTATTTAAAGATGAATATTAAATGTTTGACAAGAATAAAGACTGCGATTTATAAAATTAAAAAGGCGCTGGTATATTTCTTTCATAAAATTGAGAGGAAAATGTTTTTGTTTGTTGAACGGAACGATATTGTTTTTGATGCCTTATCAGAGGAAAATAATGGTTTGTTAGGAGTAACAGAATAGAATACTTGGTATTTAAGTGTACAATAGCAGCCCCCTTATCAGATAATCAGATGCCCCCTAGAATGTATTTATTGAAAATTAAGATAAAACAATTTTTTCTAATTTTCGACAAGTTTTAATTTTCAAGGAACTATTTAATTTTTTCACATAGGCATATATGGTTTATTGTTACAGAAGAAATATCCAGAAATATCGAAGAAAGATCTACTTCGAGAGCACTAGTTTGAACGGTTTTGTTTTTAATATAACGATTGTAGAATTTTTACCAATATACAGTCGCATACACTCGCAGTAATGATCGTACAAGTGACAGGTCGTATCACTCGGCAGAAATATAGGATAAGGAATTTGGTTAATTAAGTTACCAGTCCATAGCTTAATGATTGACCAATACTCGTACCTAAAAATTAAAAAATTAACATTATTTTTTATTAATGCAAGATAACAATAGTAAAATTGTCAATATACTTTACGACACGGGCTGGACGATTTGTACTGTGTGTGATTGTAAGTACAAGATTGCAGGCTACCCAATTACTACTGACAGCGCTAAAATTCCATGAAGTTATCAGCATTTATTACTCTCAAGATGGTATATTTTACGCCTAAATACATTCTTTACAGCCCTAGAAATATTCCGTGCCGTTTCATGGGCTTACATCCTTGATCCTTTTTCCGCAATTATACCTGGCTGCATTGTAGAAGAAATTTACAGTGGAGGCACAAAAGATAGTATACACGGAGCTGTTCTGTAAAATGTCTTCGCCTAGAACTAAAATGAGGGTGTAGGATTTACGGGACTCAATTGTTGAAATATGTATATCCTTTCCAAGTATTAGTTAGTTAAAGTTTATTATTCGACCTTACAAAAACGAACCTCGGCTGTATATTAAATTTATAAACGTGCTTATTTCATCCTGTCTAACATTGCGTTACATGTTTAGCTTAATTATTCAGTAGTATTAATTATCGTGGACATTAATTATAAAAACATTTCATTTCTCTTGTGTTAATACAATTTTTTATACTATTGCAGCGTGTGTATTGATAATATAGTTTTGGGGAAGTTGATTTTAAAGAAGTTTTATTTATTTTAATAGATATCGTAAAATCTTGCACATAGTTTGATTTGAAAAATTAATTGGGCCTCTTTCTAAGAATTCTAACTTTAGATTCTAAATACTAGAAAAATGAATTAAATTGAATGCATTAAATTCGATGCATATTGTATAATTATATAGACCCAAGGAAAAAATTTTTTATTTTGCATATTTTTTAACATATTGATTATCCATAACATATGAAGAAATTGTTTGACCTATTAAATTAATTCATGATAGACTTAAGCAGATTATTGTATCCTTGTTATAATTTGATTTGTATTCTATTCCAATCTTTCTTTCCAAGCTTACATGTTTATTCAATATTTTAATTATTTTTGCTACAAATCAATTACTGTACGCTTAACGAATGAATAAGGTATACGATATATTACCTGAATAATTGTTTTCAAATTGTTTATTTAATTGAGCTATTTATAGTCTACAAAGCAATGGTGCAAAAATTGTACCAAGTTAACAAATAATAGTTAAAGATTATAATATTTATCGTTAAAATATGATGTTATATATTTGAAAATATGTTTTACATTCGATTGTGTGGCTATATGTATTTACGTATGATAATTCCATATTTTTGCGTATACATATTTAAATTTAGCGGTCCTAGTTTCATCTATGGCTCTACTGTTGGTGTTCAATAGCATGTGATGCTGAGGTTAGACAATGGCAAAATATCCCTGTTTCCTTATTTACATTTCTGTTCAACTTCATGACACCTCAAAACACGTGTATGTTTTAATATACACGGTGCTTAATAAAAAAAAATAATATGAATATATGCTCTCTTTTAAATAATTTATTCGTTTACTTATGGTTTGCACAAGTATACTGCAAATTTACTAATAGGTATACTTCTATTCTTTCGTTTTTTAATTTATGATCGATCTATAGAAATTTTTCACCTTTATGATTATTCTTAAACAGCAATTATTTCTACGTAGGATAACTTACAACTACTTACGTTTATGAGCGTCAACATTATTCATAAATGAAATACCTAAATTAAAGTAACAAAAACAATGTATAGAAACATAGACCTGACCCAAAATTTAGAATAAAGGTTTGTGTACATTATATTATTGGACTAAGGTTTTTGTTTATCAATATCTATGGAGTGCAAAGACATAAAAACCACAACAAAGCCAGTTATGAATATGGTAAAGTAGAAAAGTCACTTACTAATTACTGAAATTTCTATAAAATCAGGTTTTCATTATTTATCACAAAATATTTTAGCCAACATCATTGGAAATTCATAATCCAGAACAAGAATTACCAATAAAAGACACTTCAGTACAAGAACTGTCAATACAAGAACCGTCAGTACAAGAACCGCCAGGACAGGAGCCACCAGTACAAGATATACCAATACATGAACTGTCAGTACAAGATATACCAATACATGAACGGTCAGTACAAGATACACCAATACATGAACCGCCAGTACAAGATATACCAATACATGAACCGTCAATACAAGGACTGCTAATGCAAGAATGGCAAGTACAAGAACCACTGCTACAAGAACTACCAGTACAAGAACCATCAATGCAAGAACAACCAGTTCAAGAACCGTTCATACAAGAAGTACAAGTACAAGAACCGTCCATACAAGAAGTACAAGTACAAGAACCACCAGTGCAAGAAGTACAAGTACAAGAACCACCAGTGCAAGAAGTACAAGTACAAGAACCACCAGTGCAAGAAGTACAAGTACAAGAACCACCAGTGCAAGAAGTACAAGTACAAGAACCACCAGTGCAAGAAGAAGTACAGGAGATACTAATGTCAGATGATAATCCAAAACACGAAACAACAATTGAAAAGTTGCGGGCAAACAGTACTGAGAAGTTACCAGAGATACAGAATGATGAAACCTTAATGGATATAGTAAATGAAAATGAAAATATAAAAGACATAGAAGTAACACAATCGGTCAATTGGTTTTATTACAAGTGGAATGATCCACCAAGATTATTATGTAAAGCAACAGAAGTATATCAACCATCAGAATCATGCGAAAACTTTACAAAGGGTTGTCAATGGTCTCCAGATGGAACCTGTCTATTAGTTCCTTCAGAAGATTTTAGACTTCGAATTTATGAACTCCCTAGAGAATTGTACTCTGATAAAATTCCATCGAGTCTATTGTCTACAAACTTTTCAACTGCATTAACTATAAAGGAAGGAGGACTTATTTATGACACCTGTTGGTTTCCTTTTATGAATTCATGGGACCCAGCAACCTGCTGTTTTCTCAGTACAAGCAGAGAAAGTCCGATACATTTATGGGATGCTTTCAATGGTGAATTGCGAGCAACATACAGAGCTTATAATCAGTTAGTAAAATACATGTTTATAGGTAAAGTTAGAAATACATTATGTAATTTAAACATTTCTTGTTTTAATTATTAGAGTTGACGAAGTGGAAGCTTCAATCAGTGTTCAGTTTATTGACTCTGCCAAGGAGGTGTGGGCTGGTTTTAAAAATGCCTTAAGGGTATTCGATATGGAACGACCAGGTCGCCAAACGGAAACTATTCAATTTAAAAAAGACTTTCCGAATGTTGGAGGTCTAGTTTCTTGTATCCGAGAAAATCCAATCATGCCGGGTTTAGTTGCTTTTGGTACATATTCCAAATATATTGGTGGGTAACGAGTAATATATATTATATAAATAGACATACGTAAGAAATGTATTGGGTTTTTCCCTTAATTGATATATTCCTGTGGCTTTTATAGGTTTGTATAAAAATGGTCCGCTGTGTACTTTTAAGACAGGAAGCGGCGTTACACAAATTGAATTTAGTCCTTGCGGGACAAAATTATTTTCGGCAGTTAGACGTAATAATGAATTTTTGTGTTGGGATCTCCGTAATCCAGGAATGATACTTTATTCTCTTCAGGGTCGGCAGTCTGATACAAATCAGAGAATTCAGTTCAATCTTGCACCCGGTGGAAACCATATAGTATCTGGTTTGTTAATACAAATATTGATATCGTTATGGCATTATAACGTTAATTTTGTGTTATTTCACATCATGCTTCCTTGTAGGTGGAACAAATGGGGAGATTGCAATTTGGGATTTAGCGGAATGTACAGACATTGAAGATCTTAATGTTTTGTATAAAATAAACTTATCTCACGATTGCATAAATGGAATAAGTTTACACAGAACTTTGCCGATAATTGCTACAAGTACAGGACAAAGACTTTGCGATAGTGCAATACAGAATAGAGACAACGGTGTTCGACTGTGGTCGTTTTTCTAATTTAATGACACAATAAATCATTGTAAATACCGATGAAACTATTATTTTATAAGAAAGAATCGAATTAGTTTATTGGGCCCGTGTTTTAAAGACTTGAAAACAAACGTGGGCCGAAATTTTAGAAGTCCAGTAGAAACAACGTTAGAGTCGTAGATCCAGCTAAAATTGATATAGAAAGAATTGATATATTGTTGGAAAATTATAATTCTATAATGGCTCTATTTCTATATCTCCTTGATAGCATAACTGTACGCGTATTGTTTCTTGCTGCCTTCTCTGAATTTATATTTTATGATCATGACAACGTACTTATCTGCGGAATTACCCACAGTAGTTTTACGATTATTATAAGACATCCGACAAACCAAAAAAGAAAACGTATACCTGGTCATGAACTTTCAAATACTTTAGAAATGAAACTTAGAATGTTGTCTTCCTTGTAAATATTGAACAATTTATTAAACTGTTTATAGAATATTCTTAATTTTTTGGTGCAAATTATAGTTACATATATATTTACTGAAAGAAACATCGTATTCAAAAAAGGAAACTAAGAAGGCCTTAACTAGATTTTCAAAAAGTATTTCAGAAGGGAAGAGTAAGTGGTGCAAATAAGGATAATATTAACTTTAACATAAAATGAGTACCAGGAAATGTTTTTTTGGCTAATATTTTGGATAAAAACGTGAGATAATATATGATTATTTTCCTCTAAGAATGTATTTAGGTGCATCGCCAATATCGCAGGCGGTAATAGTTTCGTGGTCGATAAATCGATAATTTTTTCAAAGGGGAAACAAAATTAACTTGATTTCAATTTTAATTTCTACCACAATGAGCGTTTGGATCGTTTTCTGTGATCTGTTGGTAACGTTGTAGCTGACATGAAAATGGTAACGGGGCTCTAGAGCCCCGCAAAACAATTTTTAATCATTTACAAAAATTATCTAACCTTTATCTTAAAAGTGGTATGCAAAAAGACTGTGCTTTAATTTATGTAGAACTACATGTTAGCAGAGTCTATGCATACTCGGTTCAAATTTCATTTTGCGATAGTATAGTGATATTGCAACAGTAAATACGAAGGAAATCGGTTATAAGCTGTACAAGTTTCTATATGGACAAACTTAAGAAAAAATATGAAATTATAGTTTACCCTGAAATAAAATTAACAAAAATATTTGCAACAAATACGCATTTCGTGTTGTAACTAAAAGTGAGTCCCCACTCCACAGTTGAGTAGACTATAGTTTAGTATTCCAGAACACGTGGTAGGGATACATATTTTGGCGCACAGAGGATTTATAGATATATGTACTATTTTTTACAAATCGTATCAAAAAGTCGACGTAGTGCCTTCACAATTTGAAAGCGCGAAACGACGCGGAGCAGTTGTAATTGTTTTAACGAATGTCGTGAAACGATTAAAAATAGTTAAAATTGATTGAGAACGCTATCTGAAGTGGTTGTGTGCACTTTGCAAACTCACCGGGAATGTGAAGCGTTAAACTGTTGTCTGATTGTATTTGCAGTTGTAAATCTCGTTTGAAAAAGCAACCTCGTTTTAGTTGTTTGCGTTTTGTGTATCTTGGGGTGAAAAAGGAGAGGAAAAACCGTGGAAGCGGGAAAAGAAAAGTGGCAGTAACAAGAGAAATGAAGAAACAGCCAAGGTAGATTAGAAGTGCGTGCTATTTGTCCTATTGTGTATTTAATGCGTACCAATAATAATTCCTATTACAACCTGTTTTCTCGACTGTTTTTATAGAAGGATCGTTTTTCAAAGATATTGAATGTCTGCGTAAAAATGATTCTCAAAAGGGGATCATTGAGCTAATCCATTTAAATATATGTGTGAACTATTAGCAGTGGCATAAGAAAATCGTACTTCAATTTCAAGATTTTTCGCGAGCAGAAGCCTGGTCGGGCACGCTCGTATGCGATGAACACTATAATATCGTTGTAATTTTAGAGAAAGAAAAGAATTCGCAGGAATGGCTTCTATGATGCAGATTTTCCCGCGAATACTGAAAATGCTGCGGGAAAACAGCAATATCAAGGATAAACGCGAAGCTTTAACCTATATCCGCAGGTAATACTGTTGATATTTTTACCTGCCAATCGATCATTATACATATACATATATAGTTCGCTAAGCATGGTTTAACGGAGGCAAGAATTTTTTGTTATGTTTGAGAAACTTATTGCACCAATTACATTTTATTATTATTATCATTGATTTTTTTCTCAGTGAAAAATATTTTTCTCTGCTTTTTTTTCCCGTGAAAAACACTCTGCTGTATTTTCTTGGTATTATTTTAGTACTTTATACATGAAAAATAGCATTTTACAACAAAGATATGTTATTTTAGCAACTCCAAAAAGCTGGAATCAACAAAAACTGTTAAGGAAGAGCAGTACAAAGATGTATGCAAACTAGTTGTAGATGCAATTGCAAATGGAAACAATGATGTACAAAACGATGCGTACGAAACGTTGAATGTGATTCTTCGGGACTTCCAGGATCATACTTTGAATCTGTTCGAAGCCATGATGCAAATAAGTCAAAAACATAGGTCTGCATTCATAAAATATTATATGAATGTTAATAGTTTATTACTGATGTACAATTATGTATAACTTTAAATAATCAGTGAGCAATCAGTTAAACAATTTAATCATTGATATTTAAATCTCAGAAATTTAGAACGTATTATTCAAAGATCATTCATACGCCGTTACTAAAATAATGCTTAACTTATGATAAACTTAAAATAAAGCATAACCTTTTTGAGTTATTATATTTTTCCAATAATTGCAGGTTAAAAATCCTTAAGTTATTAGATTTAATTGAGGAGGATGTTATATCGATGTTTGCTTACGATCCTCAAACTGCAAACTTTTTTATCAATTGTATGCGTATGGTGCAAACAAATTTAATGCCGTGGACAGCGCCAATTGCATGTACGGATAATCTTCAAGCTTTGTTAGATGCAGAAAGTAAACCATTATCGGATGACCAAAGATTAGAAGAAGAGACGATTCATTACTGTCTAATTTTGTTGAAAAAGTTATACAAAGTGGCAGCAAGAACGTCGGATACCAGAGTTCAAAGGGTATGGAAATAATATTTGCAATGATAAACAAAAGTTACTGTATTAAATTGTGTTTATTTCTACAGTTTGACTCATTGTTATTGGACAAAGTAATGCTCCTAGCTTATATGGGTCATAAACGACAGAGGGGTCCTGCTCTGAAGCTTTTACAACAAGCTCTTGCTACAAATATATTGACGCATGTTCGTGCTAAGCTACAGCCTGCGTGGGGTCGATATGTTGCAGCATTACAATCAATGTATTGCAAACGTATGCTACTGTTAGTATCTGCGTGCGAGTTAGACTGGTCCGCGCAATGGAACATTAGTATTCAATTTCTTGGTGTGGAGCTTCATCGCGGTGCTGGTTTAATAAATAATTTGCTGAGCATTGAAGAGAAGGCGTTCAAGTCTACGGATACGATTATACGCAGGTATACACAACTTTTGTAAAACAAGTGTAGTACGCTTCATTTGAAATTAGTCATAGCGCCGACTTTTCTACTTCAGACAAGCGTTTCTTTCTTGGAAATTACTGGTGGATAATTTTGCCTTGGATCCGCAAGAGCTTGCTACTGGCAGACGGATAAAGCTTTTGTGTATTCCACTGAATGCTAAAAATAGTAAAACTGAATTGATAGCGTTGACGAAGATGGATGTCTGGTGGCACGTGATTATTAAACTTTACAAGGACATTTCTAAATTTGTTAATCCTGTGATCACGCAGTTTTTAAATTTCTGCTTCGGACCACTCGGAGACACACCTTTACTGTCTTCGAAATTCGATATAATGGCTTCGCCAGGAAAGAGATTTTTTAAAACAAAAGTTGTCGCCGTGGATGCTCTGTGTCAACTTCTTGTCACGAAACAAGAATATCACACCGTTTTCTCTCCGTTTCTGGAAGAAAGACTGCCACATTCGATATCTGATTCTGTTTTCCAAGAATGTTATAAAAGTATAATACATAGTATAGGAGAAGCTCTACTTGTTCTGAGCCAACTTACAGACGCAGAAATGAAAAACAGATATCAACTTGGCAAAAAATTATGGACAAGTTTAGTGAATTATATTCAAGGATCGAAAATGAAAGGAAAGGTTGGTGGTTGGTTCTATCGTTTAACAAAAATGGGAATAATTGTATTCTCGTAAAGTAATTCGTGCGTAATATATTTTACAGGAAATTATGTACAAAGACATGGTACTGGTTATTACCGAGTTAGCGAGTTATGCCGGGAATAAACCAATGATCAGAGATTTGATTCTCGATACTATTTTATTTGAAATTGCTGATCTGAGTAAAGACTTTAATTTCCAAGATGATACATTGTGGGGATTGGTGATCAAACTTTTAAATACTTCAGTTTTAAATGAGGCTGGAAAGTAAGTATTACTTATAACTAGTAAGAGAAGAGTATAATTGAAAAATAATGTTAACTACTAATTGAGCATTATATTAGTTCCATGTTTGTGTGGATTATATTTATTGTATTTAACATAATATGAACGATATTGCTTTGCTTTGCAATTTTTGTTTTACGAAGCTTGAAACTTTGCTAGAGTATGTAACACTTGTAGAAATTCTCAAAAATGATTTTTAATCATGTTCCTTTCTTTATGTGAAATAAAAATGTGAATACATCTAGGGTGCATTTAATGTAGTTTAAATGTATTGTTACTACAAAAAGGTATACAAAAAATAAATGAAACTATCTATTTAAGGAATCATTATAAGGCAATAAAATGTCTTCTTTGGCGATGTATTAAGTCTCAAAAGGAAAATGTGTACTATCCACATGCATTTAATCGTCTGAAGGAAATGCATGAAAAATTACATATACTATCAAACGCAACAGATAAAACTGAGTAAGTGGGAAGAATCTCAACCGATTAAATTATTTTAATGTATTTCGTTCTGTTTTGCTATAAACATTAATTTTCAGAACTGTCATTTTCGAATTATGGTGTATCCTAGCAGACACGTTAATAAAATACATGGACGATATACAAGAAATTAATGAAGGAAGTGCTGCGGAACATAACTTGAAAGCAGTAGAATCAATTGTCATGTTTCCATTTATGTACATACATCTGAACGATCCAAAGCAGGTTAATTTCCTTTCATTAAGCAACTTACATATCCACAATATTATCCAGCATCTTTTATTAAATTTATAAAAATCGTTAGTTAAATTGTTTTTATACTTCATTTTTGTTTCTATTGCATTTTCACTAGGTTCAAGAATTATCAAGGGCTTGGAAAAACTTATACAAACAGTTTGAGATGCGAACAGATCTCATTACAACTGTAAAATGTAACGAGATTTTACTGAATATCGCGACAACTATGCAACGTTGCTTGACACAAAACGACAAATCTCCTTATCTGACTATATTGTGTTTGGATATTTTATTGAGTACTATCAACTATAAACTTCTGCTAGGTACGTCAGTAATCTAGTTCGTAAGATAGAATATTGGGAAACGAAATAAAATATATAATTTATTGTTTATTTCGTAGCCGATGGGCAAGTTCCATCTATTATACATCTCATCGTAGATCTTATAACATACTTCTTATCGAACAAGGACCTTAAAGACTGCGAATCTGCTCTTAGATCACTGTCAGCGATAATTATCACTATTTATGGGCACAACCCCGAGAAAGTAGTATCATATTTACACGTTTGTAAACCAGCAATCGAACTGATGCTGCAGACTGAATTTGAATCATTGTACAAAGAAGTAGCAAGTACTTGGGAATGTATGATTAGTATCTTTAAAGGATTTGGAAAATTAATAGATTACGAGCTACTTAAATGCTACAAAAAAGTGATGATTCAAGGCTTGTGCCATCCAGATAGAGACATACAAGTTCATACGACGCCTCTGTTTGAATTATCAAGTGTATTAACTGGTAATGCGAAGCAGCTATTAGAAGAAATAGCGACAGAGGCAGAGGAGAAGAAAGCGTTAAGCAAGACAGAAGTTACGAAGAAAAAGACAAATGCCCAAGTCGAAAAGCAACCGAACCAAGGAAAAATGGTTGGTAGCTCTTTGAAAAAACCTGGCACACCGAGATCACACCTGGTTAATAAAGAAATTGATAAAACGTTGTTGGACTCCGATTCACAGGATTACGTTCTCATACGGACAGATTTGAAATTCGATGTGAATCGTTTGACCGAGCATCAAAAAGAGTCTCTGAAACGTCGAAGGGAAGATATTCCAGCATTGTACAGCGATCTGTCACAGTCCTCGTCGCAAGATACGCAAAACTTGCAAGAATGGTTCGACAAAAAGAGTAAACTTTTGGAAGGCGCGGAAAATGGTCACAGCATAAAAGGGACTGCTTCGATGGAAAATATTTTGGACGATGACGCGAATAAAGAGAACAAAATTGAGATAACAGATCCTGAAATACTCAGCAAGTCGATCACTGAAACTGATGTAAAGCCACAGGACAATGTTCCGCAAAATGAGTCATTAGACTCTGTACAGAATGGTATTGCAGACAGCAACGAGGACTCGTTTATTAACGACCAAAATATAATAAAAGAGGAAATCATGATCGTCGATGCAGAAGTGGAAATTTCTGCCGACATCATAACGAAGGACTTGAACTCTAACGTCCAAGAGGATCCATTGGAAATTAAAAATGAGCAAAGACTGTCCCCATCAGTCTTGGACAGCAGTAAACGACGCAATCGTTCTACTACTACTTTACGATCTAGCACTTCACAAAAATCGGAAGAAATCGCCGACAGTCAACCAGGGCAGTCGAAGGGTGCTCAGGTATTACAAAGAACATTGAGGACAAAGGTAGTGCAACGAACCCCCGAAACGATAAGGGAGGAGAGGAGGGGCACCAAGCGGAAATCAGCATCAGATAGCGACGGGGAGGGAACTAATTTACGACAACGAAGGAAATTTATGTCAGCAGATACGAATGACAGCGATAGTCTTCATAGTCATAACGTACCTGCGCGTCTGGAAGGAATAATTGACGAGGAGAACCTGCCACAACGCACTAGAAACGAAATATCTCGGTTGCGTATAAACATGGTGTTCGACAGTCCTTTATCGAATTGTCGTCGATCCAAAGGCGCCGAAGACAGAGACACTGCTGCCAGAAAACAATCGCCTGAAGGCAGAGGTTCTAAGTCGAAGATAACAGATTCGAAAGTGAAACAAAGGGGCAGAGTAGGGAGGGCGAGAAAAGCGGAGAAAGTAAACGAAGTTGATAAAACTGTAGAAGCGAGAAAGAGTTTGCAGTATAACACGAATGAATTTGAAGAAGAAGAGAAGCCTGAGGAACAGGTAGGAGAATGGACGGAGCAAGTTCCATCGACAAATGTGCCGGGCGATAGCTGCGACTTGCTCGACACGGAAAAATCTGGAAAAACTAGCGTCGGAGCAGTTGAAGATGAATCATCTAACGAATTGCACGCTACAGATATTGACCAAGATACTAACTCTGTCGTCGGTGGAATTCAGACTCAGGACGACGCGGAAGACATAATACAAAACTCGCAAGAATTTACCGAATTGGAGAAGAAATGTCAGGAAAAGCAGTGTTACATTATGATCAGTAAAATTGGAGATGTCTCTCCTTCAACGAAGAGCAACGACGCTACGATCGAAGATGAAGAAGTGGCCGAGATTATTTCTAACGACTGCGATAACCAGACTAAGGGCATCGAGAGAGATGCCGTTAAGGAGGCAGAAGCGAGTACCGACGAACCAAAGATTCTGATGCATATTATTGAGAATAGCTCGTGTGATAATGAAAAGGATGCTATACTCGATACTCAAAAGGTAAACGAAGGATCATCGTTTAGACCTATGCACGAGTACACATCGCCGAAAAGTAACATTAAACGGCCAATGAAATTTAGACCGTACACTGCACATGGACGTGCGGCTCATATGTTAGGATTAGTCACTAAGCAGGCGATAATGGAAGCCGATTGTCAAGTTATAAATTTGGACGATGAGCTTGTTGGTAAACGGGGGAAATCCAAGGACACGGACAACGATGGTTCGTATGGAAAAAAGGAGCAAGGTAGCGTTGCGAAAGATGCTGATAAAGCAACGGTCTCTTGCAGTAGCAGACAAGAGAAAATCTTTAATAACATGAGATCGGCAGATTATTGTTCGTCACCGCCGGTAAAATTGTTCTCTAACTTGAAGAATGACGGAGAAAAATTTTTCTCAAGAGCAGACAGACCGATAGATTTTGTTTTCGTGTCGACTGATACTCAGACCGATAAAACGGTCGAAGACTCTTCACTAGAAATGGACGAGTTGCCGATGTTGGAATGGTCCAGTGCAAATCCCCCTTCATTGACAGCATCCCCAAGTGCTAGTATACTGAAACGACAGCGTCAATCTATTCCAGAGCCTGATCCGGAGGTTGTGACTCCCAGTAAAGTAAGTTCGTTGAAGTATCTCACGGGACGAAATTTTTAACTATCTTAACCCATTGAAGACCAACGCTGCGTTGCAATTTTTTTCCATTATTGAATTATTTTTTTTTTCATATCGTGCTTATCTTCGTATACAGTACATTATCGCCTGTTAATACTTCATGCTTTAATGCAAATTCCTTTTCTTTTTTTTTATAGAGGAAACGAGTAAGCTTCGCCGATCCTCCGGTTTCAAAAGAAATGGGATACGAAATTGCGTCCACTGACTCTCCGCATAAGGCCAGCAAATGTACTACTTTACGTGGTTTATTAGTTCGTAAGGATTCACCGTTTAGATTGAAGCCAATTAGACAGAAATTGATTACTATTTACACAGACAAGATGGAGAAAGAAGATGAAACCGACATGGCAAATACGTCTGAAGTCGATTTACAATGCGAAAGAGAAAATGAGTTATTAACGAAAATAGCCGAGGAATTAGAATATTCGGAGAACGTAACAATAGACACCGACGCGCAACCCCCCTGTCATTCTATGGAAGATGAAGCAACAGATAGTATTCCGGCGGCAATTAATGCACGTAATAATATTAAGATTGATAACTTGAGTGTCGAGCTAGAAATTACTGGAGACTCGACATTTTCCAAACCTATGGAGCCAAAGTCTAGAAACCAATTAAATCAGGATAAGCCGGCCGAACTCGAAGATACGCCAAGTGGTAAGTGTCCTAATGTTAGCATAGAAAGTACTGACTTCGACGATTCAGCCACGCAAGAGGACATATTTACTGGCGTAAATGCAAAACATAGCGATTATGTTAAAGCTGCGGAACTTAATTCGGATATGGATACAAGCGATGTGCAAAACACATTCGCCAATAATTCACTGGATTCATCGAAAACTAACGTGACGAATCATTCCATAATAGAACATTCGTCGAACAAGCGGGCAAATTCGGATAACTTGGAGGACACTGTCGACGTAGGCAATCTGACTGGACTGAATTGCTCTGCAAGCTCGGACGAGATTTTCTGTGGAAGATTAATGCGAACCAGCACACAAGCTGCGGAGAGTATAGAGGAACAGGATACCCTACCAGTTACGGATTCAGTGTTTGGAAGCTTGCCCCTGAGCCAGGACAGCCAATGCCCGAGCGAAATGAGCGTTGAAATATCACATCCTGAACTATTAGATTCGGAGCGTCCCATATATCCTGCACTAGTATCGTGCAAGAAACCCATAACATCTATCGTTGAACATTTAACCAACCCTCTTTGGGTGCAATTTTTGACAACATACTTGGCGAACAGAAACATTGAAAGGGTTGGTGATCTTGCACGATTATCTGAACGCGAGATAAATAGAATACCAGTGAAAGGTAATCCCAAAACTGAATTTGTAAGGGGGGTATTAAAATGTTTCGAAAAAGCATACGCAAAAGACATTGATAAGACAACGGAAGATAGTGTGGCGAGCCAAGTATCTTGTAATGTAAATACTTTCGTCTTTCCATCTGCGGTAAACGTAATATCTGAGGATCGTATAATAAAATCGAATACCGATGAGACGCAAAGCAAATTTACGAAGCATGGTGTACCTTTAGGCGAACCAGGTCCGGCTAAAGGTTTCGATAATACATATCTAACAGACAAGAGTACGTTTGGTACATTTGGCAGAGCGACGGAGTTTACATTAAATGAAACTTCGCACATATCAGCGACTGATATTTCCAACGGGACTATGCAGACATCGTCGGCTGTTTCTACTTCCGTTTCAAAATCATCAAACACGATCCCCATGTATGTTAGCGATATTACTGTTCATTTTACTTTTTAGTGTCACAAAAAGTTAATTTCTGCAATCGCCATTTTCTAATACGCGAGTGTTTCGCATACGTTGCGTTGCTTTCTTTTTATATTGAAATTTCGTTTTCATTTAGGGAAATGGTAAACGTATCAGTACAATCCGAGGACATTGTAATGTCTACACCGGAAATAATTATCAAGAATTCCAATTATCCTATAAGTGGAACTCCAATAATGCAAGCCGTAAAGACCAGTGGGCCTTGTATTAGTAATAATCCTACCTACTTGCTAAGGGCAGATACGGGCAAAGCGACGAAATCTGTTGGATCACAAATGGCTTTGCAAGACTTGTTGGACGAAATAGACGTTAACTTGGTATTGGAAAGTGCAGCTAGGAGATGCAACGCAGAAAAGTTCCTTGTGCATTATAAGGTATTCACCCTTTTTAAATGCAATTTTTAATTTAATTAATGAATTAATCGCCTGTGGTGGACGAGTATTTCAGCATCAATGAAACTTTATACAATACTTTTTATAGAGCAAAATGAAACATTTACCGCAAGTGGAATTAGAAACTGAGACCTTAAGAATGCTTGGCATTGATAAAAACTGCGGTGAACTGACGTTGAAAGCAATCTGTAGGGCTTGCGGCGTGAATAGAGTTTTGCTTCGACTTCCAGACATTTTCGGTGCTGATAAACAATTTTTCGTGAAAGTGTTGAACGCGTACAGAAAAAAGATCAAAACGAGCGACTGTATGAATGTCCTCGATTTTAACGAAGTTAAGGAAGCTGTATGTCAAAAGTGCTCGTCCTCAGAGCTTGCCGAGATGTTGTCTCAGAAATTAAAAGACGAAGAGCAACAGGGAGTAACGAAACCGATGACAGAGTTGTCCAGCTTGAACGCCATGTTAAAAAGAATGCCGATGGACGTGATTATTAGCCATACAGTGGCCAACGAAGAATTAATACCGTCGCGTGTCGTTCTAGACATAGCCCTGCAGAACAACGGTCCAAAGGACATAGCAGAGGCTCTGGAATCTCAATCTCAACTCGTTACGAAAAATGTTTTCAACAAACTTTGGTCTTCCCAGTTCGCCGCTGAGCATATTAGCAAATCCAACGACTCGAAGGAGAACTTGTTGAAGATCTTCAAAGCAGTTAGTTCGAAGCTCAGCCAGCAAGATCTTCTCCGAGCATTCTACGAGTCCATGGACACGAAACTAGCGGTAAAGGTAGAGAAAGACTAAGAAGTACGTGTTTCCAATTTACGGATCGGTTCACTGATAATAGTGTGTATATTTATTATTAATATTAGCTGTAATTGTAGATTAGTAATCGATGACATGATCCTCGACTCTGATACGTATTATAGTTCGTTCGTTCCTCGTTCAAACTGAGAAATCTGCGATCGAAAAAACCCTCTGACAAGTGACGATCTCGAGATGTAACGCTGATTCTCATAATCTACAACTTTTGAGGCCACGAAATTGCTACAGCTGTGGATATATTATAAACAAATTATCCGTAACAACCCATCAATAGTTTCTGACGAAGTTATGTAATTTGTAAAATCGTAGCAACTAATCAGCTGTACATTTTGGGACGTATCTGAGCCAATGGTATTATATTTATTAAGAGAACGATTTTTTTCCACCTTGTTGTAATTCAATTTTTTCGAACGGCAGTTGAAATTGTATGGAGTATTTTCGGTATCGATTGTCCTTGGGATCGAAAGCATTGATTGGTTAAGGCCACTGAGGTAGATAGACACGTTCTGCTGGAGACCAAACAGGATAAGGATAGTTTTCGAAGGGAAAAGATGAAGGGTATGCATTGCTTTGAAAACGTATACACGGGCCACGCTCTGGTGACAGATAAGCTGGATCTAGTAGTTTTAAACCGCAACACGCGCAACGTTTGCCAGATAAGGACT
This sequence comes from Nomada goodeniana, assembly GCA_963969485.1. NCBI lineage: Eukaryota > Metazoa > Arthropoda > Insecta > Hymenoptera > Apidae > Nomada > Nomada goodeniana. The sequence goes on along the minus strand of OZ018305.1, from coordinate 8,392,317 downwards.
TGGCGGTGTTGGAAACAGCTGAAGGAGATCCTTGACCCGTCAATTCGTTCGAACACGAGGCAAACATATCCATATCATGTGTGTGACACTTTTACTGCCCGACAGCTTCGCTGTTTCCTGTAAAAGTAATTTGTATCTGACCACAGTTTCGTTGAGGTAGTGAACTTATGATATCCCATCATGTCTACATTTTATTGCATCTGTTTTCGTATAACATCGTTGACAATTTCGTAACAGTAACCACGGCGCATAGACCCAGCTTGCACTCATTAATATCTCATGTCATTTGGCTGTAAAAGTGAACAAAATAGTTTTGCGTTTAAACCGCGCATTAGGTCGATTATAAAAAAAGACAGTATTTCATTAAATCAACATGTGCATTGATATGCATGCTTAATGTACGTTTCTTCGTGCTACTCTTTCTGTAAAGAAGAATCGTAATTTCGCGTAACAATTATGCAACTAGTTTATTCCCGATACAATAAAGAAAAAAAAAAACAAGTATTCTATTTCAGTTGAAGTTAACTGATTACTCAGAATTGTGACATTAATACCTACCGGTTCGTTAATTTACATAAATTCTTTAAATGGCCTACGTGTACATTGTTCATTAGTCTCTAAGCGTACGGTATTGTAAATATCACAGCTGTCTGATAACTTTGGCTGTAGTTACTGCAAAACATAAATATTCGATTGGAGATGTATCAGTTACTATATTGTTAATTCGTTTAGGGTGGATATCACAGTAGAGGATCGAATATAACAGTTTTTTACTTGGCGCTTGTTTAGGTCTAATTCTCTAGACTGTTCCTTCTCTCTGATTTTTTTTGTTTTTATTTAAAAAAATTATATTGTAATGTCTTCACTAGAGAATTTAGGAAGAAGCGAATTTAAACTATTTTGTTCCGATGTATGTATTTTCTTGCTTCAAGTACTTTCTATGGGACCTTTCAAGCTACGTAATATAAGTAGAAATTCGTTGTGTAAATACATATTTCAAGTATAATCATCTCCGATGGTTTGTTATTCAGAATTGGAAATTGAAAGGCAGAAAACGAAGTTGAGCGTGTATTTTTGAGGGACATGAGATCTTGCACCGTGAATTGAACGGTGGCCCATAATGGTAATTAAGTTTCCAGTATTCTTCGAAATTTTGTAACATGTACAAAGTTCGAAGGCTTAGCTGAAGAACACATTTGCTTGTATTAAAAGTATTTTACACAAATAGACTCTATAGACTTTCTTATTATTAACCGTATTAAAATTTTCATGAGTTGTAACGAGTATCAAACTTTTCGTTAGACCATTGTATTATATTATGTAGGATGTTTTCGAAGAATTGTAACACCTCAACATTATACAATTTTAAACGAAAGATTATTCACAAGTTTTATTTCATCGTTGGTTCAATTAATTATTCTAATATTCATAGACTCAAAAAATATTCATCGGTTCATCGATCGATGCGTTCAAATTTTGATGTTCAATTTGGGCAGGCTGCCTGAATGTCTTGACCAACACTACAGCAGCTTTCAATTCTTGTATCAATTTGTTCAATCGATTTTTCTCTAGGGGCTTTGAATCTTGGTTGACCACTGGCTTATTAAAGTTTCAACTGAATTACAACAATCTGCAGGGCCAACGCATGCTATCACTAATGTCGTAAAATAGCCGGCAAGAGAGTCTTGCAATAATCGTGGTGGTAATTTGCTGTCTTTCGTCTAATTGAGATACAGAATTTCTTAAGACTCATAAAAAACCACTATTTTTATATTAATTCCTTCTTTAAACCTGTCTCCTCCCCACCAGTTGCTTTTGTGTTTTTCTTACTGCGCTCTACGATCCATCTACAAGTGCTAGGTGAAAAACATCTGCTGATGTTTTGTTTCTCCGCCATTTCTTAAAGTCGCATCCGATTTATACATCGGTCATTAGCGAACTATGAGAGGTGTTTATGGAACGATGAACCCTATCTTGGACCTACAGTTTCAGGTGGAATCCGGAACCACCAGAACGACGCGTCGCGACGGTGTAAAAAAGCACGTGTAGTAAAATTATTCATGTGTGTACAGAGGTGCCGGGGCGGGACTCGAACTGAACATCCTTCTTCGATTACGAGTCCAGCTCCCAACCGACCGAGCCACCGTAGTTCTACTTTGCTGTTGTTGTTGTATTAGAATTTCACCACTTTTCTCATTGCTGTAGAACCTGTTCCGCGGTCTAAATATTCTTGCATTAAGTAGTTTAATGCATTCTGATATATTTTAAACCTGTCTTTCAACAATCTCGGCAACCTTTATGCTCTTACCATTATCTCTGCTATCAACAATATAGGCTGGCCTCTTTGCTTATCAGCTTAACAAATCGTACAACTGTTTTTGACAAAGTTACATGAATGAAATAGTAATTTTGAAGCTCCAACCACTCTTGAATGAAATCATATTAAATATTGCTGCTTGGGGTATGACACCTGTATTTTCTTCCTCGATTTAATTTGCATCCATCGAATGGGTTTCACCGCTTCCTGTTTGGGCATACACATTGAGATCACATTATGGATCTCAATAGCGGTGTTATAAAAGTCTTGACCAATGTCGAGAGGGGAAACATAATTAAACGTATTACTTATCGGTCTTACTTATAACAATCTGTGGTTCACCAGGAACAACATCTTGTACACCGTGAATCAATAGAACTTATGCGATAGATACTTTAACTATAGAATAGCAATAGTAATAGAAAACAATAGATTCAAAACTACTTGATAAAAACGATGTTATCCATGTCTTTCAAATTCTGTAAACCTCTGATTCGTTTATATGTTGAGATCTTATGCAATTTGAAAAATATGTTTATACAGAAGTAGGATAGGAATTTATCGATCATATCTTTGTAACGCTAAAAAAGAAGCTTTGAAAAAATATTCATAAAAATATATATTTATCATATATAAAACAAAAAGCAGAAACGTCGAATATAGAATAATAATAATAATGAATGAATCAAATGTTGTTCTACTCTCGACTTTGAAAAAACGATAAGCTTTAATTATGTAGATGCAAGAATTTTTACAAGGTTCCCGAGATATACGGTCGCAATATATATGAATCCTAATAAACGCATGCCAAGATCAATGTGAAACGTACGAGTGCCTCGATGAACAAATTATCCGCGAATTTTTTGGAATTCTCTGCTAGCGGAACGTTTGTACCTCTACTTCATGGTGAACAAAATATAATAATATTAATAATTTTGTATTAATGGCAATGTTCACATAGGACTATACCGATTCTTGTTTGTTGCTTAAGCACTCTGTTTAGCGCGTTTCACAAGTTAACAAGGTACTATATATTTATACAATCCCCTCCTGTTTATTCGCCAAGGTCTTTATCGAAACGAAGGTGTGTACCTTTATTAATGTTTATTAACGAAATACGTTCTCTGATAGAGCATTAATTGTTTAGTGAAAATCGTCAGCAGAAAACAAAGTCGATTATGTTTATTTAATAAGAATTCGTTCGCTCTATTTAGGATTAGGGATAAGAATGAAAGCAATTTCCTTAAATTTTCCAAAGATTTGTTTTCCTTCGCGTAGTATCTGCGAGTTCTGGAACGCGTGTTGAAAAATTTCGCATGCGATAAGAGCCGTTTTTTTTCTTTGTTATTGTTTATTTATTCGTCTGATTTGTTCGCATGCATTGCCGAAATCGTACTTTTTTTCTACTTAATTTTACCAGAAAGAGCTATATACACCTTTGCCGAATAACAATCAATTGGCCGTATGCATTAAACGATATTAGTTTATAGATTTAATCGACACGATAATATAATGACGAGTTATATACTAGATTGTACACGTACTCAAGTGTGTAACCTTTAATGATAAATCGATATTTTATACAGATTAATAAGATACAATAAATAAGTTTTATAGCCATCGTGCTTGCATTTTACTGGACAGCCTACCCAAAGACGTTTACCATGCAAATCAGTTTTAACATACGAATTCAAGGACAATTGCGGAAAAATGAAAATGCACGTCACAAAAATTGTTTTTTCAACACCCGATGTTTCTTCGGCGCAGTGGAATTTCTATTTTTACACACGGTTCTCCATTCATTTTCGCGTAAGAATAATCGCGCGTGCGTCTTATTCGAGACATTACACTTATTGGAACGAAATCAGAGATACGCTTTCAATTATATTTGAAATCGTATATTCCCAAAGGTACTTGTATCAAAATACGATCCCCGCTCTTCCACGTCGGGGATACTCGTTCCATCCTGCTTCTTATACTACGTGCAATCGATACACGAAATTCAAAGTGCAAGTATTTATCACTTGCATTTTATTTTACGCCGATTGTGTTCCAGAAAAATGAAATTACGCACGTAATTGAGGACCAAAAATTCGTTTACTTGCATACAGTGTACCTACCGCAACTTTAACGATAGCTTACACTAACTTAGCTTTAAAGTTTCTGGAAGCTCTGCGACTTCTACCATTAGTTTATAAATCTTCTAATTCTCATCGCGAATCAAACTTTCATTTAGGTTGTGTGAAGAATTTTAATTCCTTACCGAGTTTAATTATCTAAAGTTAAAATGTATTATTTTGTATAGCGATTAGTATACGCATTATTACTACTTTTCAGTGTCTAACGAAATATTCTTTTACAGTTATAAGATATTATAGAATCGATTTGTAATTGGCAGAACTAGCTCCACAAGGAAATTTTCGTTTTTCTCGTTAAATAAGGGAAATGGAAAGTAGAAAAGATTCGACGTTACATTATAAAAGGAAGAATGGAAATATAGATGATTTTTCTGAGCGAATATTTTAGGACTGAAGGAGTTGCGTTTTCAACTATTTTTAACACGAAACGAGGCAATATTGGTGCGCCGCATCGATCGATGGACCTTTCTACTTTTGCGTCGCTTCTTTATGAATATGTATAATATACTGTATAATATATGTCTTTTAATTCTGTACTTACCATCGCAGAATTATAAAATAAAAAATGATTTCATAATAAATTTCTTATGGATTTTATTCCTGCCTAATTGTAATGTTTAGAAACCTTGGAAACTGAAACGCCATTGTTTATACATATAATTGACAATTTAAAGAAGCCGACAAGTATCGTTAAACAAAGTACATACAATTAATTATTAAATCCAAGAGGGAGAAAAAAAGTACGGAAGGGAGAAATTGAAATGATATTTTTAAAATAAAGTGAGGGGTTCATTAAGTTAGGCCTTTAATTTACAACTTTTAGGGACACTTGCTTAATAACTTGTCCATATAACGTTTGCAAGAAACAGATCCAAGATAAGGACGATACGAAGAATTTGAAGCTTCAGCGAGGGATTCTCGAAAACGACGCCAATATTTCGGCCATAGCGATATATTATAGCGTTTCCGATAACTACCAGAAACTCGAAGTCAAGTCTCCTATTCAGCCCAACTCTTCTTCATATTTTTATTTTATGCGACACTTTAGGTACTAGCAAGTTGTGGAAAAAATTCTCCTATAAAAAGTCAATTCACGAAGGATTAGTTGAAATTAATTGTTAAATTATAAACGTAACTTAAACATACCAGTTAGATTTATTACTATAGAAAAATATTTCAGTCGATGTTGTAAGATTCTTTTCGGAATGTTACAACTATTTCCCGGTACTGTTTTTGTAATGAACATTGGTATATTTAATATCTAATTATAATTTATAACATTTTTATTAGTGCTAATTAAATTACCGAACCCTATTTGGGAAAATTAGTTTTCGAAATTTGCAATCAATTAAAGACTTTATCGACAAGTCTCTATTCAGTTTATTAATAATATTACATGTTTACGTAACGTAAACATGTAATCGTAACATTCAACTGACTATCTAACAAAAATATTCTTACCTCCCCTAAATATGCTCTTCCACTCCAGAAAATCAAACTATTTCCAATCCCTCGAAAACAGCCGCAAAGTGTCATCGACAGTTTCCCACCGATATATCCCTCGCATCTATCCGCAGAGCCTGAAATAAACTCGCGGAAGGTCTTTGTCCCCGATTCAATTACCAAGTGTCGTCGACAATGCGACACGCTACAACGTCAGCTTCCACGACGTGAGAATCAATGAGCTTTTCTTTCGCCACCAAAAGGGCCCAAAAAGTCGCAAGTGCCAATAAAGTTTCCGCCAGGAAAAATCGAGCAAAACCGAGCAGTCGTCCCTTCTTCCTCGCGGACGCGTAATAAACCACGGCATATTAACCGAGACGTGCTTAAAAATCGTATCTCCCTTTTCGCTCTTTTGCTTCGGTCAGCCGATTCTTCTTTTCCCTTCCAATTTTCTTCCTTTCCTTTTCTCCCGGTTTTATTTTTTCCAGAGTGGTCCATCGGGGAAGGACGGGGTCTGCAACAGAACAGGATCCAACGCATATTGCGTGGTCCTCGTCAACGATGGTATGTGTACCAGCGTGTACAATGCGGTGTAGGTGTGCTCTATGGGGGTTGCAACGCCTGCGCGGGGTTGAAATGTACGCTATATAAGGAAGCGGCCGTGTACACAGCCGGTACTCACATTTGAAGAACCGTATTGAAAGCAGACCGTGACAAATTTTGCGAAATGGGCCTGATCAGAAACTACCTCGTCAGCTTTCTGCTCTACATCTCAGTTGTCAACGAGGCCCGGCTTCCGTTGGTGAGTTTCAAACATCTTTTAGCCGTGTCGTGTCGTGTCGAGTCGTGTTTCGTTCAACTGTTTTCACCAGAAGGTACGACCTTGTTTCGCGCTAACTTTTCGCTTTATGCGCGGATAGTTATCGAGTACTACTGAGTGATAGAAGTTTCCGAAGCTATTTGCTGCATACCTGTTGTCTTTAAGAGGACCTTTTTGTTTTCTTTTTTTCCTATCATGGTCGAGGGTGTAAATGGAAATTGGAAGTGGGGATTGTTTGATTATTGCACCTTTGCAATTGGCGAGCCGTGGAAAGTTTCGAACTTGATGGGGGTATATCAATGGGATCGAATATTGGGAAGTTGTTGAGTTGATTTTGCGATGTTAATTAGGGAAAGCTGAATATATGGATTGCGTTTTTATTAAGATTTGAACATTATTAAGCAGGGGATGTTTCCCCGCATGCCGTGGTTGTGAGATATCTGCGGAAAAATTTCGCGATTCTCTAAATGATACATGGAAATGAAAGAAAGTAAATGGCATAAATATTTATTGTTGTACATAGAAACAGGAGGTTGTATGTTACGTTATGTAAGGATTTGAAGCAGTATCGTACTAGTATTATGCAGCATAATGCTTTGAATTAAATCACAACAGTACAGAATCATTCTACATACCGCGTTCGCTGCTCGTCACGCGGTAGTTACCGGTGACGCAGCAGCGTGTGATGGATATGTACATAGTTTTGTATGCATTTACAGTTAAAGGAAACGGGCCTATTGGCCTTCGATAGTGAAACTGTGCGTAAGGGCATTACACCAAGTACTATGTATGACGCATTACATATTCAGTGTTTAAAAGTTCAATAGATTTATGTACTTTAGAAATCATTTAAATACCGATTCAACCAATTCTGAAAGTTGTGCATTACACGTCATTTTGTAAACGATGCACTAAATTATTTCCACTTCTGCGGGTTTCCCATCGGTCGATGGGGACAATGCTTCGCTAATATTATCAGTTCGTGGCTGTACCATTACGGGAGAACAAGAATTTTCCTTGAATTTCGTCGGTCGATTACTAACGCTCTTAAAAATAACGGTCTGATTTTTGGAACAATGGGAATCGCTTGATCAAGCGGATTAAAGCTCCAAACGCGAGGAGAACCGTGCCATTCTGGCAATGATTAAGTCTCACAGTCGAAAATCGAGCGTTATACTCCGTCTTACACCCGCGGAACGATTTATAATTGCGATTCAAAGAATTTGTTATTACTCGTTGGTAGCCCGTTTGATTGGATATCGACGGCCCCCTTCGGTAATTAAAGGGCGTACGATTTGGAAAGATTAAGATACACTTACATTTTGCAGGTGTTAATGTAAGAATACGACAATGATGTTAAGCGATCGTTAATAGCTAAAATGCGTTATGAGTTTAATAGGCTCATTGAATATTCAGAGTTTCAATTTTATAAAAAGGTTCAGGTATTAGAGCGTTTGCTTGTTGAAGGATTTAACCTGGAACTTTTCTTGTGATTTTCTCTCAGAGTACTATCAGGCATGTTTTGTGACGCACGAAATGACGGATAATATGAATAAAATGCAAAAAGAAACTAAGTATCCGAGGTGAAATCTAAATATCGAAATGATCAGGCGATTTTTCTGCTAAAGAAAAGAAAAGGGAATTATATATCCGAAAAATTGTGTTCACTTTAATAAATAATTAGTTTTGTCGAAAATTCAAAATGATTAAGAATTAAAAAGAAATGTTACGACCACCCATACAAATTTTAAACCACCGTTCAACTTTTTAATGTGTCACTGAAAAAGGAAATCTATGCAGGTTCCAATGGTGAACGGAAACAAAGAGTGTGGTTTCATTTAGGAATTCGTGATTTTCGCAATCGCCACCAGATTCATTATCCAAAGTATTGAGGTCGCCGATGTTTGGCCAATGCACAATAAAAATAAGTTTAACAAACCGATCAAGCAGGAGGAACGCAGACGACATTGATTGTTGCGTACCCGACAGTTTCATTAAACGTCGATGAAACTGTGTATAAATATGCAAGTAATATTGAAAAAAGTATCGATATCCAAATATTATTATTGTTTGCTCCACCAAATATTTGCCTTTATAATAAAACGAATGTTCATACGAAGGAAATGAATATGTACGATTTATTTAAATTTCATAGTCAATATTTGTATTATTAAAGAAATGATGTAAAATCATTTCGAAAATGTTACTAAATTTGTTAATTATTTAAATTCGGAACTTCAACAAAAGTGATTGAAAGTATTTATTATTAAAATTTGTGATTCACGATTCGTAGTCAGATTTTGCATTCTTTCAAAATGCAGAAGATCGATTGCTTTTCAAAATTCTTTAAATTGAAGGACGATTACACCAGTTGTCTACTGTTCGACGGCTCATTTGTGTCCCGAATACGAGGGGAAGAACAGCGGAGAGAAAGATCGGTTCTGTACACGGTGAACGATTCACAAGTAACTCCACTATTTTATGCACGGGGCAGTTCCATTCATGCAGCTCCATTCATCGTCAAGTTTTATTCGCTGTCGTGGTGCTGCGAAACTTTCCCAAGATTGAGACAAGTTTTTTAATTTCCCACTGCAAATTTGTATAGGGTGTAGTCTCCCCTAGTTAAGGCATCCTGAAACTTCTTAAAGCTATTGTTGAACACGGCATCTTTATCCCATCCATTACCCCATCATCTGATTTTTTTCTTCGAGGACTGTGTAATGCTATTTTCTTGCAAATTGCGTGTTTACATTAGTTATATTATACTGGTCCTTTATTATATTTCGCATACATTATTATAATCTTGGAGTTTACTATTTTATTCCTATTTTTAGTTTACTATTTAACTGTTATCGTATATCTGAAGATCACAGGTACATATGCCAAAACATTTACGACATATTATCTATACAATAAGAAGATAGATAATCAGGCAGACAAGAAATCGGTTTTGGGGTTTCGCGGGACATATGAATACAGACTACAATAGTGGTCCGGAGAGTAAATGTGTTAATTTACCAAAATGTATCTCGCTGTTAGCGACTGCACAACAAAGCAAAGATTAATTCATTTTTTGTGGTAGCGGTGTACAAACTTCCTTGTCTATTTAGGGATCCTCTTCGGGGGATTGTTATATTGTTGTTCATTAGACAAGCAACGAAAAGAGTAATGGAAATGAATATTCTTACGAAAGATATTGCGCTTCATTTTTTTTAAATAAAGTGTTTAGTGACGCACTAGTTTAGTGCCGTCAAGAAAACGAGGTATCTTTGGAGAAAATTTAATTTAGCTTTTAGGAGTGGTTGCACTCGATCTCTTTTATTCACTGTGATCTGTGGACGACGCGAGCCGCACCTCGTTTGAATTTCTTCCTTTACAAGCAAAACTGTGATAATGAACCGTGAACGAAAATCGCATGGTTACGAAAAATTCCGGAGTCTTTTAGTTTCGAAGCGGGCAGATATTTCGTTAAATTACATACCACCGTGAACCGGTTTCGTTAATTAAGCTTCTTGGCCCGACGAAAAATTGTGGTGAAAGAAAAATGTGAATGAGAATTTTCAATAAAGTGGCCAATAAACCTTCATCAAAATCAAACCCTTCGAAAGCTATTAAAAAGGAAAAGGAGAAAAATATGCCAGTGAATTTTTGATATTTACTAGTGATAGTAATTATAGAGCAAAATTGTCTGAACCTTCTTAAAAGTGTCTTACACACTTGTTACCTCGCCTCACACTGTTATCGGTATAAATACCTAGTCAAGCCTGGAAGTCTGGAAGAGGTTTGGGAGCAAATGTGGAGTTTTGCTTCCTCATACGGTTACTCGTTACTTGGTTCGGCTGATCGAGAAATTGTCGATATTGCGACCCGCAATATGAACTGCTATAGATGTGTGAACTCTTCTGTCCGACGCTGTTCCTATGTATTGTAGACTTGGGTTTAGTCTTGAGAGATAGTGTCATTGGGCCTATGCCTACGAGATAGTCGTGCCGAGTGCGTGCCGAGTTCGGCCCTCGTTCAGGTTTATGTCGCGGTCGAAACGAACGCTATTTTTGCCGAGTAATTATTAGCCTTTCGACCATCTGTCGTGAGTGCAGGATTGAGACGGTAAGGATTAGAATAAAAGAATACATGGTAAAACGCCATGCAATTTCAATTGACACCTCAGTTTTTCTTTTTTAATGCTATTAACGCCATTGGTATTGATCGACAGACACGACAGAAATCAATACCGCAATATATCAATAATTCTTCCTAGACCTTTTCTAGACCACTTGACTAGGTAACAAATCCCGGTACGGTAACAAATGTGGACGCACTTTTACGCGCAGAAGAATAGCAAATGGGTCCTACACCAAACCTCGTTACCAAAAACTGACGCAACGGGTGTCAGTAGCAGGCCTAGGCAACAAGTGTGGAGCCGCCTTAAGTGAACCAGATGGGTACTTGGACAGTCAAAAGAGCCTAGGCTGTAAAATGGGACAATACGCATTCGTAGGTATAAGTGGTATAAGGGCCCAGTTCTTTTGGGTGTTTCCGTTCAGTTCGAGAGAGCATTTCATAGAGAGGAGACATTCCTTCTTAGCTATTTTAAATACACTGATTGATAAACATATAATAGTTATTTTATTTAACACACCGTATCCATTAGTGAATTTCACTTTCCATTCACTATCCATTTATACGAAGAATGATTTTCCAAAACAATGTTTCCCCAATTCTATCGAATGGAAGCGGTCGTGTCCATTGCGCTACTCGACATTCCAAATGTGTACATGACACAAGAAACAGTAAGACGTGTAAAGTTTATCGGAGCACAAGATCACGCGTGATCTGCTACGTGGCCCTTCTTCGTGGCATCGTTGTTGCCTTTATCACCGATCAGTAATTTCCGTTTGGTGCAAGCGCGGCGGGAATGCGGAATGCACATTTGGAGACATACTTGTTCCAAGACGATGCTTACGACATTACATTAACACGTGCTGCACGCATACCCGTATAGTAAATTATTGCATATGAAATGGCCGATTTCTCAAGCGTGCGAAATCTTTCAGAATCCAGTGGTTTTATGTGCGTAACAGCAAATAGCGCATACTGTACACCATACTATACATACATATCAAGTAATGAATAAGAATGGTAGATTTACAATGTATTAATAATCCGTCATAGAAATTCCGTTCTTTTATTTTTTATCTCCAGCCCGTTTATTTAAGCGACGCAAGAGAATTCGTACCTTTTCCCTAGGAATAATATACCCGCAATATACATATACACGTATACATAGAAACTTTGTCCTTAAATTGAGTTAAGCAGGCTCAGAAAACTTCTTTGTTGGTCAAATATAATTTGCAAACAAATCGATTGCTAATAACAAATACGATACCTACGCTCGAAGCAGACTAAACGTCATTCCGAAGGGGGCCTTCCTACTTAAACAATTATGCATATATATTATCATAATGCATATATATTACGTACTTCCACAAGAATGATCATGATTTTATTCGGCCCACTTCGACCCAAACGAGAATTTCGTCGAAATCGGATATTTTAATGTTCAACGCAGTGGACGACTCACGAGTTTCTACTAAAAGCATCTGGCTGTTCTGTTACCCCGATAAGGACGAACTGCGGATATCCTCGGCGCGTGCGTGTTCATAAATTCGTCGACGGCCTTTCACGGAAACGAACGATAACGAAATATGTATCACGTCTTCAGCCGAACCATTCACGGGACTGATCGTTCAGCTTTTCCTTCGCAGAATTTTCGCACGAGTGAGCAACCATTGACCGGGTCGACTAGCCCTTGGTACGACGTGATCCATGATGGTTGGGTCGCAGCGTTTCAGATTCCATTCATTTTTCGTTTTTCTCCTTGCAAACCATTAGTCACTGTTTATACGTGATAAGCTGGGAAATGTGTTCCGATTGAAAACTTCAACACCCCTGGTTGGTGAGTAGCAGAAGGTTCACGGCTGTGATTTTGAAACCGGTCGAAGGGTTGGCTAGATGCGAGTGGTTGTTTCGAAAGGAAAGCAAGATTTGCTGAATTCCCGTGCGCACCATTACTTAGAACAATAATAATAACTTTGTTCTCTTTTCAAGTTTTTATATTGGGTGAGATTTAGTTATTACTTGGGGAGGATGTTGAAATTCGTTTCATAAATAAATTAGGAAGGTTTAAAAAGAAAGAACAAGTCGTTGGAAGCCAACGATTCATTGTAACAGAAAAATTAGATTCTATAATATATTAGTGTATAACATTGTGCCAGCTGTTATCCCCTATCACAAATTTCAGCTTTGCAACAAATTCCACGCGGTTACTAGCCGCATAGCGATCGACGTGCTCGTACTTTTAAAATTAAAACTCTCGAATAATTCTGTTCTGTAATTTGTAAACTGCATTTTTTCTGGAGAGCTTAAAACGTTTTGCATATTTTCTTACCGCATATTCAGTTTAATATATTGGAAACTAAATTAGAAAAGTAAAATATTACTATTCTCTCGATAATTGCATTTTTATTTTTCTACCCATTCAGATATTTACAGCGGATGTATAACGTGTCGTGAATTAAAAATAAATTTTGAATAATAATTGTTATATTTGGCTGCCGACCCTGCGATTAAAAATCACATTTAATTTTACGTTAGACGCGAGGAATTGTGCGAATTCTCTTCATTTGAATGTATACCACGTGTTACATCATAATGCAACGAATAAAAAATTTACCATTTAGTTAGCGCAATATTAATGCACAGCTGTAGCATCGAAAGCAAATGGATCATTTGCGTCTCACCGTCGTTAATTTGTATATGTATACATAATCCCCATTTCCCTGAAAGCGCAAAACAAAGACAATCATTAGTCACTATTATTCGAATTGATTTTTTATTATATACATAATATAAAATTTTGTTTTTTAAATTAATACAGCTCGGTATTGAACAAATTCGGCAATGGCGGTTTCCTTCAGATCTTTGTAGCGGGACTACGTGACAAGACGCGATACGCAATTATTGGTGTCGCAATAAAATGGGACAGGGACGCATGGAATACGGGTAATTGTATGTAAGAAGGGAAAACACGAGTAGAATGCGAAATTCCTTCTCCGACCCCTGGAAAGAAGAATAGATTGTAGTTTTCTGCTGGTTACTATAGAAATTCGTTCCGCGGAATTGGAAAACGTTTTGTCACTTGTCGTTTCGCATGGCCCATGCGATTTCCAGTCGTTCACGGTAAACTTAAACCGGGGAAAATTGATATCGCGAAATCTTTATCGACTTCCGAATCAATTTGACGAATGGAATGGCTCGTTCTATTTATTTTGCACGGAATTATGAGGCAGTCTTTCGATCAGAAATATTCTCTCTAGTTAAAGATCTGAAAACTCCATGGAAGTTTTAACCGTATAGAGATTAAGCTGTTTGGAAAGGAAATCGTGTTCCGAAATAACAGCGACAGAAGACAAGAATTAAGTGTATGTAATGAAATATAGTAATGCGAAGAGAAATAGTTAAAATAAATTGATTGAGAATAATAGCGGCAGGAATTATATTATACTTTTTGCTTATATTGCTATTTGCTATTTGCTATTTGCTCTCATGCAATTCTTTGAACCAGATTTGCTAGCATTTCAAACAGACAGACACGTGAAATAAAGCAAATGAAATACGATTTTAATTGAATATGTGCGTGGAAAAAGAGAGGAGAGAAACGAAAATATCGCTCGATCGATGAAATTAGTTGTCCGGTTTGAAGGGAAACCATTTTTGAAGTGGTCAATCGGGATTAGCGCGAAATTACAGAAGCTTTCCAAGTTACAACGGTGAAAATGATGGTCAGATGGTAAGTGTCTTTTAGACTTTATTAATATTGTCAGAGTTGAATCATTTTTTAATGCCCACGAATGACCAGGCCCTATAATTTTCTTGTTTTCGTCCTTGTTTAATTGTTATACTAATAAATGTTAACTAATTTAGTTAACATTTCGCCCTTTGAAACGTTGGCTGGTTTCTAAAGTAAGGAAACGAACGTAAACGCGGAGAAGCTTATCACACGGTAGTTTTATTAGATTGTTTCATGAAATATTCGTTAACCTTCGAAATTCCTGTGTCGTGTGTCGCCCGAGGAATGCAATTTCATCTACCCTGCTAGGGGCAGCGTTGTTGAACGTACCCAAAGAAAACTGGTAGGATGTGGATGGATTTAATGAGACAAGCTCTTGATTATCGGTGACAAGATTGGAGGACTTTACTTAATTTTATCGAAAATTCAACGACTGACGTGGAACCAATATTGTAGTATCAATTTTCCGAATAAAAGGGAAAACGATACTACAATATTTTAGCCTCGATCTTTATCGATGGCTGCTTAATATGAACGTGATATTTTTTTATCAACGGAAGAATTAAATGTGTATTACAGAAACCATGCCAAATGAAAATAGCATATTAAAAATGGGAGATCCGATTAATATGATGCGTCAATGATTAGCCCACTTTTCTATTAATGAAATTGCAAAGAAATTTTGGATTATGCGTAATAAGTGGCAAAGCTGATACGAGAATAAATTAATTTGATCCAATTTTATTCGGTAATTTATTCATGTGCAACGAAGTCTGTGTAATACCGAGCAAGTCGACGGTACCGAATTACCATGTA
This sequence comes from Nomada goodeniana, assembly GCA_963969485.1. Taxonomy (NCBI): domain Eukaryota; kingdom Metazoa; phylum Arthropoda; class Insecta; order Hymenoptera; family Apidae; genus Nomada; species Nomada goodeniana. The sequence continues at coordinate 8,376,934 of OZ018305.1, read as the reverse complement.
TTGTTTAGTTTCGCGAGACACAGTTAACGCTCTTGACATTTGCCGAAACACATAAAATGTCTGCATCCACCGGAAGGTGTGAAGCGGCATAGCGTTTATTCTACCGTGCTCCCCTTAATTAAAAAATCTCCTCCTTCCTTAACATATAATCGTAATTTACTTTCTCTTTTTTTAAGGAAAAATATCTAATTGTAAATCAACCTGGCCGGTTTAGCGCATCAATTGGATTAGCGTGTCTCAGCTAATTAGTCTATCTAACGCTATAGAATGTATTCAATCGACGATCGTTCTCGTGATATGTCAGCCGACTTGGTATGTACGTAGCAAAGCTTGCCATTAATTAAATGAATCGCGATTGCTTCGTACAATGTCTGCAGAGTGGCCAATAAACGCATTCTGACATGAGCATTTGTTATATGGCAGATCCTCTATCAATCAGCATAATCGGGTGGCAAATCAGTTAGTTAGTCGAATAAATTGAAATCTGTGTAATTAAATCCAGAATAATGACAATAAATTTAGCTTATTGGAACAGTAACTGTATTTATATTCATACAATCTGCGTGTTCCTAAAAAAATGATTCATTTGCAGCTAATTTTCTAGAGAGATAGTATCGATTAGATACAGGTAATTGTATCATCGTTCGCAGATAGATGAACGATGCCCGTTGTTATAATTGGAACGATATTTTCATTATCGCAGATAAAACCAATTAATTTTCGATGACACAACGAAGGTTTAATTACGGCACAGCTGCCCATCATTTTCACACATTACGCACCGATTCATTCTCCCGGGGCCATGAATTCGAGTCAGGAAATTTTGCCGGTTCTTAAATCGTTTCCGTGTACACCGTTTCCTGTGAAAATGAAATGGCATTCGTGCTTCACTCAACAGCGTAATTCGTTTCTGTGATAATTAATTGCCTGAAAATATGAGAAATATGAGAACGGCAGCCGTTTAAAATTTTTACGAAAAATAAGTGCAATAATTATGATGCACTGTTTCGAGCGTAAGGTGACGCAAGGTGACGTCCGATCAAGGATGGTAATCCAACGTGTACTTTGCGATTTAATGGACGGATTGATTGAGTTTGGTGAACTCGTATTTCACTGGCTATAATTGGTTGTGTTTGAGTTTTATTGATTGAGTTCGTCTGCAGTGCTAACTGCAGTGATAACACGCATTCCAAGTTCTAAGTCGTAATTAATAATAGGGTTGTGTAGCTGAGTTCTGAATGAGTTCACAGGTGGTAATTTCTCGTACTGAGTTCTAAGTTGTAATTATAATTCGATTAATACTATATAGTGGTGTAACCAAGTTCTGACCGATTGTGAGTTCTTAGGTGATAATTTTCGTTCTGAGTTCTAAGTGCAATAGTAATTAAAAAATATGCGCTGGCCAATGGGTTTGAAAGGCTCGCGTTCTCCCTTCCATTACACGCTTAGCGCGATGTGTTTTTGGAAGGGGAACAGGCCCAGCTCTGTGTGGGGGTGCACCGCGAGCTGTTCGAAAGGCCCAGAGGGTTGACGCGAGGCCGCCAGATGTGCCTTCGTATGACCGCTCAGAATTCCAGAGTTTTATGACAGGGTAAAAAGAGAAAGTTCTGGATCGCGGCTATAATTCTGTTTAAAGTTTATTATAATTCGGTGCCTTATGAGGACTGGCAGCCAGATGTTTAAAACGTTAGAAATATTCCGAAAAAATAGCATTATCTTGACCGTGTCATAAATCCGATTTAGCCGAATCCTCTGGATTCGCATTGTACCCATCAACATGCACTGCGAACGTTCTTCGCTTATACAGGGTGTTCGAAAAATACCATTCAATATTTATATGGTATTGTATATAGGACACACAGTGCTGAGTGAAAGAGCCTCTGCACACATAGGTCGAAAGGTCAACCGTTTCCCAGATATAAACCATTTTTGTTTGCTAGCATCATTATTCACTTACTACTGGCTCTTCGATATTTACAGAAGATTTTCCACGTGTCCTCCTTCCATTTCAGTACACGCGTGGCATCTTCTTCTTGCAGAGTCGCGAACTCTCTCGAAATTCCACATCTCCGTCGAATTATTTGACAAGCATAGTGAATTCGGTTGCGTAATTCTTCTAACAAAGAAAGGATGGGCAACCCAAAGATTCAGAAACGTATGAACCTTTGCATACAAGTAAAGTATGCAATCCGTAATGCAATCCTATTTCCCGTTCGCGCCATAATTCGGGGTGAAATAAGCATCTCGAAAAAAATTCAGAATGTTCTTTTTCGTGCAATATTTCAAGAACGCTGTGAGCTACTTAACAAAAAATCAGTAGCCGATTCAATTAAGAGTGCCGTGGACTACGAATTTGAAGTAGACCACGATTGGGGCCTTGATTTTGATAATAATCCTTCAGAACCTCGCGATGTGTGTGTTACTGTTAGATTCATGCACAGGACATACATTGCCCTCGAGAGTTACAAAACCTCATCCCAAATAGCAGGCAAATTTGAATTTTATGTATACAAAAAAAAAACCACTGATTTGATGCAACCTTCAGATGTATTTACATTTCGTATATGAAAAACTTTTGTTCGAAGTTTTTCTGACGTCGTCTTATTGTACAAGTATGAGGTGGATCTCCGTTTGCGTAATAATGTAATAAAATTACAACCATTAACGCATAATCAGCTTTCGTCCTCTAGATTACAAAATTTATTGAAATATGCTTGGTATAAAAAGTAACCCGGTCAATTACTGTTATTTTTAAGAAGAAGGAAGTACTCCGCCATGTTATGTAGGCGGCCAGTCTGCATTTGTACATTGTGCATGGCGCAAAAAATATTTGTGCTTTAAACACTTTTTCGAAGAATAACATTATTGTAACACTTACGTAGTGTAAATACAAGGGGTTAACGTAACTTGGATCCAGTTTATGCAGTGTGTGTATGATTTTCATTAGAGGAATTTTAATACGTACATAAAAGTTTGTAAATCGATAATCAAAAATAAACGTTGCTGCCAAACCCAATGCTTGTGCGCATAATAAATTATGTACACAATTTAGTACAATTAGTATAATTCAATTGTTTTAAATAATTTGCATGAATTGCCGCAGCCCCGCAACAGCTCGCGATCAGCGTTGTACGCTGCACCCTTCGATTTCGTGTGTTCAAAAATGTTGTTCTATCAATTCATTTATATGATTGTGAAGAAATCTTCGAAGGCTATCTCTGTATTTAAGAGCAAAGGAGAAGAGTTCAAAAAATCAGGGGTGGTGTGGGTACATTTTGAAAAAAAAACAAAAGTGTTGAACATTTCTAACATCCGTATTATAGAGCATAAAGACCCATTCAACTTTTAATTGTACTTTTTTCCTGTATCTTAAACAGTTTCTTAATTATTCACGACAATATGAAAAGTCAAGATTTCTTTGGAGGGGTGTTTTCACCACCAGGACCGTTTTTAGCAGAAAGCAAAACTTATTCCGTTGTTAGCATAATATGAACTACATTTGTGCAAAGTTTCAAATTCTTCTGAATTTTCGAGTTGTCGAACTACCCTTGTGAGTACAGTCTGTCCTATATACCATATAAATATTGAATGGTTTTTTTCGAACATTCTGTATATGTACGAAACAATTGGTTTTCATTTGATTTACAGCTGCAGTTTTAATACAACTTATATTTGTTATTTCAATCTTCAATCGTTTGACCTTTTCCATTTTTTCATTTTTCTATAGTTTATAATTAAAATAAATTATTTTTTTAAACTCTCCAATTTAGAGATTTCCTTCCATTTATATTTCCGTTATTCTTCGTAATTTATTTAGTCTCTAAGTTTTTCTTTTTTTTTTTATCGATATTGACCCCCAATTTTTTATTTTTCATTTTTTCTGTTTTTGTTTTAGTTAAACCGTGGGCAAATTGACGTATAAGCTGAAAGTACCCGCGTAAGACGTAAGGGTTTTCTGATCATTTTGAAGGACATAAATCTTATTTTCCAAGATACTCTGGGAATATTTTAGGATAAATCGTTCATGCGATGCGAAGCGCAAAATGAGTTTTGTGTGGCGCATTGTGGAAATGATACAGTGATTTTATGCTAGGCCGGTTTACTTGTTAAATAAACACACGCATGCGTGTCCTGCTATTCGTCAATTATATTGAAGTACAACGACGTGTGAATTTTTGTAGAAAATTTAAAGCAATGTTAGTAATTTGTAACATTTTTAAATTCGAACTGCGTAATTGTCTAGTTCTGTGTTTGAAAAGGAATACGATTGACGGACAATATAAGAATTTCCATGCACCGTTTGGTGCTCCAAAAATTTTGTTATTAGAGTAGGACATCGTTTATCGGTACCTCGTTCATGTGAACAAGTTAATGCTCAGCGTCTGTTATACGAACTCGTGGGAGATTAAGGAGAAGCGGTTGCCTAGAAACGGCATAATCAGCTTCAGTTTTTCGCATGCTACCTTACATTATTCGGACTAATAAGAACCTCTATTATCGGAACTGCTCGGTTATACGAAGTGCCTTGTCCCCCAACATGTTCGGATAAATGAGGTTCTACTGTATTGTACAATGTTTTATCATCTTCAACTAGATCAGAAATTTCTATTCTAGATAGAAAAATATTTATACTGTTGCAAATCAATTTCATTCTGCACAACTAACAATAAGTTACGGTTTATCAAGCAGCGCATAATTAACGCGTATCGTGTTTGTAAGCAATGTCTACACAGCATTTCAAAGTTACTGAGTTCAAGAAAAAATACACAGAAGACTTTGAAGAAACGACATTTTATTTTATAAACTAGGTACAAAATACTTGAAACTAAAGACCTCCCTGCCGCGTGCATAGCTGTGCAAACTCTATGTGCCCGAAACCTAAGCCTTAAATGACAAAATTTTGTTCCATATTTTGTTCATATTTTTTCATAAGGAATCACCTCGGGCCCGCTGGTACATATTATTCGGGCGCATCCTCTATAGAGTACGCTTGGAGGTAATTTGGTGCATTTGCAGCGGAAATATATAATACTCACTGTATACATTATATATTTAAAATAATTTTATTTTACTATTACTATTCCCGATATAATTAAACAATAAAGTTGCCATGTCGCCGATAATAAAGTTCTCCGATTGTGTACCACCTTACGGTGTACATTCAGCCACCATAGGATCATAGGAGTTGTTAATAATAAGGAATAATTAATTTCTTTTATTGATCAATTATTCAACCTATTTTATAAAGTAAAAATTGCAAATTACATAAAGTATGTACGTAGTTGAACATTAATATCGCCTTTTATAATCTGTCGGCAACGTAGTCAGTGGCATGGAAACGATACAGGGTCTCTAGAACCCCCACATCAGCGAAAAAAGGATGTGGTGTCATCTCGTATTTGCGGCTTCCCGGGCAATTCACTGCTCCTTCAAAATCAACTTTCTGGATTACATTGTTGACTTAAACAACTGCGTTTTTCTCGGCTTGCAATGAGCATTTCTCATCCAGACTGATCTCAAATTAAAGCTGCGAACCATAGGTATCTTGTCCAACAGATTTAAGAATGGACGTTGTGGTTTAAAAGTAACGAACAAGTAAAGGATCGGCAAAAATGCACTTTGGCTCACTTCAATTGCCTAGGCTTGATTATTTATTAATTTATCATATCTCGAATGAACGAAAATGGAATAAGCTACATAGAAAAAACTGCGAAGTATAGTGTCCCGGTGCTACACCCACTTGGAAGTAATGCTAATTTTAATTGCTTAATTGTTTATAACAAATGAATTTCACGTAGAATAATGTTCACACCTATTGGAGATGGTAGCTTATACTTCTAACTTTAATTTATGTCTTCCGATCATTGATGTAGCACACCGGCAAGTGGAAGTAATCGCATTGGTTTATAATTTCTTTAAACAAATTCAATTATTTCGCGTTCTACTGTGCCGCCTTAGATCAACGACGTCTCAAATTAAAACTCTCGATTCAATAAGGAACAATCTGTTTCGCTTTCAGAACAGCCCCCGTCAATGGTTGCTGTGAAATTCTGATAGAAAGCAAACAGTGCAGGTAGCATTCGTAAATCGTTTATTGTCATGGTGCGGCACCCGTTACTTTCGTTTTAAGCATTCCATCGTTAATCTACCGCCTCCGGAAGTCGAGATAATTGCAATGACTCGGTGTGTATTTTCGCCGATTTTTTAATCGTTTATATATTTTAAACCAGAAATGCCGCATTTTTTAAAGGTGGTAAATATAGCTATGGTTTGTAGCTTCAATTTGAGACCAGTCTGGTACAAAAATACCCACCAGAAGCCGAGACAAACGCAATCCAGAAAGTTGGTTTGGAAGGTGCACAAAGCTGCCCGAGGTGCGGCAAACGCGAGATGGCGCCACGTACTATATTTCGCTGTTTGTGGGACTGTAGACCGCCAGTCCGTTCCTATGTCACTCACTACGTTACTAACAGATTATAGAAAGCGATATTAACGCTCATCTACGTACTGTTTATATATTTTTATAAAATTTTATTTTTATAAAATAGATTGAATAAATGTTCAATACATGAATGTAACCATTTTTTATTATTAACAATTCCTATGATCCCACAGTGGCTGAATGTACGGATAACGCGATTAACCGGCCCGGCGCGCCAAAATTCGGAAAATTCATTTGGGAATTTAGAAAAAAAAGATGGTGTCAATGTAATCTAGAATAATCATACATTAATATTCCAGAATATTAAAACATTAAACCCACTGGTTCAATGTTTACAGAGCGGTCAAGGTACCACTTCTATCAAACAATTTTTTTAGAATTGATCCAGCACATTTCATTAGTCAACAGAAATGCTCTGCAATGTTATTAAAATGCATTTAAGTTCCACAATCATGATGGATTTAGCAGCGCAAAGCATTTATTTTACCTTAAATAACATTAAGTTATTAATAACTTTTTTGTATTAGTGTAAATCGAAGTTGTAGTGAAGCAATTAATTCTTAGCAAAAACTGGGTTTATGTTATGATTCATCAGTCATGGAAAATATGCTCCACGCGGCTGCACGCGACTCCACGCGCTAAAATTAAGTGTACGGAAAGTAGAGACTTTAACCTTTCGTTTAAAAACAAAGTTCTACGTGCAAAAATTTGCAAAAGTATGCTAACCGACAAAACCTAACTTTAGCGGTGACGGCCGACCATGAGCACTTACCCTTAGCTTCTCCGCTTTTGACGCGCCCAGACATGTGCATAAACTTGGATATAATGAAGTAAACTATAATGAAATGAAATGAATTATGTATTTATTCTATTCTATATTTAAGTGCAATACGAATTAATTAGTCATCTTTTTATGTTATTTATATTTTCAGTAAAAAATAATAACTTCGACGCAAAAATAATTTGTTTTTTTATTAATAAAATAGTCATATAAGCCGAAAAACGCAAAAAAATAATTTTATTCGGCGGTACGGCAGCTTTGTTGTTTTATTATCCCGGGAATGGCTTATTTAAAAGACACGAATATGTAGTGTTTTGAAAATGATTCGTTGACACGTTTAAGAATGCCTAAAAAAAAAAAAAATAGGGTCCCATTTGAAAACTTAAACTTGATGTTTATAGGGCATTTGCCCGAATCATTTTTTCGTATCTTTTATTGTTCAAGATATTTTACTGCTCTCGCTTAAACCGTACACACTGTACCATGGAATGCTATAACTATTTAGAATCCATATTAAATGAAACGGAAATAATAATGGAACAGTCGGAAACGGGGTGAATAATAATGTCGTAGAATTACTTTTCACTGCATGTGACTTCAACTCAAAATCGGTTTGAAGGAATTTTGGAAAATACAGAAAAACGATCTTAATTCTATTACAATAATCACTAACCACACATGACAATATTAAAGAATTAATCCTTCGCTACAAGTAGAACCTTACACACATTTAATATCGCATAAAAATGACCAAAAAATTTCCATCCATCTCTAAATCTTTCTAACCATCTAAAAAAAAAGATTTCTTCATCTAGGTAAATACCATAATTGAACTTACAGGTAACGTGTCAGGATGAGGAGAGTGGCCAGCGAATGCCTAAAACAGTTTTCCTCGCCCTGTTGCGCCATCCGGAAATCAGTTCGAACTTGGCCGCCTACTCCAGAACAGCAAGATTGACGCCAGATGCAAAAGGTCACAACGACATGTCACATTTGAGGTCCTTGACCGACGATGGCGAAGAGACGGAGATTTGCGTTCCTGGTCGCGTTTACTCGCAACTTTTGAAGGAACCAGTTGCTCGTGGCGATCCATCGATTGTCAGCGTCATCCTCAATGGAAGGGCACAGAAGTTACCCGACTTTCTGGGACGTATGCTGGACGATGGCGACGACCTGATCGCGGGAGAACTTCAGCCTGAATATCAGAAAAGGAGTATCTCAACGTTGGCCAAGAACGACGATCTACCGACTAGTATCCGCGATCGTACTGACGGGAATGAGGACGACGAAGAGAAGAGATCTGCCATGCCAAGGTATACAATTACATTTCTTTTACATTTTATTTGATTGCAGTAGAGTAAATCGAAAATTAAATAAAAGTAACTAAATAAAACGTGTTTCCCACCCCTCTACACGAACTACAAAGCTCGATTGCCTCGTCGATCCGAGCACGGCAGCGCGATGCCAATTTGAGATAGGTGCACATGTGTATACAGTATATCATATATTGTTATCATGTACTGTTGGTCAACGTGGAAATGGTTGAACGGACCCCAGGCAACGGATGGAGGCAGCCGAATTTAAATGCCATTTTTTTTCGTTACATTCTGGACTCACTATACACGATTCATAAATCCGTATTGGTGCGCCTGTAAATTATTGCAATGTATCAAGGGGACTAAATCAATGGGATCATTTTTCAACCCTTCTTCCCAAACAGCGAGCAATCCGACTACTTCATCCCCAATGGCCGCGCAGATCTCGAAGCCATTGCAGAACGTTTCTCAATGGACAAACGAAACGTGGGCAGTCTGGCGCGAGATTTCGCCCTGCCACCGGGCAGACGAAACATAGCGTCCCTGATTCGCGAGTACGGTCAAAGCACGAGCAACAGGGATCGCGTGTTACCGCCTGCCGGAAAGAGGAACGTGGCTTCCTTGGCCAGGACGTTTACTCTACCTCAGAGCGGAAAGAGAAACGTGGCATCGGTAGCCAGAGAATATGGACTGCCTTATGGGAAACGGTACCTGGGTTCCTTGGCCAGAATAGGTGATGTACCTGCCCGTGATCAGAGAAGCGTCTCTTCTCTGGCTAGAAACTCTGTTTGGCCTGTGTCGTTGAAGAGAGGAAGTTCTTTACCCGGAAGCGTGATCCTGCGAACCCTTTCTCGTAACGGGAAGTCGTTGCACGGGAGTTTGGACGCGTGGAGGGATATGCTGGCCCCCCAGGAGTTGGCTGATTTGGAACAGAGCCAGAAGAATGATTACGAGTCTGTCGAAGGGAAGCAGCGGGACTCTTTGGCGAACGTTGACACGAAGTATAGCAGACAAAAGAAACAGATAGGATTTTCCGACGAATATCCGTTACCTGTGATGCAGAACTCGAATGTATTCGATTATGAGGAGCTGATGGAGACGCTTAGGGAGCAGTATCCGAACACGGAGAAGAGGTTCATGGGTGAGTGTGAATTTTTTGCTATTTTCTTAACGGAGTGGTGCGAAGTTTGGGAACCTTTTGGGTATTATTCAGTGGAAGAAAAACATCCAAGGCATTCCCCGCCATCTATTCATCCTAATCACTCTTGTAGTCCGATATAAGATCACTTCAATCTGTTTGTACGAAATCGTTTCGTGTCCCTAAATCAGCGAACGTGTCAACCACGTAGCTGACCCGAAAAATTCTTGATCGAGGGTAAATTCAGCGCTGTCTGTAAATGTTAGAAACAGGTTCTGCACCGGAGATGCAGCCGCAGGTAGACCAGTTCGGCTACCCGGAAACGTTTCAAACGAGTAAAAGACACATAGCGGCCCTGGCACGTCTCGGTTGGCTTCCATCAGTGAGAGCCGCGCGATTTTCACGATCGCCTCGCTATCTGATTGGCAGGTCAGGCCATTAGGTTCTCACCTGCTTCAGCCTTCTCCCTGCGACACCTTTATGTGTATCTATCTTTCTTTTTTCTCCTCCACTCTTTGTGCTGACCATCATCCCCCTTTCATCGCAAGAGAAAAAAAAGAAAGAAAGAAAAGAAACGAAAATATAGTGGAACCATAGATGGATCGTCAGAAAAGTTTCGTCGAGAGCGGAGAATTTCGAGTAATCGGAGTGAAACCATCCTCTAGTTCGCCATTTTAAGACAAACGTTCACCAAAGTGACACCCGCTACTCTACTTCTTCTTCTTCTTTTTCTACGTGGATCGTTCACGGTAGTTAGCAACATATGTGTCTCAATGTAATGAATCTGCGGTTTTAGTGCGCTAATGTTATAGATGTTTTAGATTGGCCGTGTTACAGGGGTAGTTCTAGCAAGAATGTCTATAGGTAGTCCTAGAAAATAGTTGTAGAGATGTTCAATTTATTACTGTTGTTGTACTTATACGATGGCTAGTTTTACAGGGTTGTCTGGCTGAAGTTATTGTTCTAATTGTGTTTCCTTTTTGCCATTTAAAATCTAGTCAAGGGGGACGCGTGAGTATGGTACATTTGAATTGTAATTAATGTATTCGTTTCGATGGAAACGAGGAAAACTATATGTTCCTTAATATTTATGTAAAGTTCAGGATTTTATAGACTTTGTGTATCTGAGGAAGAAAATATGCTACTAGTTATTTTCTATTGCTACATTTAACATTTTCTTCTTTACATATATTTAATGGGATTGCGACTATCCTGCAGGCTATACCGTGCTAGTTTTTTTTATTCAGGCAGGCAATGTTTTATTGGGCATAAAAGGAACTGCTTGGTGTCTAATAATTTTGTAAGCTTCATTAAGCTTTATCATATTAATTGTATTAGAGTTAGGGAATACTCAAGATTACACACGGATAAACAGTTTTGCGTTACGAAAATTCAATTTTACAATTAAAACATTGCGCTGCCGTTAAATGTTAAGTAGCTAAGTGTTAAATATTAGATAGACGCGGTGCTGTCAGAATTCTACATTTATGAGGATAACTTTTCTGTTACACATTCTCGATGTTTCATACGCCTACATCTTCAAAATTTTGTATGCAGTAATTGTTCTGATTTATAGGAAACACAAATTATCATGCAAACACGGCAGTAGAATAGTACTGTGTTTATTCCTCTTCGCATATATGGCAGTATATATGCTTAGCGATATCAATGTTTAGGCGTTGCTGTAGCGTAATAATGATAATGATACGCTGATTATATTAACACTAGAACTACCAAAAATCGTCACTAACTAGAGGATATATTAATGCGTGATCTGATACGCGTGTGAATTATATATTTTAGGGAGAATCCCGCAGATGGGACCCCGACCTACTACTCCTCCAACTCGTCAACAAGGTCGCTAAAGCCGAACTTCAACCCACGGACACATTATATTCAAGCCTGGCACGGGAATTGTCGAAACGGCTGCAGAATGTTTCATTCCTTACCGACTACGAATAACTATTATCATCGAAAACTTCCTAACTCGTTGCGATTCAAATCTTTTTAAACAATTCTGACCGTAACAAGAAACACTATTCTCCTAACTATTTTACTACAAAGTGAATATCTAAAAATTAGTATTATCGATGCTTTTGCTCGGGCATCTCTGCGGTTGAATTGTTATCGTATCGTAACAGGCTTGCCCTGATAAATTGATTTTGCCTAGGGAATTTGATTTCCTTTCTCTTGCCAACAATCGATACGAAGTTATGTTTTAGAAAATCAATGCTGGCGTTTTATATTTTATGTTACCTGTAGAAGGCAAGAAAGCTGTCCGATACGCTATGTTAACGAAGTACTTATTTCTTACAAAAAAGATGATTGAATATAAAGGAAAAAGCTGGTGAAAATTGGAAATATTTACGAGACTTGAACGAAGGAAATGAAATTTGAGAATTACTTGCGGCCAAGTTGGTACTTGTAATTGGTACTATGTCTTATAATTATAGCGCGCAATGTTTAAAAAGCTTTTGGTGTTTTCGCATTTGTGTAAAGCTTAACTCATAACGTAGAATCGTAGAACGTCGATTAACTCTAATGTTATTAACTACAAAAGGGTCTATGTTACCAAATTTTCGTCGCTAGTGTGTTGGAGATTTTATAAGGTGAATTATTTACGCTTTCTATCGATATACAATCTAACACATACTATTTTATATATATATATATATATATATATATATATATATATATATATATATATATATGTAAACGTAACGAGTTTATACTACATTTAGTTTACTAACTTAATATCTTAATATCTTAAGCGTACACTTAAGGGAAAATGGCAGTAAATGCGAGATTCATTAACTAATGCTGAGCGACGTTTTATTTTAATGTATTATCATATTGATTCGAAACTCAGATTTCAATAATTAATTAAAAAAAAAAAAAAAAAAAAAAATTAAATATGATTGCGAAATGTCGCTCGAACAGTATTAACTTGATCCCGAGCTTTGACTTTGATGTTAATTTTTGGATTCTTTTAACTTGATGTAAACACGCGAAGCACTTCGAATGGTCTCGCGCGAGCTCTATTAACATTAAGAAACTACACGGAAACCATTATTCTCTGTACTTAATATAATTAGACTATAGCCGACGACAATAACATCGTATTAAGGACAATAATGTTAATAATTCTGCAACAACGTTCGAACGTGCCCTGGCAAAATAGAAAAAATGAAGAACAGTAAACATTTGTTTTGCAGTGTCAAACGTATTTGGAACGTTTGGAACAATTTCTACGTGGACCTTTCTTGTTCAATTACGTGTCAGTAAAAAAAAAACAATTCCTTTCGACAAGATCAACCTGTGCGTAGTCTTAATTTCTATTAACACAGTTTGTTTACTTTGGTAAAACGTAATAATAATTCGACGTTACTTTCGCCTTGCAGGTACAGATGTATTCGTACCGCGATAAGGAAAATGAATTCCCAGATAGGATCATTCGGTAGCCTGAAACATTTCTGTATCCGGGATTAAGGGAATCATTCTTTCGATCGGGAGATGTTCGCCGAAACGACGGTCGTTCGAGCGAAACATTCGACGAGATTTCTGTGAACCGTGTTTCGAGATACGAACAGACGTAGTTATTACGATTGTTGTAGGACAAAGAAAAAGCGACGAGGTGCCGTGGAGCGATATTCGACGTATAGCTGTAGTCGGTGTAAGTCTTCTAGTGCTCAGGGCGTGCAGGCCCGATAGTAATAAACGCGAGGCTCAGCTTTCTTTTGTCCATGATACATGTTTCAGTACTAATAGATAGATCATTGTGTAATACCAGTACGTTAGCGTGTATGGGCCGCGCGTTCAGAAAGGGTTTGTTGCAAATTCGCGTCGATCGATATCATAGATTTTCTCACCGATTCGATCGCCTTTGTATTCCACAGAGGTGTACCTATGTGTTTGGCTAGACAATAATGATTATACGAGATGACAATAAAGCGATAATAATAAATGGTGAAATAAAAAACCTTGTTTTGTCATATCATCACTTTCAGGCTGCTTATTCGATACTTTCCCTGTAGTCTGTAGAGATTTTATTTCAGAAATGTTCCTAGTTTTATATAGGAAGTAGAATGGGAGGGTTATCATTGAAAATACATTTAATAGAAGTCAATAAAATATTTTCTTTATAGATCTATAAAAAATATCTCCTTACATTAGTCTTATTGGTAATATAAAAAATATAATAAATATTTACATTAGTTTATTTACAAAAATAGACAATTTAGCGACGATCTTTTTTTCTATACAAGCATTAACTTCCTATTATATTAATAGTCTTCTTCTACTTAATTAATGAGCAATTGCATCCTTCCACCTACGAATTTCTAATCTCATTTACGTCATACTCCCTTACCAATTTACACAAAGAAATTACACAAAAGTTCATTATAAAACTGTGGAAAATGAAGCCGACATTAAATACAAAATATTGATCCACTAAATAAACGAATTAATAGTTTAATAAGCAATGTCCCTCTATATTCCGCAGCGTTATTTTTATTATCACTAAAGGAATTCCCTGAAGTCGGTATAGTGGAGAGACACGTACGATGAAAGATGAAGAATCCAGAAATTGTCCGGGAGAAACGAATTCATCGCGCAGCAACGTACCATCGATCGGTCGGTACTGACTTCCACTAATGCCCGTGCAATCATCGTCCGTTAAAATATGCCGCCCACGCTTCGATGATAGTTCAGTTGAGCGTGTTGGGAATAATCGTAGCCCTGATCGTACCAATCCGCCGCCGATGCAGAATTTCCGGTACCAGAAGACGGTGTAGCAGCATGACTCGCGTGCGAGGAATGCTGATGACTCGGATGACTCGACGTGTATTCACTTTGGAAGTGATTGAACTGTCCCCAGCCGAGTTGGGCCCTGGACCAGTCTGTGCTTCCTGTAATTGGGTCATCGAGATTTGCTCGTTATTTCTCCCCGACAAATGAACGTTGCGACGCAGGATGAGAATAGGTAAAAAAAAACATTGCTCCAACCAAGAAAGGAAATATCGAAATATCGCTAAACAACGGCCAATTACGAACTCTTTATTAAGTGAACCTATAACAAGCGGAAACGTTCGAATAAATAAAACAACTCACCTGGATTATGAGAGAGTGTTACTGGTGCCCCATGAGCCGCCGGAGGATGAATCGTGGGTACTTGTCCAATTTGCATTGCGTGTCCCTGCAAGGAGCTCAGGTGTCCGGTAATCGACACTGCGTGCCCTGGATGGTTACTGCCGATCGTTGAAGGCACCTGGGATACAGACGTTGTGCTTGTCATTTGTGCAGCGGTACCGGGCACCTGGTGAACACCAGCACTGGGCTGTGGCAGGGTTGTTGGACTGTGGTGCAACGTGGTTGGTGCCTGAGGTATTCCGCTTGGCATTTGAGGTACCTGAGGTATCTGGCCGAGCTCGTGGCCTGTATATTGGCAGGGGGTTAATGGTAAGCCTGCTACCGAGTGAGCAATGCTGCCGGCGTGTTTCCGTAGGCGTGCTCTGCGATTGCTGAACCACACCTGAAACAGGTCACAATGTTTTGGTTGGAACATCGAACGCTGAAACGATGATTCTGGATGGAGGGGGACCAATAAATATTGCAGGTAACCCTCCTATAACACGGTAGATAGGTTCCTAGAAAATGCCGTGTTAAGGGGGCCAACTCATGTAACTGATACAAAAAATCGAATTTTTTTTTCATAAATCAACAGTTCTTTATGTTTAGCATACTATTCACAAAGTTTTATAGGTAAATAGGTAAATTAAACGTGTAACAAGTACCTACTACCGTACCGTCCGCTCGCAGCTATGCGAGCAAGCAGTTGGAACACGCAGTCCGTTCGCGGCGCTATACTTTTTTTACAGACTGGAACGTAGCGAAAACACTAATGGACCAATTGACTTGAATCAAAGTGGATTTTGAAGGTAAATAAATTCTCTTCTAGTTATACCTAACTATACATTAAAAAAATGCGCATCGTTCATCTGAATTATATGAAATGAATTTTCTGTTTGCTTTCCGCAGTAATTTTGCAATAAAAAAGTGTACTTTGCTGTAATGATTTTCGAAATCAGGTTTGAATGAAATCGGTTGAATAGTTTTTGGGCTCTCTTTACCGCCAATATGAAAAGTACAGGTTTCGGGAAAACGCGTTTAAAGTTTCGAAGACTGCCGAGTGCCGAGTGGACATCAGTGACGCTATTCGACGCAGTGAATAGGGCTCGAATTTCCCTCTACAACTTCAGGATTATATGTTTATATAAGAAATTTTCGATTTTTTGATGATTCTAATTGAGTGTCCCCCCTTAAGTGAAACCGTGTTGTACGAGGCCCAGTGCCAATACATAAAGGGGGCGCAGACAAAGGACCTGAGAATGGC
The DNA here is from genome assembly GCA_963969485.1 of Nomada goodeniana. Classification (NCBI taxonomy): domain Eukaryota; kingdom Metazoa; phylum Arthropoda; class Insecta; order Hymenoptera; family Apidae; genus Nomada; species Nomada goodeniana. Next base: position 8,360,863 of record OZ018305.1, on the reverse strand, counting down.
TTAGCGCGGGGATTCGACAGTCTATTGTCTTCCGTCGAAAAGTGAACAAATTTAAACAAAATTAAACAAACAAAATTTGTAGGTATACATACATATATAAAACCGCGTAGCAAATAACCGTACTATGCGAGGGTTTCCGCAAATTTCTGATCGTGTTAGGGAGAAATCGTGTTGCTGAATACCGTGGTATAGGAGTGTTACCTGTATCTGTAACCGCTTGCGATTCTAAAGTATACAGATGTTTGCTTACTTTTTCCTTTTTCATACAGAAGCCTGACTTAACCTATTAATTGAGGTACAATTATGTGAAACTAACTAACCAATGAAAGTGGCATTGAAATAGTGGATTACCCATTGGCAAACCTAATATATATCATTTAATCAGATATGGAGTATACGAGTTTGAAATATTGCCAGCCGAATGTATGCGCAGAGTGCGTGCGTGGAACTAGATTGTATTGCACTCACTTGAATTCTTGCTTCCGTAAGGCCAGTCCTCTGAGCCAGTTCCTCCCTGGCATAAACGTCTGGATATTGTGCTCGTTGGAACGCGGTCTCGAGTTGCTCTAGCTGTTCACCAGTGAACGTTGTCCTGCTTCTACGTTGCTTTCGCTTCAAAGGAATGCCTGGCTCGCTTTCCGTGTCGGACTCGTCGCCGCACCGACCTGTGGCCCACCAAATCATTTTGTTATTGAGTTTACCTTGCGTTTACACGGATTCGTTTCAAGCCGCGACGCTCATTCACGGTTGATTAATCTTCCTTTACGACGGTTCATCTATAGAGCCTATTATTGGAAGCAAGTCGATGAAAGTCGTGCCTTTAAACTGTACACTTTTTACCAACTGGCTGTTGAACGATAAATTTCTAATAATGTTTTTCTTCTTTTCCTTTTTTTTTGTCACCCTTCGATGGTGAAACTTATTGATCTCGCTTGGGGGTGAATTATTGTAAGGTGATTGATATTTCTGAGGTTCGATTGCGAAATTATTGTTGGCCGTTAATTGTATCGTTTTGTCTAATTTTATTACAAAATCTAAATGTAATCTAAATGGTAATACTAGGAAAATGAAATTTTTCACGGTATTAATTGGAATATAATGTTATATCTAACTAAATTGGTATTGTTATATCTAACTGAGACTCATACAGAACGAAATAAAATCTTTTCCCAATTGCAAGTCACTTTCTTCATATTAAGTCTCCGATTGTAATTAATAGTAACATTACAAAAGCAATCAAGTGAAATAGCCTTTTAACTCCACTTCGTCCCATTCATTCTCAGAATCATACCAAAGAATAAGACCCCTGCAATCCTCATTATCCGTCAATGGCAACGCAGTCGCGCGAAGCTGCCCCTCCACGAAGCATCCCAGAACGTCCTCCTCTCAATACAAGCAGCCGAAATCCAAAAAAACATTCAACAAATGTCTTTTCTTTCCCCATAGAACACATTTCTTCGATATCCCAACCTATCCAGCAATGTTTATATCCTCTTACTGCACATTGTACTCCACTTAAACAATCCTCAAACATTCCCTTCGTGTTTGCTCGTGCAAATACACGAGCAGCTCGTGCGTCCGTTCCTTTCAATGGCAACAAGAAAAGACAACAATATCCAGCTCTAAAAATAAGCCAATAAAGGATGACCACTGCGATCATTGGAAGAACAGTTTGCCCCTAAGTCGACTACACTCTATTGTCCCATCGGTTGTCCACCATTATCGTTCAATCGAGCGTCCAGAAACGAGGCCTATTGTCGATCGAGGATCGATTCCACGACGTCGACGCATCTTTTTTACAGTTCGTGCGAACGCGTTCGACGTATCGTCCAGGAAAATGGGATCGCGGTCCTGGACACGGTCGATTTCATTTCCGATCGCTGACGCGTCTCGCGTGCTCATTTCACAGGCCGAATACTTGTTATGACAGGGAACTGTTCGCGTCCATTTGACGGGAATTATTTCTACCGTTGTTTGCCTACCTGTGGATCAGTTTCGTCATGTGGAAACAGAGTGGCGTGAAAGCTGCAGGCTGTTTCACTATCGGTGCACGATTGAATCGTTCGAATCACGTGATTTGGGGAAGATGGTCTAGGTGTGGGTATTCAATTTTTCTTTGTTTGCTTGGAGAAGAGGTGGTTCTTGGCAGAGTAATGTTTGACGTAAACTAAAAGAGCTGAAGTTTGTTAATATGAAATGATTCGACCACTGTAATAATTTATACGCCTTAAATAATTTTTAATCGGTTATATAGTAATAACGATTAATACCGGATAGCTTCTCCTTTCTCTGAATCCTGTGTGGACGCCTTGAAATAAAGTATAATAGTATTTTATTTCAACAATACCCTTAATCTTGGATGAGTAATACGTGCTGTACTTTAAAGTAATTATATTGCGATATTTTATTTAATTTAGAATTATTTATATCACCCAAGACATCCTGCCTGACATTTGCTATTTTAATAATGAAATACTCCTAGAAATTTGCCTCCTGACACGTAAGATAATATAACGTCATAATTTGCTACTTCAACAAATAACTTAACTCTTCCATTGTTCAACAAGACTATCCAGTGTAATTAACTAATTTTATCTACATATAAACCTTGTAGATCATATCGTGTAAAACTCGATGACATTAAATACCATTATATAATTATTAAAAATTAGTCCACAAATCTGCATTATATATAATAAATTTATTTATTATATATATAGATAATATAGATAATAAGAATATTATATATATATAGATAATAAATTTAAACCTGCATTATTTACCATCGTATAATAAGAAGGATTACACTTTCGTTGCAATACAACATTCCTTACTACATTCAACAGCATCAGCCACTTATTTTATTGCGGTCGATCTTCTAAGCAAAATATACAAAAGCACAATGGTACCTGTATACGCATTGTGTCATCGAGAAAAGGGAATCCTTTTTACGAAAGCGGCAACGAGTCATGTTTTGGCTGTGGATAGTACAACCTGCTTGAAATCGCTGTCGTGCAATGAACAATACCCTCTTTTCCTGCGGTTTTCACTTTGTGTGCCGGGAAGCGGCCGGGTTTGTCATAGAAGTGTGCAATTTTCCTGTCGAATTCCCAGCGGCAGTGCTTTGAAGTGCCTTCATTTTCGGGAGGCTGTGTCACATTTGTCAAAATTCGATCCTTTTCTCATGGAATGCCTCCAGAAGATTTACTTTAAGATCTGAGCTTCCTGTATCCTCCTTTTAGAATCGGACTGGTATAATATATTTAAGCAGGGCAGGCGGAAATTTGTGCGAAACTTTCATGGATTATACTTTGAATCGTCTACTTTGTGTTTTAACATTTGTTTGTCGCGAATTTTTTATTCAATAATTCTGCTTCGATATTTTTTTTTGTTCTTTTCACAGTCAATTAAAGTCGAATTCTTACAGAATTATTATTATACTCTGCTTAGTATTTTATACGGATTTCGTTTAAAATATAGCGGCGATAGACTCTTATATTACGAGAACGCTTTTTTCTAACTTTTATTGTGCGGCATCAATTTGATTAAAAGTCAATACGAATTACACAAAAAAAAAAAAGTACAATGCATCGCCGACTATTCCCGAGAAAAAAGACAGAAGGAAACGGACATTTCTCATCCACATACGAGCAAAGAATTAAACAAAAGGAACAGGGGGGAGAAAAGGACGAGATATTCGAATGAAAAATCTTCAGTTGAAAAGTCGGACATTTCGATTCCCTCGAAGGCTGTACAAAATCGTCCGGATGATCCCACGAGGGCATCTTTATCATTATTATGTCCAAGAAGTGTCGGCGTGTCACGAGACGTGCAAGACTCGTCCCCGTACCCTCGCAACCACGACGATCCTGGTAGCTTTAATGGGTCGTCGTGAAATATCGACGAACATTTTTCGGGCTGTCCAAGTGGTCCGCGGTGTCCCGCCACGAGGTGACGGGAATTTAAACCGGGTATCCGTCGGCTTTATTGTAAATGCAACTTGTCTCCGAGGCATTCTTCCATTCTTCCGTTTGTCATAAAAGAAATGCGGACGGGACGGCAAAGGTGCCGCCAAAGGGGCCATCGTGGTTCCTCCGTCGCTCGAACGCGGGAAATTTTACTTATCCGACGACCGGTAGCTTTCGATTCGAACCGAGAAACACACATACACTGCACGTATCTGTTCAACCCATTCTCTACGAACAATCAGTGGGACCGTGTAGGTATACAGATTTTTGCAGCGGCAGCGGCAGAACACGATTTTTGTTATTTCTATGATTCCACTGGGATCAAATTTTCATTTCTTAATCACGAAGAAAGGGACGTGCGTTATACTGCATTTATTGCATTGCACGCGCGTATAGGACGACTGGTAAATGTTTTACATAAAAGTTGTCTTATTGCGAGGTCCAAAGGGAAACGTTCATCTCTTTTCGACTGACCAGAACCATCCGAGTCCTGTTTCAGGTGCACGCGGGCGAGCGTGAACTAGAAAGGACAACCGCGTGTGAAGAGTGGAGCTAGAAATCGGCTGTCTTCGCTTAACTGCTAAACTTCTAATGAGAGAACGAGGAGGTGGAGGAAGGCGGGCACCCGATGAAATGCTTTATAAATTGCCTTCTTCATCCCCCCCCCCCTCATTGTTTCCGGCCCTTACCGTTGGTCTCTTGAACATCAATAACTCGTAACTGGACTATTTTTTTCAGGATATCTTGTATCTGAATATTTTTCTCGTGGATGCTAATTAGGTCTCTTCGAAAATCATTTAAAAGATTGGCTTAAACGCAGCGAGAAAATTGTGACCAAGTAAAACAAGTGAATTGTTGATTAGAATTGGGAATATCGGAACTTTGCAATTGATTCATCAATAATGTTTTCAAAGGATACCCGATGGAAAGGGGGTAATCACAAATCACCACAAACGAGTGGCAAGTAAAGTAAGCAGGTCTCGGTCCCCGAGCAAGTGCACTTTGTAAATAAATTAGCTACTTCGAAGCTCTTGGCGCCATGTGGTTTAATAACTTTTCCAATAAAAACGACTAAAATAATACAATGAAATCTCGCAGAAGTTTCGACGATGACAACCCTGTTGCAAGCCGTATAGAAACCCGTCGATATCCACGGAACACGATCAGAAGCTGATTCACGTCGCGACGTTTCGTCGACGCGCGACAAATGCCTAGCCAGTGAATTACCCGTTTCACGCGTTTCACCCGTTTCACCCGTTTCACCCGTTTCATCTCTGACTGGTGGTCGGGTTTGCTCGTTGATAGGCACAATCAATATCGGCTCTCGCAGAGATGAAAAGAGAGGCGATCGGGCTGAATAGAGCGCGTGAAAAGATGCGTGTAATCAATTAGAGAGGGCCCGCGGAGTCGAGAGCAAATATCTCTTTCGAGGCAACGTCATCCTGAAATGTGCTGGTCAGCATCCCCGCTGGGCAAAGTCCTGCACGTTTACATATGGACGAGTCTGTTGCGCCGTGAAACGAAACACGGGCTGCACACGACCTGCTGGGGAATACTTGTAAATGGACAGATACTCGTCACGTGAGCAGCCTCGGATCTCGTTTTATCGATGGGCAAAGCCTGCTTCGACGGTGTACGTATGCTAGCTGCGACGGTGTCGAGTCGGTCTGATTTGTTAAGAGTGAAAGAGACGAACGAAAGAGGTAGAAAGGTGTATATCAACTGCGTTTCGTTTTATTCCGCATCGAATCAGTGTCACGCACAGAAAGGTCGAAACGAGTTGGACGACTGGGAAAATCGTGATGGAGGATTTGGTGTTTCCCTCCCGCAAAAATAGGGGAGGAAGCATATCGCGGTAAGGGCAAACAACGCCGGTTCCTGTCCCGCATCCGTTGTGTCGCATGGAGAGAATCGTCGCTTTCCTGCGCCTCCCTTTTTGCTTTCCGCGTGTCGAATCGTGGCCTGAATGGTGGAAAAGGTGCCGCACCTTCGTAGGTTATAAATCTAGCCGGGCCCACCCTGACCCACCTTTCTCTCTCGCAGCGGTCCTAGGGGGTCTTAGAGCGTGTGTGAGGTCCCCTAAATGGTAACAAATGTCTTCAAAATGCCAACAATGAGCCGCGAAGCGGTTGACACCGGAGAACGCATTTTATTTTCCTGTCAACGCTCCCTCGAGTTCGATGTTAGAGCGGAACACTGCTGTCACGTCCGGCTGGTACACGAATTTTTATTTCTTTAATCTCGCGCGTGGTAATTATCGTCCGGTTGTTCTTACGATTAGTTGCTCCTGCCTGTCTGGAACTTTTTATTTATATTTTGCTCCCCTTTTCCTGCGGGGCATCAGCCTTATTTATTTCAGTAAATCGCTATACTATCAATCGACATTGTAAGCAAAACATAAATTCTACTATTTTAATAGAGACTTTAACGATTTATATAAAATTATATGTACGAAAGGAGATTCGAAGATATCCATGGGAACTGATGGTAGATCGGAGAAAATCGAAGGAAAAATCTCATCGGTTTCCCCAAACGCCGGAGGAAGAGCATGCCGACATAGGACGCCGTAATTTATCTTCCTGTCGGCGTTCTTGCAAGGGATGAAAGAAGAAAACGACGGGACAAGATTGTCAACACGAACGAAAATTTCTGCTGGTGTATCGACCTGGCCGAACGCTATAATGCACTTCTTCAAGTACAAATCAGACCACATAGGTACTCGTCGGAATTGTAAAGGAGTCACCGCCCCAGGATCATTAGCCGCGAGCATGGTGGTCTGACCACAGTGGAAATCGCGCGGAAGAATTTTAAGCTCAGATCTAAGGATTAAGCCAGGACCATTTCCGTCTTCCGCGAGGCAAAACGAAAGAAAAAATAAAGAAAGATAAGTCGTACATTGACTTGAATCAGTTTTACGTATTTTCTAATGCTTTTTAAACTGCACAATCAGGGTAAAAACCGTTGAATATTTTACGGGATTTGTCGCATTTTTTGTTGGCGATCAAACAGACTGTCTGAAGAATTTCTTAATTAGCAATTATAATGGAATTTCTTTTATTAATATGTTAAGTAGTAACTGGAATATTTTCATTATAGGTTATTTGCAAGGCGAACGACTTGAAGATTGTTACGTGCTCTTTTTTAGGACTGCAATTCCAAGTGAACTAAATATATTATATTAGTTTCTAATGATTATTCTATCGATTCTTATATATGCATAAATGATATATCACAGTAAAGTTAAATTAATTCGCATCATTCCAATTATATTTATGTTGGATTTTTCTATAATGTCGGATGTTTAATTTTCTGTATGCAACGTTGAAAAATACATGAAAAGGACCGCTCATCGTTTGGTGAGTTCGCTGGTGGTCCAGCTGTGAAAAATAGGAAGGACGTTGTTCTTCTATGGGGGGCCACCATAATTTTCACTTCCTTGGAAATTCGAATATTTCCTAGTCCACGCGTCATGACGCGTCAGCACCTAGTCCCACATTTTAGCAATAGTGTCGAAGTGAACAAGTAGAGATCCATACTTAAATCTAGCTTCATATTATAATTAAAGATTTACATCAATTGTTTGAAATAAATATATTGCTCTTAAGCAAGCTCGAATAAATGACAATTAAACGGCAATTATATGAAAGGCGAGTAGACTTATGGCGGATGTAAGATTTGTATAAAAAATAAGTTTAATTGAGAAGACAAAATTAATGTATACCGAGTGGGAAACTCAGCTATTGAATACAAACGACAAACGTATGATTTGCACACTGTCAAGGTAGAATAAAGCAGGCAGTATAAAGAAACAGCTATCGCAAAAGTTGAACGAGCCCCATGAGAAAATTCTTGGCACACATTGAGAAGTATTATACAATTGCATTCGTTAATCTTCTAAATTGCCGATTCTTAGAAAGTGCGCCCCTTAATCAAAGACAGCAGCGCATATGGTTTACGTCCCGCAATGATTTATCACTATCATTTTCCTGCACTTCGTTGAGCAATGCTTGCTCAGTATTTATTACGGAAAGTAACGAATTGCTAACAATCCAGATACCAATAGAATAGGGATCAGCTTTTTTCCGTATCAATTTTTCGAATTCCCCAAGATTCTTCCACCATTCCATTAACTTCATTTACGTAAAACTTAAACGCATTCTAACTAACATTTACTTACAATCATAGAAAGATCAAGCATTATCCAATATTTCTTGTCTCTGCCATAAAGATATCCGCAGATTTCATCGAAACCATAATTCTCCCAGCGCGATGCTTTCCAATTTGTCGTAATCTCGGCTACTTTTCAACTGACTGGCCCGATCGCTGGGTGCATTAATGTCTTTACGATTTACCGTTCGCAGATTGCAATCGTACGTGAACCATTACACGAATCGGCCAGTGTATTCTCGATCTCAAAAGGATTATATGCTCATGTGACATGGACTGCAGCAGCTTACAGCGTAACATATTAGATGCACGGCTTGATATCACGTCGGACAGCCTGTTTCTTTCCGTTGACATTGCTTCTACCTTCTTCTTTTTTATCCTCCTGCACCCCTTCAACATTTTCTCTCAACATTTTTCAACCCTGCGATACTTCGTTGCCTCTTGATAGGCGGTCGCAGCGTGGACATGTCCGCTGACATTTATTTGAAACCGTTCCTGATAATATTACGTCATTTATATTTATTTCAGGTCGTTTGTGCTACATAAATGATGCGCATCCGTGTTTGGCCTGTCAACTTGATCGTGGTTTTGTTCATACACAACTATCAACGATCCTCTTCCATCGACAGTATACGATAATACAAAAAATGAAAATGAAGAAAAACCTATTTCACGAACAGGCACAACACCCCCCCCCCCCCGCCCCCCTATAACTAAACATCAGCGCCTATCGATTAAAAAGAAATCTAGAGAAAAATCTCCCCCGCCTAAAAACGCATCCCGACCTTCCTCCGAATCGACGAATTTCATTCTTCACCCTCGAACATTTACGAACCTTGTCCGGAGCCGTCAAAATAGAACCATTGGGCGTTACAGAGCCAGGTGAACGTTGATCGCGTCGCAACGAAAAGATTATAGATTGGTTGAATCAATGTCGAGGATTCTCAGCGGCGCGTCGATCATCGATACAATCGATAAAGCTGATTGTGAATCACTTAGCGGCATTGCTGATCGGGTCGGCTGGTACCGATTATGTAGGAGGTCGGAGGTGGTGTAGGGGATCAGAATGGATATACATATACATATACATATAGCACACGTCGAGTGAAATGGGATAGAATAGGATAGAATGGGAGAGGGATAGAGTGAGAGAGAAGGGGACAGGGGTGGGCAGGACCCATTAGGCTAATCCCTCGTCGGCGGCCTCGACCAAAGGAAAGGAATAAGAAGGAATGAGAAAGCCACAGGCTACGTGTCATTCCTGCTCGCCTGCCGACACCTATAGTCGACCGACACCTTCGTGGCTGAGCTGTGTATATCCAGCATATCCGTTCAGAGGTGCTCCCTATCACGACTACCCCCCTGTATTTCTCCTTGGTATCGATGGTATCGAATTCGTTCATTAGATATATGTATCGTACGTATTTTATGTATACGTTGCAAGATTGCAACTTGCCACGTGTGACAATCGGAGGTGTTAATTTATAGGCACACCTGAGATTAACGATAGCCTGAGCGTGCAATATTTCATAATTAACCGTTTCTCTATTTAGTGAAATTAGTGCACAATTTATGCGACATATCACAGTATATACAGAATTATTGTTATATATTAAGTATTTGTATTTTTGTATTCTTACCAAATTGTGCGACTATACTTCAACTTTAACGAACGATATTTCTAAACAATGATTGTATACAAGTGTCGCAAAGTAGCCAACGTCTGTTTATCACCGGCAGAGAATAATTCGTTGGAGATTGCTGGCCACAGAAAAAGTTTGATGGATTAAGTTTTAATTAAAAGGTACTAAGTTTTAAAGACGGTCATTAGCCGGGTCGATGAATGCTTGGGCCCGATCTACGGCGATGGATATCTCTAATTAAAGGGTTCAGTTTTAAAGGTACAACCTTCGACGGCTTTACACCTGTCCGGCTCCGCGTTTTATTAATATTCATGCGCCGATGTCCTGCACGTTGCGTTTAATTAACAGGCCCGGCGTTAATTGTAACAGCTCTGTCAATATTCGTGTCAAGTACGCTTTAATTTACTTTTTTCAATTTTCTTAATTACTCCTCGAAAATTAATGCGTATCCCTAGTACGATATTCGAACACTGGAAGCTAAAGTAATTGATGTTTTATTCTGTAATAAATTAATATTATTTCCAAATCAAAGACCATCCCAAATGTAAGCAATTATTTCTCTTAAATATTTTGAAGGAAACAGAAATCGAATTGAGTTTCGAATAATTCAAATGCCCCATAATAGTATATCTATTGGATTGCTGAAACGTTCACACGAATTTCCCCCATGTATGCCAAGAAAAATGAACAGGAAAAATGAATCCATTTGTATCAAACATATTTCACAGAAAACGACTAATCATAAAATAGGTCACGGTCCAGCCAACTACTTGTTGGTAAAACCCTCGAATAAGAACTACGATAATTATCATTCAAGCTTTTAAAAATACAATTGCAAGCAATTATTCAAATTCACCACAATCGAAAAGGAATGGGAGAAAAACCCCTCCCGTTCCATTATCCGCACGCCTTTTCTGCCCAAAATCTCTCGAAAGTTATCCATCAATGGTATGCACGCAAGGTGTCACGGTGCTACGGGGGTCCACAAATGAGCACCACTGTCGACGTGTGGCAGTCGGCCCGTTTGATCTCCGCGGGACCCTCGCAGGGCCTCACGGCCCCTTTACCTCTCGCCTCTTTCCGCGCATTCTCCAAGATCCACGATCGAAGGATCTAGCCGTCCTCCTTCCACCCATTTCCCTCTCGTTTTCTCTCTAAAAATAAACGCACGTATATACGGGCGTCTCTTCCTCCCGATATCTTCCGTCTCTCTTCATTTCATCGCGGCCACTCTTCTCCTGCGTTCTTCGACTTCCCTTCTTCCCGTTTACTCCCTCGCTCGAGAAGACTATTTTTATTTATGAGCCACTCATCCCTCTCTCACAGTCGAATTCTATGCGCCACACTCACACACTCACAGCAACGGGCCTGACGGTCTCGACTTTCAAGACTTCGGAACACCTGTACCGCTAATTCCTCCTTGTCTACCTGTATCACTCACGAAAACAAATTCCCGCCTCGTGTCAACGGGGCTTGTGTGATTCCGTGTCGCTCTCGATACCTTGGAATTCTATCGAGAATTCGGCCGTTTGTGCGTGAAAGAGGGTACAAAGATGTTCAATATTTATTGTGCCACTGATGGTAGTGTTTGCAATTAGATGCAATTATCGATTTAAAATATCGAAGAGGTATTTCACCTCGCCCCACCATGTCACTTTGCCGCTCTTCTACATTTTCTCAACTCGAAACGGAACCGCAAGCTATCCCTATCGAGTCAGGCAAGAATCGCCCCAGTTTCCAGCGCCGTGTAAATCACCCGGCGCAGAAGAAAAGCCGCGTGAAAAAAAGGAAGAAAAAAGCTGAGGATGAAAGTCACGAAAAAGGCAGCTCGCGCAGCACGAACGGGATGAGAAAAACGACGAAAAGAATAAAGAAGAAGATGAAGAAGAAGAGGGATAATGCGTGCCCCGTAAGATATTGACACTCCTGTAATCCGTTTGTCGGACGTTTGGGCAACCTGGCTAATCCTGCTCACGCCCACCGAAGATTAAATCCTGAAGGCTTCCCGGCTCATTCGAGCCAACTTGGCCTAACCGACGACGTAGGAGCGGGCTTAAAGTCCCGTACACACGCTCGCGTGCACGTCAAACTTCGTTCGTAGATACACGAGGTTAAAAGCTCTTGATGCCCTCCGACGATGGATCGGTTTTCGTTCTCGTTCCTTTTCTTTGGTCTTTCGCCCGCGATATCGCCTCGCATCGCTACCAAGACACCACGTGTTACATTATTCCCCTTGTGTCTCCTCTTTTCCCTATACGAAAGTTTCGCGAACGAATAATTAAAGGGCCGATGACGCGCGACATTCTATGACGGCGGGTACTGCCTTCCGAGACGTGCAATGACGTTTTGGAATTTTAGTTGGGCGATCTGTTCTGGAGATTCTTTCGTTCCTGGGGTTAGTTTCAATGGGTTTTTCGGCTTGGATTTTGAGAAATATTGATAGGACGAGATTTCCGTGAGACTTTCCGGGAATCCGTCGTGGTTTATTCTTCATGCGCCAATATACGTATAGGTATGTGATATATGTCTATTGGATATTTGTATACATTGTAATAGACTAATACGTATACTTAGCTTAATTACGTAATTCGTATTTATCAAATATACGAGATTTTTCTTTGCAATTTTGCCTAGGTCTATCGCCATTGCGGTATTAAATCTGATAGTATTTTTTTATACCACCTGTGTTATTTGCTTCTAGTTTAATCAATGTTGTGCGCAAAGTAATGTCGCTCTAATAATGTACTCACCACCGCCTAATATGCCGTCGATGGTGTAATCCTTTTTCCCGTCGTCACCGGGACGTCCACCACGTAGCAACCTGCTGATGGAGCTGACACTTGGAGGATCCGAGAAACCTTCCTGTTCAAATCGAAGAACGACACTTTATTTCAAGTTGAGAGTTTTGGACTTGATTGAAAATCCTTACTTAAACTCTTATCACAGATTATTAAACCGAAAATTATATTATTGTTGCTCATTAAAAATAGGATTGAAATAAATTATAGTTTGCCCCTGCATTTACGATACAATGTATGATATTCAATATATTCGAGTACCTAATAAATCTGCGCAACACATAAGTATAACTTATTTATAACATCCGATCACGTAAATCCATTTTATCCATATTGAATGCCGAACACGGTCTTAAATATGATATTTTTTTTAATATTCATTACTAATCCACGAAGACAATGCAAATCTGCTGGCGGCGTACCGTGTCTTGGCGCTTTGCCTCTCATTTGCGATTTGCGAATGCAGCCTACTGCACTACAATTTCGTGCGATCATTTTCAAAGCAAAATATACATTTCGCGCCGCCGAGATTCAGCGTTATTACACATCGCGTTGTGCACCGTTATACGCAAACTATTTACCACGCTTGAATTCTTCGACGGTACGGTTCGATGGATCGTGAAATCTTTTTAAAGTGAGAGTACGAAATGATTTTTAGGATATAACGTTGGCAGAACTAGTGGTTCGACCTGCGTAAACAAGACATACATACATAGAAAAATAAAAAATAGGGCACGAATTCGAATACATATTGCGTATTCCTTTAGGAATGAGTCCTACTAGTCTGACATAGCTTGTCGATTGTACTATGATTATTTTTATTTCTTGATTGATTATTCTACGAAAGTGTATAATTAATAAAAAAAGAGGTCATATCCAATCGATATCAACGGGTATCGTTTTCCAGTTTCGATCGATTCCTCCCAGTATGGATCAACTACTCCAACTATTACATCGACTACTGTGATCTAGTCCACGCCGCATATTCCAACGATACCTATATCGAGCCATATCCAGCGGCAGCAAGAAAATCTGTGGAAATCTTTCAGGGTTTTATCGATCGTCCTTATCTCGTCGACAGTGATGCGATCGAGAGATAATCCCAAGAAATCGATGCGGCAGGAATAAACCGAAACAGGGAAGGAACAGGCGTTCTCGGAGGGGCGGGGGGGGGGGGCAATTATGTCGCTAGATAGAGACAGTCGCGTAGATTGTTAGATAGATAGATAAAGGAAGTTATCCAAATAGATAGATAGAGATAGGCAGATAGACATACAGACATAGACAGAAATACACAGAAACAGGCAAGGAACAGGCAAGGAACAGGCAAACGAGCAAAATAAGTAGAAGTATCCTACGGCGAGGATGAACCGTGTCCTAGAACCGTGTCCTGGTGTTCGATGAAGATCGAGGAAGGCCTGACGCGAAGCAAAATGTATCCAGCACGCGGGAACAAGGAGGGGTGGGTGTGGAAGGTGAAAGAAGCGAAAAAGGGGGTCGTTGGTGTCGATGGCTATCTTTCGGATCGGCGATCTCAGAAACAATAACGATCCTTGTGGCGGTGGTCGAGGCTTCGGGTCCAGGGCGATGACAGCACGAGAGAGACCGACTTCTCTGTTGAAGAACGGCCGAGGAAAGTGGATGGAGAAGGCAGGATGCCGCCCCGGGTCCTCAGGCCCAGGAACGCCTCCTTCCAACATTAAATGCCGTATTAATGCCGGCCACGACCGCCTGCTTCCACGACTGTGCAACGGCGTACGCGTTCTCCAAACCGTTCTTCATCTTTCATCCTCGTCGTTGAGATCTCTGATATATCTGATATACATATACACACGTATATACTCGTGGTTCACTCCTTCTTTTTTGTCTCGGTCTTGCAGCACCATCTATCCTCCTACAAGGATTTATCTCTTTATCGGGATTCCCTGTGGCCTGGCCTCGCCACGTGGTCCACCATAGACTATTGAATGTACATAGTTTTAGTAATACGAATGCTCGTACCGTAGATTCTGCGCATCGGTATGGCGGCCGTTTTTGCGATTGTATCTAGGCAGTGGCAGAGATAGTTTTATGGTCTTTTTCTTGCACTTGGGGATCAACTGCTACTGTTGTACGGGCTAGTGCCTCGATTAGGGGTTCTCGTACCCGGGGTGTTGTTGAAATAGTGGATTTATGGTTCCAGGAGACTTTTCTTCAAGTTTAGCAGCCCGTTGAGCGAAACGTAGCGACGAGATAAAGGTAACTTCGTATGCGATTGTTGAAATATTTGCAAAATTATTCGTCAGACTTTTCATCAATACTTTAAATACTTCATAATTCTATGTACGTTTTTTAAATTCCATAGAATAAAAAATATCGTGGGAATCTTAAGAAATATAGGGAATGCACTCAGCCGAATTTAAAGGGTTTCAAGTTAAACACTTGGTGTCTTGCGGTAACTCTTTTCGTTGACAGCACTGGATTAGAGGGTCGTACCTTAAACACCTACGTTAAGTTTCGACGACCGGTTGGATCTCTTGGGATTTCTGAAACCACTATGCACAGCTGTTTGCGAGAAATTTCACCCTTTGTTGAAAGATCGCTTTCATTGTTTTATACCTTCTCTGTCACGCAAACTTCCTAACCAATATTTACAATGCCAATTTTACACAGTTTCGTTAATATTAGCTGCACTATTACTTTAATCAGCCTAGGACGTCTCAACACTTCTGCCCCCCAACAAAAATATTTTCTATAGAAATTCGTTAGAAATCTCCCCACGCCAGTTGAATTCATTAGGCAACACCAACGAACGGGTGTCCTCTTGCCCATCGAAAAATTGATTGAATATCCCACCCTTCCTCGACGATTAAAGTCCCTCTAATCCTCTGTACAGTTCACGCCTTTCTATTATCACGTTACACGTTCTTTTTATCGTCCCCTTTATCGAGGAACCAGCGAGGAAATGATTATCTTTCAGCCGGAACGCCGGAACGCCGGAACGCCGGAACGCCGGA
Organism: Nomada goodeniana; assembly: GCA_963969485.1. Classification (NCBI taxonomy): domain Eukaryota; kingdom Metazoa; phylum Arthropoda; class Insecta; order Hymenoptera; family Apidae; genus Nomada; species Nomada goodeniana. The sequence continues at coordinate 8,345,291 of OZ018305.1, read as the reverse complement.
ACGCAGTGTTCGCGGCGGTGTTTGCGATTTTTCAAGGTATCGAGATAAAGGCCTGTACACGGAAGAGGCTATTCTTGGAAAAGTCGTTTTGCATACTCGAAAATCGCGGCACGAACGAGGGAGCGTTACGCCAATGAGGCGTGGGTGTAGGCGGCGGCCAGTAACGTATTAAAGGACACGCGAGTCGCCTCGGGGCGCTCACGTACACCCCTGCGCACCTCGCGTACGCCTCGCGTACGCCTCGTGTACGCCTCGTATACGCCTCGTGTACGCCTCGTGTACAAGATTAAAAAGTCCCGCTCACTCGCGATCTGCCGAGAGATAGAGGGACCCTGTGGAAACGTCCACCCCTGATCGAGAGGTCGAACGACGTCTTCCAACGTTTTCCTTCAGCTTTCATAGGGAAACGAATGTGCCACAGGCAAGACATTTTTCGTGAAAATAGTCTAACTTCGCATGCTCACAGAAGAGGAATACAAATAATATTTTTCCACGATTTCAACGAATTCAAGGGAAATCTCTCTTACCTTCACCAGTTTCTCCCTGATCTCCCACGAGAAAATTCCAGGATTGTCCCTCTTCATTTCTTCTATTCTGGTTTCGATTTCGGGGGTAGCTACCCTCGGTTTGCTACCGCCTATAACGCCCGGCCTAATGGAACCCGTCTCCTGATAGCGGTTCAAAATTTTCGAAACGCAGCCGTGAGACACGCGTAGCTGCCGCGAAATTACACAAGGGCGAACTCCGGCTGCTGCCATTTCCACGATTTTCAGTCGAATGTGATTCGGGAGGGGTCGTCCATTGATGAAGACGCCTCCTAGTTGATTCATGCGTCCTTGTCCTGTCAGAAACATTTCGTTGATCTTTAATTAATTAGTTCGCATTAATAAATTCGCCTACGTCGAATTGAATTGCAGATTATTTCACATGCTCGAACGATGATGGGTGAAATTGAGTTTATTGAACGGGAAACAAGTTGTTTATCTATTATTTATTTGCGCAACGTTTCGGGTAGGCGGTAATTGAGATGCTTAATTACCATTTCGACAGCTATATTTATTGCGAGCTGCAAGATTAATTAAACGGGTAACGATTTAGTCTTTTAGGTGGAATGAATCTACTCGAAAACTCTCGTCGGTCAGAAATCGTAATTACAGAAGCTACTCGAAATACGACAGATCGAAATACAAATGCAATAAAATTGCGTCCCTTTCGTAACTGCGACAACAAGACCCGAAATTTGCCATTATTCGAGGCACAAGGGTTGGCGCCAAAGAGCCAAGCGGTGCGGAAATAAAAATACAATTCGAATCCCGTAACCGGACCGTTCATTAAAATGCAGAACGCACAAGTCACGAGTCTGTGTAATGGACGGACGATCTTGAAATTCTATTGCCGAGAAGCTTAATAGACACGCAAGCTAATCCGTTTCGATTCTTCGACGCAGTTCTAACGGTGTCGCGCGTATATACCCTTCTAGGGGACGAGGTAAATTCAATTATCTAGCCTGTGCCCAGAAGAGGGCAGGGAGAAATCTACGGCAGAAAGAGTCGCGTGGAAGAGTCGTGAAAGTAGCGTGTTCTCGAGGAGGTGGGGGCTGGGAATGGAAAAAAATCGGGGGCGAAATCGCGGTGATTCGGCTTGAAATTAGCGGTTGGATCGTAGTTCGAGGGGCAAACGTGAAATCGGACAACAGGGAATACAAGGGAAAAAAGAATGGACTTAACAACCATAAAATTGAAGACCTCGTGCTCGTCGGAGGTCGTTTCCGAGGTTAACATGGTCCGAGTAGCGATAGCGTTAGTCGAATTAGCCATCGTCTCGTACGTGACATTATTTTCATTATCACGCTACGTTATGTTCATTGTCAAAGGCAGATATTATTGCGTCGGAAGGGTGGGATGGTGTGAGGGTGAAAATTATACTACATGGTTGTGTTGATTCTGTTTTTTTTTAAATGTTGTTCGGTGGCGGATTTTTGCGTCCCTGATGTCATGGGATGAAAGTCGACAGCTTGTGCAAGAGATTACGTAAATGATGGGTTTCTTATTGGCGACGTTGAAGAGTTTACTCCATTCGCACACGTACGAGGAATGGAAAGCCAAAATGGTAAACTGTTGCTTCGATTAAAGATCGGACGAGAGTTACAAATGTATCACGGTAAAGTTATTTTGCGAAGAAAATGGGCTGAAACAAAATTCTTTGAACGAACAGAAGCATTATTTTCGTTTCGAACAATGTGAACGTTATACTATTTTCTAAAATTCCTTCAACCGTTTGTTATCTAGAATTATGTTGAAATGGTGATATTTTTCAAGCACAGGAAAATTTATAATTATTGTATAGATATCAAGCTGTTTCTTCCAAAGCCGAACGACGTATCGAATAAAGTTTGCAACATCTGTACTATGAACAGTGAGGCCACGAGACAGGAATCGAAATGGTATAATTAATTGAAATTCTTTGCCACGAACCGTTCGTGTAATGATATAATACAAATGCTAATTAACGTTCAGCGAAATCGAATATAGAATATTTATCGGGGCATCGGGTTAATGTAATCACCGTACAAAGACATATCGAAGCAAGATCTGTTCGCGTAAATGCAACAGGCGGAATGAATTTATCAAAATTATGGCTGCATAAATAATCCGAAAGTACTTCGTATGTTCTCTGATTGAATAAAAGATGTTACGCCCGACTGAATAACCCTTTACATTGTTCCACGTAATACAGGCATACCGCGTAAAAATTCTTTTCAGCGTTTCACTGTTCCAGTGGTCCAATTTCTTCATCTTTGTAATATTTCAATTTTATTAACATAAACGCAATTGTTCATTTTCGATTAGCTCTGTACTTTTCTTCCCTTTATTCAATAAATATTCTTGCATAACAACCGAACATTTCTTAAAGGAATTTCCCAGAAAGCCAACATATTTGCCAATCTACTGTTCCGAAACATTACGCACAAGAAAATCCAAAACTACTTCAAAGATCAAGTTGTCCAAAATGATTCCCAAGTAACCGCCCATTTAAAATAAAATATCCCAAATTACCTTTTCCCTGGCAGACCCCAAACTACCATCGAACCACTCAATCATTAGATCTTCGCCAAGGAACCTGTCAGCAATCCCACCCACGCGTATCTCATAACCCGTGTACCAACCTTGAAACGGGTATCCGCCGAAAATGGGTCTCATGCCGCTGGTAACGTCCATCCCTTCGGTAGCTCCCCAAACTTTTTTAACTCCAAAGTAACACTCGTTCTATCCTCGTTCACTGGTCTCCAGTACCAGTAAAAACAACCACAAACTGTCCGTACTATTCACTATTCGCGAATCTACGCCTTCGACAGGCAGACAGAAGCACGAGGCCGGCACGGTTGGCCCGAGGCAAAACGACTGCTTGGACGAAACGGCGGAGGTGGAGGACGTGGTGGACAGTCGGGCCACATGGGCCCTCGCGTTGGGGGCAGGCACGCGTGCCAAGCTAAAGGGGAGCGAGCAAAGGGGGGAAGGAAAAGCAACGGCGAGAGGGGGAGAGGAAAAGCAAAAACAAGAAGGAGAAGGGAAATAGGTGGAAAAACTGATTTGGAAGGGAGAGATCGTCACCGAGCCGGATGCCAGGGAATAAAAGGAACAAGCAGGCAGCACGCGTGGCTTTCCTTGCGAGGGGTACTGCTGTAATAACGTGTCGGTTGGGCCACCGGTTCCCTCGTGTCCCTCCAAATGCTTCCACGAGCAATGGGTGGCTTTCTTTCTCTTTCTTTCGTCGAGCAGACTCGTTGGGACTAACGGGGCCCCGTCGTCTGGCCACGCCCTGCCAGCTCGTTGGCAGGCGAACGCTGTCCAGTGGGCGTGCGCTTAGTCAGCAACGCCCACGGGCCCCTGCTTCGACGTTCACTGGACGATCGGCGGCGGGATTTTTGTTTCGGACCGTGTACGGGAATTTGGAAGCGTTTTCGGCATGCCGCGGGGCCTCGTGTTTAATGTTACCGGTGGAATTGAAATTGTAAATTAGAAATACAATTGTAGATCGTAACAAAACATAAATATTACTTAATTGTATCTACTAATAATTTCAAGATGTAATCACCGAATTGGGGTCCTTGCCAATACTGTCTTAGAGATTAAATGCTCGACTCATAGAGGCGTCCTTCGCGGTTACACGCGTATTATTAAAGGGATACTGGATATCGAGCTAACCATGATAATCTATCTACTCGTATATAGCTTTTTAATTGTTTGCAAACTAATTTCCTTCCGCGCTTCCCGCAGGTAAATATTTCCACGAGTCCCTCTGAGACTTCGGGCACTTATTGTTAGTTAGTACCCTGCAACGTGGCAGTTTCATTAAGTTTGACATTTATAAACACAAACCTTATTGCTGCATTTCAGTTAAACAATTTACGCCTGAGAATCAATCTTGCAGTTTCACGATACTCTATTTACTCTAGTACATTACCCGCAATAATACCACACAATACTACCATTGCAACATCTTTCATTAATAAATTTAATTATATTCAGCAATAAAAGCAGATAAGCGAGCGTCTGCTTCTCTAAATTCTTTTCTCTAAAATCACCATGCTTTTCCATACTACCTACCTATTAAACCACGTACCTATTTTCCTTTGTCTCTCACCGGAGGTGTACACAAACCCTTAAATTATCCACCGTACCCGTCCCATAACTCTAAACCAAGTTCAACACTTGCAAACATTCCGATCCATCTTCCCAAAAAATTCTCCAACCATGAACCTCCTGTTTTTTGTGCTTTCCCTCTTTTTTAGTCGTCCACGATATGCACCAGAAATGAGGCAATACCTAGCCACTTAAGGCGTCGTACAAAAAACGTTTCTTTCGGGCGAATTTCAATTTGAACCCCGTTGCGTTGCCCCGAGGAGTTCCCAGCAAGAAAGTTATTCCGGTTGCACGAAAACGAGGGATATTTACGGCCGCCACTGTCTGGAAGTAAAATCATAATGAACGCATGATGGACCGGTATAAATTTTTACGAAGGCCTCGCTTTGCGAGAACGGCCGTGTTGCTTGTAAATCTTTCCGCACGGTAGCGAAACGGACTGGCATGGCAGCGGGAGGTCCCTGCGGAATGAACGGATGCACCGTACTGTCTTCGTGTTTAAGGGCGACGCGATTCCAACCGAAGGACATCGTCGAACATGGACGCCTGTAAATATTGCAGCCTTCGTTCGACAGAGAACTAAACGGAGATTTACGACAGACCACGATGATTCGTGATAATTGCTTTACGGTAATGGACAATGCGGGATCTCTTTGCCGGGGCAACGAGATACGCTGAAACGGTACGGTGTCGGAAAATGTGCTTCATAATCATTTTATTGGGCCTATAATTTTTAACGCAACTCCTTCGAAATTGTTGGCGGATCGTGTTCAGTTACGTTTTAATGAATTTGTCTGCGGAGGGAATATGTTGCGATTTGGTGCAGACTTTATTAATGGAAGGGGAAACTCTGTCCAGAAATATAAGAAACTTTCCCCCAGCAAACGATATTTAACGACAAAAATGAAGCGATAGAAAATTCAACCGTTCCACGAACGTTCGCCTCCATCCAATAAATCCAATAAAAATCCGTCCGGGCTGTCGCAAACATTTCGGAGCCCCTCGCTCCTCAATGGTCAGAGACATGCAAAGAGATCAGTCACAGAATATAGCAAAGTGAAGCGAAAGGAAGAAAAATAGCGGGACGATAGCAAGAGTGACTAGACAGAATCATTTTTCTCGACTGAAAGAAGCGTTTCCAGGTTGCACAGAGAGTCCACGGGGGCACGGAAGCTCGCCGGCCACAATAGAGAACACAGAAAACGGACTATCGATCCAACGAAATCGGCTAATCAATTTCTTCCGCGTTATAGCGTGCCGACTGGTCCACTCTTTGGTCCCAGGAACACGTGACCTTGCTTCCTTGCGATCTGAGCCAAGGGAACTTTCACCTCCCGACGCGAATAAGAGGTAAGATCCTCCCGACTACCGTCACTCGACCGCAGTTCACGCCGAATTTACCGCTTCCTAGACAATGGGAAAGCACGTCCGACACGGAAACATCGGGGCCCGTTTTGTCTACGCCCGTGTGGAAACTACACGGAACTAACAAGACTTCGCAACACCTCTTTCTCCGTCTTCGCTTTGGATAATTTTACAATGGACAGCTTTTTCCTCGCGTTATATGGGGCAGGTGTCAAATGGCTGTAGGGTCGTTTGTCTCTTCGCGAACGACGAACCTGATTTTATCTGGATTAGGAACTGCTGCCATTCTGTGCGTTTCCGACGGAAATCGGCTGGTGCGAGGGTGTTGGTTCGTTACGGCTCGGAGGCTGTGGAATTTTCATGATTTGGGGACGGTTGGACTTGAAATTGGTTCAGCGGGAGTGGGATGTAATTTCTGTTTGTTCAATGGGAGTGAGGTGTCAGTGTTGCGAAAAGTCAGAGTAGAGGGGACATTTTTGTCTACTATTTATGTAACATAGTTTTATTTGTCATGCGTTATTCATTTTGTTCGTGTACACACCTCTGTTCGTCAATGGAGGAAAATAGGGGATTGCGAATAAAAGTTTGTGCACAAAGGGAACGTTATTTCGATAGTCGTAAATTGTTTTTATAGGTGTCGAATCGTGTTCTGTGCCAACGCCTTTGTTTGCACCTGTACATTTGCGAACGGTATAGAATTGCAGTAAGTTTGGATATTCTCGTGAACAGTCTTATTCTTCGAACGCGATTCACGACCTCCCATAGGGCGACATCATCTGGGTAGAATGTCCCTCCTCGGTGCAAGTACCTCGCCACGGTCCTAAATCTACCTGCGCGACTAGTGGCGGCGGATAGCACAATATTTGTAACCACCTACCGTGGACCTGTTTGTTGGCTATGGTACATTATTGTATTTCTGTTTTCGAACCTGGTTCAAGTGACAATTCTCCAGAGCTCCCTGTACTTTACAAAAATGGAAGCCCGATGGATGTGTCCATTCTTCAAATACAAACTATAATAAATATCACCAAGAGGGAATCAATCATTTCCTTCCGATGTATTTATAAAATTTATTAAAACGCGTAATAAAAAATAAGGGCAGTAGAAGATAAGAAGCAGGGTGAAGAATTTCTTGGCCAGATCTTCGCAACGATCGCCGGTTGAAGGATCACTAAACGGTCGCATTAAAAATTCTAATGTAGCCGCACATGTACCGTGCGTCTCCCGCCTGGTTTAACATAACAACGGGGCTGTCTTCGTGGTCAAGGTACACGGGATGACGAAGAAATCACTCCGTTCTTCCATTTTCGTGCAGCGAGCGTCCCTCGTGGAAACAATGTGTGTTGGAAATCGGTGTGGCCCTCGCCACAGGCGTCTTTGACAAGCAGACTGATGTCGGCGTATCAGTCATCAAGATTTATCGAGACTTAGACTAATTGCCGCTTTTAATAGAAATTCGTGCGGCCTTACAGAGGGTCTACTTAGCGGTTCGACCCTTCCACGATGCTTTATTTTATTTATTTATTTTTCTTTTTTCTTTTTCCAAGTCGCTCCAAGTCAAACCGACCGATGGTGAGAAGAAAGCTGATTCAACGAACGATTATCACGTATAACGCGAGGGGAATTACGTGAAAAATTGGCCGGCGCATCATTTAAGAGCGATGCTTCTTGTTTCCAGGGGCTTGTACGGTGATTAACAGTTTGGGGGATGGGGTGCGATATTATGGTCTTGTGTGCGTTGAACATGGGACGGCTTTGGTTTTGATTAATTTTTCGGGAAAATGGTGAGCGATAAGGTGAAACGTGACTGGGGGTTGGAAGATAGATATAATTGAAGAGGACGGTGATCGAATTTTTGTTGGGATTGACTTGTATGCAGATTTTCTTTTACGAAAATTCACTTGTCGTACTATAATTTCAATTTCTATAATTTATCTGTTCCTTGTTCCAGTTTCGAAATGTATTTCAAATTGGTTCGAAATATTCTTAAACAATTGGAAATGAATATTTGATAGATATACAAATTTGGACATAATATTTAAGCTGGCAAAATCCAGAAATTAATAAATAACGTTTCACTCTTATATTGCGTCTTACGGAAGTTCAATATATTTTCAAATTAATTCGCCCAATTTTTGTAAACCGGAAGAAGGATATATATATATATCTCTTATGTTAAAATGTTTTCCAAACGAACGAGCCAGAGAAAGCACGAACTGGTATACCCTATTTGGAAGCCGGACAAGAAGGTTGCCAGAATGAAAAGAGTTCGAAACAACAGCGTTTCATCTTCAGTTTCCAACCGCAGCTTTCTTAACCGCGGTCGGCTCGTTAGACTTCCAAATGGCCGAAATATTTTTCTGATTACCTTATTGACCAGATGAATGAGTTCTTTGCATAACTTTGGAACTGGGACACAGTCAGAAGTCGACCACCCGGCATTTAGACGGCAATGGATGAAAGAGCTGTTTCCCAATGTTTCTCGACCGCAACAACGCAACGTGGCCCGAAATTATACAAAGTTCTCTGTTTACTGTGCTCCTTGTATTGTCCACTTGCTCTCGTAAATTATCGATGGGCCGTCTTTCTGAAAACGTGTAACCGCGAACGACTATTCACAGTACACGCTGAGAATAGGAGGATTCGTAGGGAGCCACTTTCGAACTTTTTAGAACAAACAGGTAACGGTAGGAACCAGATTCGAGACTAGATTGACAGACAGCAGTTCTTGTTTTGGACCATTTAACCCGTTAACCGTGTGTTGGGTCTCAGTTAAGTATTGCTAGGAAGAAGAAACTGAACTATTAGAATTTAACCCTTGCAAATTCAAATTCAATAATATACCTTTACAATAAATGTAAAGGTCGGAAGTATTGTTGTGTCAAAGATATTGTTATCAAGATGAAATAATTATTTTACTGTTTTTTAACCCCTTAACGCACAAACGGGGGCATGAAAAATAATTGCTAGTGCCAGAAGTATTTAATTTTGTTAAGGGGTTAACTGTAAAAAGTTATACGGGAAACTTTTAACAATATTGCCTAACACAGATTTTTATTTTCCGCTTTATTTCGACAATTTTTCATTCGTACAGGGCGAGGCAATATATAATTCACTACTTGGTCGGTCTTTTTTTTTTATCAGAATTCTTCTCACAACAGAATACACTTCAATAGAATCGCTCGCCCACGAAAGATAATTAAATCTGTTTTAAGAAATATCTTATTACTGGTTCTAAAGCATATAAATCAATTTTGAAATTTCCAATCAGGCATAACGAAGGAGTAACAATGGCAAAATTTGCACACTGAGATGCCGATGGCACTCTACACCAGCCTAGACCATTCTAAACGGCAACAAGAAAAGAACGAAAGAAAAAGCACGAAAATAAAAATGATTTCACACTTTGATTGACGTTTCCTTGAGAATTACACCCGTAACACCGCGACATAAATTGCACGCATCGTTGCAGCGACCCCTACAACGTTCCCAGGAACGTGGCTTCTGCGCAGATGGCAGCTCGATTCTCTTCCCGAAAGAACATTTTTAAAGGAGAAACGGTCGTAGGCTGTAATCTGTGGCGTCACATAATTTACATAAAATTAACCGATAAGTTCTCGCTAGCAAGGTGGCCGTATCCCAGACGCGCCGGCACCTTTGAAGGAATTAGTCTTATTGGGCACAAAATTGGAACAGAGGACCCTCTGACCCCGTGAGCGGGGCGTATGGGCCATAAGGCCCCGTAAGCTCCACCACAAGGCCCATAAGGCTCGCCTGGACCTCGGTTTGCGTGTAACGAGCTGAATTATGCTCGTAGCACCGTTCACTTCTGCAACATTTTCGCGCTGCATAGTTCGCAAGCGTGCATCGGTAATAGGCCCCCACACGTAGAAAACGCTTCCCCTTTTTCGCCCCTGTCCAGTCGGTTCGCTTATCGCCTTGCACTTTTTCCACGTTTCTCTCGTTTCTCGACTGTGAACACCCACTGCAATTTAACGCGTGAACGATAAATCTTTCCCCGTGGTTAACTTTCCCCGGCGATGGACAAGTTGGGTACGGTGGTCCCTATTATTTTCTGTGGAGCGTGCGAATGATAGATTTTCGTGTTTTATCGTTGCGTCGTTGCAGAACTCTCGTTGCACATTAAATGGAATTGAAATGGCGCTTTCGATCTTGTATCACGAGCTACCGACAAACGTTCAGCCTATGTAACACTCTATGTAAGAATAATTTCAATTTCAATAAACGCAGTTTCGATGAATCGTCCATCGACGCGAAGCATGGGTATCGTGTTCGAAATTCCCTTTGGTTACGAGCGTCCAGCATTCCGCGACATTTATCAATGCACAAAGGGAAGCATTTCATTTTCAAAATATTACAACTTACTCTCTCCGAATCGGAGAAGGCGTAAAAACGAGAGTGCTTTACGCGACACCTTTTGCAATAATGTGAGCAGACGTACAGCACCACCGACGAAGGTCGAAACGGTGTTCGAAGTGGCCAGCACCTCTCGCGGTAGCCGTGTCCTGAGCGTAAATTCGTGATACTCAATACGTATTGGGTCTGAGCGAGGCAAGATATGTGACGACCCTTGGCATCATACGCATTCTCTATTTGCAATATGGATTCTTCGCTCGTTTCAACGAAACCACCCACGAGCACGCGCTCTTTGAAGATTAATATCTGGTTACGTTTCCTTCTGATGATAGATATATGAGTTATATGTCATACAGAAAAGTGCCCTGCGACGCGGCGCTCGTGAATTCCTCGTGCGAAACGGCGATGCTCTTTTATATTTGAGCGGACCGTTCGCCTCGGCGGAACGGGCAAGTTTGGAACGCGATCGCGATAAATAAAATTTATTTGTTATTTTTATGAAGGGTAATTAAGCGCTTCGCTAGTGAGTGGATATTATATTTCGTGTAATATTTTATATGTCGCGGTGAAAATATAGGTATATTAGCGGTAACATGTAAAGTTCGACGTAAATTGGGGTAGTTGTAATTTGGATGAAGCAAAATCGGTTGATTTGAATTTTATAACGCTTTTACGGTTGGAGGGTTGAAAAAGTTACAATGCCACCAAATTACATATGGAGTTAGAAAATTATCGTTGCAATTATCTCAGATCCTTCCATAATAAATTGTCAAATTATTATATAATTTATTAATAATCATGTAAAAGCAGTGAAATATTTCTATGCCTTTCTGTGAAATATTTTTTTAACCCATTAATTTGAAGCTGTTCAACTGTTGGTCGCGATGAAGTCTGTTCAATTGGCGAACGACGTACATATATGCGCGCGCGCGTGAAGCGGCCAAAGCGAGAGGTGCAAAAGGTTGTAAAAAGAGTTAGAAAAGGAAACGGTAATCCGGCATATCGGCGTACACGCGTGGCTATAAAGGTACTTCGGTAATGGACTCCAGCCGACCGACAAAGGGTTTTATTTAAATAACTCGCGGCAGGCGAAAGAGCCCATTCGAAAATCTGGGGATGCGTGAGTTATACTGCACTCTCTTGTTATTGTTCTTGTCGTCAGCGTCGTTTCGCAACCGTTTCGCCAAGTTGCGTTGAATTTCAATAGAATAAATTGACGGACAGTCAAGTTTTTTTTTTATCTGAACTTTTAATATAGGGCCGACGTTTAATGACCGATGGCAATGGACTTTGTTGGACTTTTGTTTGAGAACATGTAAAGCTTTCTATGGGGAAATTATGCGGCACGGTATTGAGTTACGACGTATGTGTATCGCTTGTTATGGAAAACTGCAGAATAATTTACGTATGTATTTAAGATCGAAGTGATTGGAATATCCAAATTATTCTACATGTTCATTTGTATGGTGCTCGTAAATTTTCGTCGATAGGCGATTAATTGTCATGGAGCAATAAAAATAAAGGGGACAAGTTGATACCTTTTCCGACATAATTTTGAAACGCAAGCTTGGAAAATAGCTTGGAAATTATTAACTCGCGGAGCAAAGTCACGGGATTAAAATTACTAGCAAAGATTTACTAACGATGAATGCAGACGCTTGCGTGGCGATATGTTTGAGCTGCGGTGAAGTTCAGCACACAGTTTAACCACTGCAATACCATTTTCAATTTTTCTTTTCAGTTGCCCGCACTCAATTTTGCGGCTGCTTCTTCCTTGGTGCAGTGACTTTGCGGTCAGAGATTGCATAAGGTTATTGCGAAAGACCCGATAAAACTTTTGTAGCCGAAAATATACGAAATATATAATTACGTAATTTTTTCATTAGTACTTATCCGTTATCAGAGGGGCCTACTGGACAGCAAAAAATTGCAGTAATTGTCGAGGAGAAATATTTTCCCCGCGCGTCCGGTATTTATATTTTATTCGCAGCTCCTAGCAGGCAAATGGCTGAATATTAATAAATATTAGCAAACGTTAAATTCGCAGTTCCTTTGCGAAACATTTCCAAAATCATTGAGCAAATGTTCCGATCCGACGGAACGTGCTTCAATTATCAACAATTATTTCAAATAGTTCCCCTCAATTTGCCAAGAAAATCGGTCGCGACGAGGCGAGAAATCACGGCGCGGATCTTGTTTTTCAAGCAACAGCGGCACCGTCCAAAGAATCTCGGTCGTCGGAAAACGAGCCGGCCGAAGGCAATCGAGAGGGTGTCGTATGCACCGAAACGAAGTAATCCACTAAACGATCGTTGGCCGTGGAGGAAGGGTGCGTCGAATGGCCGGGGGAAGTCTAATGAAAGGCACGCGCACACTGACGGTCCGGCGTGAGAATAAAATAATTAACTGAGGTGCCCTCCGCGCCGTGAACCCTTCCTCGTCCTCTCTCTTTCTTCGTCGCCGTGTCTGGAAGACGAAACGAGGGTTGTCGAGGAAGACGGAGAACGATGGAAGTGGAGGGGCGGAAAGGGGGGCGACCGCCCGGGCCAGGTGGGTCGTAAAGCCTTAGAATGATGCTCTAATAAATCCCACTGAAAAATTGCGAGGCCTCGGGCTCGTCGAGAACTTTCGTCTACCATCATCCTTCTTTTCCTCTTCTACAGGGTCCTCTTTTTCGTTCTGTACCTCCGTCTCCTTTGCACCTCTTCTTCTTTATCTTGAAGGGATGATGCAGCTCAGACGAGAGAGAGAGGGACTGGTCTCCTTAACCGTTCCGTTCCGTTCCGTTCCGTTCCGTTCCGTTCTTTAATGTCTCGGGTAGGAACGCGTTTAGAGATGAGTTGTGCGAACTGTGAGACACGAATGGAGCTCGCCTAGCCTTCGACGAATTAGCTGGAAACGGGCAGACCACTGGCTAGCTGGTTGCGCCGAATTTTTCTTGGCGACTTCGATGCCTTTTGGGTGTGACCTCTGAGCCGAGCTTCCTTGGGTTTCTTCCAGTTGTTTTGTAACTTTTCTGTATTTTCTTTTTTTTTTTTTTTTTTTTTTGCGTGGGAGAGTATTTAACCCGTTCGCTATTAACGTTCGCAATGAGGAGAAAACTCTTAACTCTCCAATAGTTTGGTATGCTTGTAATAGAAATGTCAATCTTTCTTTACTGTTTCTTCACTTGCTTCAGGCGTGTCCGCTATGGATGGCGCACGATTTTTGTTCTCAAATTAGTACAAATTCTTAAATAGACCTGAATACAGCGTTAATACCTTCAGTTCTTAAGAGAAAAGTCGCAGCTTTTGGCCACTGTGCTGGCGAACTAAACTTTTGAAAATGCTGCCATTAAATAACATTGTTATTAAACACAAGCGATGAAAGATATTTGATGTAATATGAAGGAGAACGTAGAAGTATAGTACCATGTCTCGTGTCGATTATACAATTGTATGCATTGAAATGTGTTTAAATTAACCGAGTCGTTAAATTCGTTAGGTGCACTGCAAAAACAGTTTATGGGAGCAGAAGAAGCAATATTAGATGTATAGATAAACGTGCAAGTAAGAAGCTTTCTGAATGGTTTGGTAAGAACAAAGGAGTTAATTTTATGTAGGATTTGTGCGCGGCAAACGACTCCGCTAATTAATTGGCTGGCAAGTAAACGGTAAATAAATACCTGTAAAAAGTACGAATAGTAGAAAAAAATAAGGTTTAGAGCCTAAACGTATTGCGTGTTTTTATTGGTGAACGAGCTCTATAGTACAGCCGTATATTTGTTTCCTCGTTTTAATTTAAATCCTACACGAGGTCATTGCGATACAAAAATCTTACATTATAATCGCGGTTGTTTCGTTAATTAAAGTAACGTAGTATTTACTACAATAGCAATCTTTCCAGCGATAACGTCGAACTGCTGTCACGACCAAGCGTCTCGCAAACGAACAAAAACTCTGTCGTCCAACCATTCCAAACGAGGAAAGAAAGACTGACCAAAAATGAAATTCACCGCCACCCGCAAAAAGAATATCATTAAAACTACCACTAGGCTCGAGTCGTTACCCCAACCTACGACCCGCCATTGTGTCCAGGATATAAAGGAAACGCGTATACGCCGCGTCGTTCATAGCGGATTAAATAAATCGCGTCCAGCCGAGGTTTCCCGAGCAAGAAAGCGTTTCGCCTTGTCGCGTCGTCCAGGACTCGTGCCCCCCATATATTTTTTCCCCGCCAGGAAACGGAGGATCTGTGGGTTCGATCCTTTATGTACACGAGCCAAGTCGCGTTCTTTGATTGCCGACCGTGGAAAAAGTTAAAAAGGGATCCTTCGACGCCGAGGCGAGTCTTGGTGTTTCGTCACAGTCCGCTTGCTTCGTGAGCGCGGATTGGATTCGGCCCGGTGTCGCCTGCCCGCGACTTCCTCCTATTTACCGATTATTCGCCGTGTCCTCCTGTCCTCGTGCATTTTCATGCCACCATCGTCCAACTTCAGGACTGCTCGTGATTTCTTCGGGCTGAACAGCCAGCTGCCCGAGACGGCCGTTGCGAATCCATAGAACCGAGAAAATCGGGGAACGCTCCTGAAGCTGTCCCCCTCTTCTTCTTCTTCTTTTTTCCATTTTCTTTTTCTCTTCTTCTTCTACACCAACCACCTTCACCCTTCTGGGAGTTCACCACTCGTTGAATGATCGAGGACGGTTTTTATCGGGTGAACAGGAGGAAGTACCGCCGATGACACGGAAATCTCGCGTTGCATAGCCCACGAGGACTCCGGGGAGTTCGATGACTGTGAACTGTGAACTGTGAACTGTGAAGGAGGATCGGTTTGGTTTGCCTGTTATTTGCGGGGTGGAATTGATTGCTTCGAGCTTACGGCTCTCTTAAATGGTACAATGGTACTGGTTAAATGGTACTTTGGGATTATTTGCTGATCCATCTTGCTAGGAGGATAATAATTTTCGATGAAAGATTTAAGCAGAAGCCTGTACAAGGATATGTATATGGGTGAATATTCATAGTAGATGCAGTTACAGTGCATTCAGACTTCCGTTTCTGCCAAGGAATTTTTGGAAATAAGCTTTCGGCACTATTTTTTATAAAAATGTTAGTACCATACCTCACCATTTTGGTTACGCAATATTCGTACAATTGTTGGAACCTTGGCGGCCAATTTAAATATAATTGATTATATCGTGCTGCTAAGATTGGTCTGGCTGCTTAGCAAGGCTCGGTGTCCTTGTTTTCTGTATAAGCAATCTGAACAGCTTCAAAGTACAAATTCATCCTAAAACAACACACAGCGAGCTACAGAGAAAGGTGTTGAACAAGAACTGAGTATCATGACAGTTCAACAGGTGCTACTTCATGTAATTCCCCAGTCCGTAACAAACGAAATTGTTTGCATTGAAAATATTAATAAATATAGGTATACAAAATTGTTGTTCCATGTTTGTAAATATAAACTATTTACAAACATGCAATTGCTGCAGGTACTTTTCCTTATGAATACAATTCCACAAATAAATACATCTACACGCAGTTGCAACAAGTTCAAATAAATAAATAAATACAAATTTCCAAGCTTAAACGCCTTTCCAAGTCTTAGTTAATTGATGAAATTTTCCAAAATTCTTGTTCAATAAGAAGAGTAGTAAATTATCCAAGTTTCAACATTTTCCCAACATTTGTGCAAGGCAAAAAAAACACGAATACAATCTTCTCCATTTCTATAACCACAACACGGCACAGAAAAGTGAAATGAGCAATTAATGTCCCCAACCAAATTCTTCGTCTATCCCAGCAGAGAAACCATCCGCAACGCATCTTCGTCGTGAAAAGAGAATCAAATGAAGTGTCTCGCTGATACCTGAAACTCGAGAAACATCCCTCGTCACTTCTTGACTCCGTGATCCCGTCTTGGTAAACTGCCATCGACGTATCCATAACTTTTCCGGACGAGAGCCTGCCACGGACAGCCATGCATATTTTCTTGCCCGCTGAAGAAGGGGTATCCGTTTACACGGAAAATCAAAGTGACATCCGAACGGAGGCGAGAGACAGGCGAAAAAAGACGTTTGCGGAACAGCGGCAGATTATACGATGCGACCCGTGGCTCCACGGCTTAACCACGAAGAAGAGATCATCGAGGCGCTGTTCGTCGAGCAGAGGACCCCCCAGTAAGATAATGCGTCCTCTCGCCTCGAAGACTTAACCTCGTCTTAGCCGCTGGATAAGCCGCGAAGCTGACACTAACCCCGTTAACCGTTAGCTCCGTGGCTGCTGACTTTTTAAACTGTTGTTTATTTACCATCTAAGCCTAGATGCAAAGCCTGGCTCTTGGTTTTTCACCGAACGAAACGGTTCAACGGCGATTCAACGTGGCGAGGAGTTGCGACTTGGGTACCGTTCTTCTGTTTTTTGTTCCCCTTTTTCTTGCTGCCTCGACGCTTCGCACGCGAATTTCACTCGAAAATAAAATCCAAAAAGAGCAATCGAAAATTAGTTCCATCGATAGAAGCCAAACAACTTCAGTGGCGCGCCGAAATCATCAGCCATCGCAAACCAATTCCCTACCGAACTTCATTTTCCTATATCTATTGCCACATTTCGCACATACCACGCGCATAAATTCGCCGTTAGAAAGCCCGAGCCGTCCAAACGGTTTTCCCTCTTCAATCACGTACTCCGACCATTAAAACAACAGCCATTATCCCCAGAGCCTATGGCCGCCTCTGCTCGAAGCCGTGTAACCGTTCCATAATTATCCGACGATGGACAAGCCTCTGTAACCGATGGAAAGTTGATAAACGGCGACGAACGTCACGCATGACCCACAAAAACAAAAAAAGAAACAAACAAGATGGAAAAGAGTAGCGAATCGAACCGATTGATTTGCCTGACTAACTAAACGTACAACGTCGAAGCGTACAATCCCCGTGCCCATGTCTATATCATCGTCCTAACCAAACGAGACTAATCCAAGCGGACCGCCTTAACTAGCTTAACCAAAGCAACAAACGTTCGATGTTACCGTGTCCGCGTTTATCCACGGACCCTTCCACGCGCTTTTTTCCTCGCGTATCTAACCGTTCAGCCGCCTTTTTCTATCCCCGCGCGGGTACCTCGTGCCCGCCGCGGCGGACAAGATCGGTCTCTCGACGAGCATCGTCACAGGGGTTGAAAAGTGCTTCGTGCTTCGTGCTCCGTGCTTCGTGACTCGGCTAAATCGCTGACACGACCACAGACGATGCTGCACGCCTGATTCATATTTTGCAGCCGAAGCATCCTGGCAATGGCGAGGCGGAACGACAAGAAAAAGGAACGGATCCTTTGAGCTCGATGGCCCTTCATCGACGAAGAAGGACACTCGCGCTTTTGTTACAGATCTATCGCGTTTTACCGTGGGTTTTCGGTGGAATTCTTTTAGGCCAGTTCTAGCGAAGGTTTCGATTAGGAATAAGAGATATAAGGGATAGGGTTTCGTCGGTCGATGCGTCGCGATATTGTGCTTTCCGTTTCCTTCGACTTGCTACGCACAGCTGGTGTCTGTCGCGTCTACTTCTTAATTTTCTATTCTAAATCTTAATTTCCGTCGCCTAATGAAAATAGAAATCTCAAATGCTCTATAATAGTTCACGAATATTATACGATATTTCCCGAATCAGTTCCTAAGTCAATCGTTCTCAAATATGTCCACTTATTGCTGTCAAAAACGGAAACGGGTGTCTAAACGGCAGAACTATTTTCGTATGATAGTGACCTCTGTCACTACAGTGTATACAATTTTGACAGAAATCGGAGATAATCTCTGTGAGTTTCCAGCGGAAAAAGCGTGAACGCGACGGAGGGATCCTTTCTCGAAAGGATTGTAATCCCGAAGACGCTGGTCCAGTATCCTTAAGCTTGTCCCGCCCACTTTGTGTTTTCGTATGATTCAACGGCGTCCCTTTTCGGGCCTGGATTTTCACCTAGCTGCGACGAAATCCTCACGGCCGGTGGCAAATCCACGAGCGCGACAACATTGGCCAGGGGATTTCACATGGCGATCGCGCCTTGGAAATCTGGCTTAAGTGGATTTGCTCGGCCACTGGAAAAAGTTTGCAAAACTCAGGCGCTGACTTTTAAAGACTCGAAGACGAATCTGTTGAATGCGCCGCCGTCAGTACCCGCAGATAAGCTACTCGTAGAGTAACTGTTAGTTCGACGGGAAGGAAATTTTTCGATACTTTCCGTGGTTGCTGTGTGTTCGAAAAAGATTCGAGCTTGTGAAGTATACGTTATATAGCTTGTTCAGATTTTCGTGTGAAAATTATCGGCGCTTTTCGGTGGGTGGAATTAGGACAGATCTGTATACATCAGAACATATTCTGAAAGGCGATACTTTAGGCTTCTTTAGAAAACAGTTTGATAAGGATACATTGTTTTCCGACAGTTTTATGCGGTCTTTAGTATGGAAGGAAACAAAGCGCATTAGAGGCATTCGATGCTTTTCTTTTACAGATTTTCACCTATTTAGGTACTTGCAATATTCTCTTGATGCCAAACTCTTAGGTCGACATAAAAAATCATATTAATACAATTAATACAAACTAAAGTGCTTAATAGAATTGAAAAGAAAAAAGAAAACGATTTTGTTCGGACTTGTTCGAGTGCAATAATGAATTACGGATACTTGGCGCGTCTCTTCGTACACCCGTTACGTTCACAATTTGACGTTGAATTTCAAAGGAGCCGTTAACTCCCATCAGTCGAATCAATCGTGGTGTATTTGACTGTGATTTCAAGGTTTAATAAAGTGACTGACAATTTCTCGCGATTACGTCCGGCAGTTCATCTCGCGAATTCGTCGGTATAAGTAATAAAGCCGGTAAGTGTTAACGGATATTGCTCGATAATGGGAATCGTAGCATCAAAAGAATTCCTTTGGGCCAACGCAACCGCGCCGTTTAATTGAGTTTCGTGAGCCAGCCAGGTACAGATAAAGCTTTTCATGGCTCACTAAATGCCACTCAGGATATTACGATTTTGTGCTGCGCCGCGTCTAAACGTGTCCGCCGTTGCCGCGAATCCAGAATTCCTTTCGAAATAATTTCCTTTCTTTTACTGTTTCCCCTCCCTTTTCTTTTTATTGATTTTTTCGCTGAATGCCAAGTCCGTTCTATTGACAATGGGGCGATGGTTGTGAACAGCGCTGCGAAATAAGATTTGCGACATAACATATTCCAAAATGTGCAGGCTACAGAAAAATTGCCAAATTTGGATGAACGAAATATTTAAACTCCTCTATCCTATCTCTTCGTTTCTGAAACTGCCGGAATAGTTTCGAATCGGCCGAAACAGTATATATTATAATTGCGAGGCGAAATTGAGCGTGGAAGATGTTCGAAGCGATCACTACCCTACTAACCGTATGACAGATTGAATCGTTCGAATGATTTTGGTGGAGCTTGAAAGGGTCTCCAGTTTCGTTCCGACAAGCGAGCAAAATGGCCGACTCGGTGGTTGCGCAGAAAGATGAGGGGACCGGAAAAGTGTTTTGGGCAGAACTAAGTTCGTAACGCGTGATGACATGCTTACTTACGTTGGTCTTGCTTTACGCTTCTCGTCTCCTGCCATCGGTGGAGAATTTGATTAGGTGAATTACGTGGCGCTGATCGAATCTTCACGCGAAATTAGATTGGCCGCAACGCTTATTACGACACCTAGCAACCTTTTTATCCGACACGATCTCTTCTACGCGTATTGTCACGCCGCGCCGTGCTATTTACTCTGCCCATTGACACCGTCAACCCAGTATCATTCGACGCGTACGCTTGCTAATAGATATTTCATTCTCGGTCAATCTCTGCGAACCAATAACTGGTGTCGTCCGCCTAACGAATTGTTGACAATGACAAGCTGGATAAATGTTGAATTGGTTGAATATGTTCAATTATTGAGAGCGTGGATAAATATTGCTGCTTATCTTTTGCATCGATTGGACAAACGAATGGTGTGGTGTGGTGTGATGTTGATGCATAAAAAAGAGTCACCCCCGCCCCCTAAGAAAAGGTAACAGAATTGAGACAACGAAAACTTTTCATCGGAATATCCATTTAGCCCTCCAATTACCATTCAAGGTCGCTCAATCGGTGTCGCCCCCCAAAAACAATACCATCCGCGTCTAAATCCAATTCGAGCAACCCCGTAGATTTCCCGGAACGCGTGAACCATGCTGTTAACCGTCTGGGAAACAAAAACGTGCAAACGTTTTCAAGCTTCGTCTCGTCAACGACCAGCAAACTACCGTGGACCAGTGTACCATTTTCCACGCACGTTTTACCGGCTGCAGAAAAGGGAAAAACGGGGACAGAGAGAGGGAGAGGGAGAGGGAGAGGGAGAGGTGGAGGGAGAGGTGGAGGGAATGGGGAATACGGGGCGGATGGCAAGAAAAGGGATTTTTCGGGTGGCGTTGCACGCTGTAACCAGGGTCTTGATGAATGAACGAAACTTTCATGCCGCTTGTCCCGCACGGCAGCTGGCTACGCCGCGCTGATTAGACGCGCATCACGCCGCGTTTGTGGATCTTTTGCCAGTGGATCCGCGCATGTAGGTACCCGATGCCCTAACCAGGACCCCCGTAGACCGACGCCGTTGTTCTGCTCGTTTCTGGAGGCCCGATCCCGATGATCAGCGCCACGATTCTCCTGAATCGATTCTTCTCCTGCTCTTCACCGACGATCGACCACCCCATTGTCTGGCACGACGCTGTTTTGCCGTTTGCCCGATGCCTGCCCCGATAATTCTTCAACGTCGCGGCGCCACGGCGGCTGCCTTTGCTCCTCTATCTTCGATTTTTGCCACCGAGAGATATCGATTTGGGGATTCCTCTGTTTTGGATTTCACCGTAGATTATTCGTTATTTGTTGTTCATATTTTTCGAGAACTAGAGGGCGTTTGGGGCGATCGAGGCGTGGTAGCGCGTGGGATTTTATATATCGTCGGTGGAGTGACTGCTGTACGTTGGGATAAGCAAAGCGATTGCGATAGCCAATGGAAATGAAATAGAAACACGTAACTGTTGTTCTCATTGAAAACTCGAAGCGAAACATCTGCACGGTTGTTTCAGTAATACGCTTCGAAATACGCCATAACGGAACCTACTTTCTCACAACGAACCAAAAGTTTCAGGCAAAATGTCCCGGTTAACCGACGCGCGCTGCGATAGAAAAGCCACCCCTTCCATCCCCTTTCGTGAAAGCTCGAATCCCAATGAATTCACGAGGCGTCCGATGCGTCCGATGATCGAACACCCGATGGTACGTTGTTAAGCGTCGTTAAATTCGCAACACCACGCGTTCCCATAGCTTCGCCCTACGGCCCCCATACTCCGTAGCGCGACGCACGACAATTTCGCCTCCTCTTAGTTTGTCCCGTGGCGCGTTTCCAACCGACGAGAACGCACGACTACGAACTATCCATCCCCCACGCGAGATTTGCACGGTTTTCATTGGCTCGGTTAAGTTTGATTAATCTATTCGAACCGTGCCATTGTTCGAAGTATCGCGGGCCACCCCATTGGTCGGTCGGCAGGATCCGGTACGGGTTGCACCAAGGTGCCGGTCGTCGCGTTGCCATTAGGGGGAGCAGCCATGGTGTCCGCGTGAACTGGTTTTGTGTGTTTTTCGCTCCGCACGCTCTGTGCCCGGCTTCCACGTTCGCCTAAGCCGACGATGATTTGTACCCTGCCCTTTTCCTCGTCGTCGGGGACAACGCTTCGCGACGCCCGTGCACGCTCCACGGCCGATAACGCATGCGTACGTCGGCATTGAATAATAAATCGACGGTTGTTACCTGGGACCGGGCGTTAAACGAACGACTGGAAAGGGTTGGAGGACAAAATTGGGGATTAATGACGATGACGACGCGGCGGTATGGTCTTTCGGATGATTGGGTTTTATGTTAGAAGGGTAAGTCAGGTTTTTGTTAATTGGTACGAGCAACGAGGGGAGGGTGGGTCGATTGTGTACCTTGGTTCAACTTTAAAGGTGTTTGTTTCGTGTAGATGTATGGGGCGTATAGTTTCAAATTAACTGGGGAATTATTTTTAACGCAAAGATGGGCTGTTGGGTGGCAAGTCGAAGTATTGAAAATTGTGTTGCATTTTAGGTTCACGCGTGTAACATTTCTTTTGATATTTGGAATTCGAAGTTAGTCTTTCTAAGCTTAAATACACGATGTAGATATTACGCATTCGCGCTTCCCTTTATCCCATCCGCCATTCTAAACGAAACGAAATTACAGCTGCGCAACGTAAAGACAGATAGCAGTAAAGTTTTCATTGG
Organism: Nomada goodeniana; assembly: GCA_963969485.1. Taxonomy (NCBI): domain Eukaryota; kingdom Metazoa; phylum Arthropoda; class Insecta; order Hymenoptera; family Apidae; genus Nomada; species Nomada goodeniana. The sequence goes on along the minus strand of OZ018305.1, from coordinate 8,322,598 downwards.
TGCAGAAATCTCATAATTATTAATTGCCATTTGAAACGGGTCCTTGGCGTTTTCAGTGAAATTTAAAAAGTAGCGCGAGATCGTTAAAGTGGATACGTAAAAAGCCGCGGCGTTTACGATATTCTTACATCGTTCGGCAAGAACATCCCTCGCAGGAAATTTCCGTAACTCCGCTCTGCTGGTGTATTATATGGACAATATACCGCGGAATAATTGCACGAAAGGAACTGCGGCTGATAAACTTCATAGGCCACACAGTTTTATCGTGTGCATTTATCGCCGTATGATATTTTATGGCCCGTGAGAAAGATCTAGTGCATCTTATGGGCCACGTAACCGGGAATGGAAAAATAATGATAACGACAAATATTCCGCAATATATAGTAATCATTTGATAATGCGTGAACCAAACGTTGGGGCCGAGAAATAAAATGTGTTACAGAATAAATTATCCGGCAAGTGTCTACTGATACGTGAATTCGACGGAACCATATAATCAAATAGTAACACAAACTGTACCCTTTTATTAATACCGTTGAAAGTTAATATGGTATATTATATACAAGGTGTTCCGCTTGAAACGACCCACGATTTTTCACCCACTTTCAGCCATTTGACAAAAAGTTGTAGGGTATAGACTGTACAACAAATATCAGTAAACAAAATTTCGAGAGCAATTTATTTTCATGGCGAAATCAAGGTCACCTTGCCTAAAACACATTGGAACGCATATTTATTTTCTACCATATTTTAGAGGGCGTCGAGACCAATTCAAAACACATATTCGATGATATTTTTACTAACATATTACTCGCTTTGCAGTAGCGGAAGTGTGAAATATTTAGCGATTCGTCGCATTTAACTTTGTGACAGGGTAAACATTATTCGAAACAAACGAGATTACTCAATGTTTTATGGGGACATTTACAGTCCGTTGAATTTCAATCAGCAATTAACAATATTGAAGAATTGCAAGGAAGAATCATCTTAGCACGCAGACCTGTGGATCCAGCAAGTCTAATTGCAGCATCGCTTTCAATCATTTGCAAACGAGCAGAATATGTATTGTGTCGCGGAAGGCGGAACGCATTTCGAACATCCAATTAAAAGAAGTGCATTTTTCTTGTGTTCTAGTCACATGTTTACATTCGGTAATCTCTTCGGCGTCAAATGATGTTTACACTGTCTTCAAGTCAAATATGTACGGCGAAAAGTTAAATATCTCACATGTCCACTAATGTAAAGCGAATAATATGTCAGTAAAAACATCATGCAATATGTGTTTCGAATTCGTCTCGATATTCTCTACAATATGTTGGTAGAAAATAAATATGTGCTCCTATTTGTTTTACCCAAGGTGACCTTGATTTCGCCATGAAAATAAAGAGTTTTCGAAATTTTGTTTGCTGATATTTATTGTACAGTCTATACCCTGAAACTTTTGTTCTATACTTCTTTTGTCAGATGGCTGCAAGTGGACGAAAAGTCGTCCGTCGCGTTAGACGGAACACCCTGTATATGTAGATAGTTATTTTTCATTGGAAGAAACTTTAACAATAGTATTTAATAGCTTGTCTATTATTTCATTAAATTCTAATAATCTGGAACGCTTAATTTAATTCTAGCGAGATCAGATTCTCTTGGACACTCGTTATCCCATTAATCGTAGGTCTATTGGATTGGCGCTACAGTGAAATCTCGATTAACCGTGCCGTGATTATTCGCGGACTCGATTATCTGGCGTATCGAATTTCCTAATAATATGATTATAATTGTGTCTTTCAACACTAAAATTGGTTGGGAAAAAATGTTTAGTAAAAATGTGCGTAAACTGTATTTTTATTCCTTTCTACTCAGATCTAAATTTATTCAATGTATCTGTTTCTCGATTCAACTTTTTAACCGAGACATTACTGTATTATTATTATTATTATTATTATTATTATTATTATTATTATTATTATTGTAGCTGTTTCTGCTGCTCGTGTTATTATTTATTATTGTTATTATTAATTATTGTATTATATAAAATGGACAAAGAAAATGGAGCAGAAGCATAGAACGCGTACGATCAGAAACACAGAGGATTGGCTACGTAGCCACCCCTAGTTTCTCGTGTCGCGAGGGTGCGGCTTAAGTCTGGGAGGTCGTCACACCTATCAGCTTTGCCGTTACCGATACATCTGTCCTGGTTACCGCGTTGAAAAACTCACCGAAGGGAGATAAATCACGCTTCTTATGAAAATTACGATCTTTCTGAGAACTCGCGATGGAAAAAGTACACCATGCCGCCGTTCTACAAAACGATTTTCCCAGAAACGCAGCCACCGACATATTTTGCTTACGATTTTGTCAAGCATACTTTTTCTTGTTGAAGATTGTATACAAAACGAATGATAAAATAAGTGCCACTTTGTAGGATTCTTGTTTTGAAGAAATGTGAAATACAGCAAAGCGTTGCGGCTATTTGATACGAAGTTTCGTTTTTAGAACAATTCGACTGTGACAATTCGCGATATGAAATTAATTCTGACCAATTGTGAAATTGCTAAGAAATAAGTATCTGCAACAGCGTACAGATTGAAATATGATGTATATAATTAAATTTGAATTACGTTAACGTTTCGAGTGTTACATCTGCCGGCTTCGCAGTATGTATTAATGTACAATTAGTTACCAAATACATAAGCACAGATAGAAAAGTCATTTCTCCGTCTCTCCGATTAACGCAAGAAAGCTACCAAAAGCTGTAAAATTGAGTAAATAGTAAACCGATATTGAAACGTAATTGGACAAATCGAATCTCCTTTGGAAGATAGTAGAAATAACTAGAGAAACGACATTTTTGTACTTCAACGCTCACTGTCAAAGAAGTGGTCTATATTTTAGTCCCACAGTATAGGAGGTTCTCGAATTCGAATTGGAGCCCCTCCGGACCCCACATATCGTTTTCGGTCGAATGGTGATTCGCCACTGAATGATCCCCACCCCTTACTGCATCCCCTTTGGGTGTGGTATGGGGTTGCCAAGTTGTCGGCGTCTTTGTGTCCCCTCGTTTGTACCCCCATCGGCAATCGAGCTCGACATTCTGTTGACCAATCTGTTGCTCCAAAATTCTTTTACTTTGGTCGAAATGCGGTAGGTCAGGGGCGGGGGAAGTGTCGTCGTCGAGGGCTGGTTTCAAATTGTCCGTGAGAATTGAGTAATGGAAATACTACCGATTTGTATATTTCTCCACGATATGTACCATAGTACCATAAGGTTTTCGACCGCAAGGCGTTTCGAGGTAGATAAGAATTTTCTGAACGAATCAACTATATTTCGTTGAAAATTTAACAAATCGGATATATTTAATCCGAGATATGCAAAGATGTGCAATATATATATAATTCCTTTTATAGAGGTATTTAATTTGTCACGAGGTTATTTGTGCCATAAATATAAGAATGAATCGCTCTAATGAGCATTTTCACGAGTACTAATACCAAACGGTGGATCGTTATCTCGCGTCGAGCCCCGGAAACTTTAATTTCGTAACTAAAATACTCCTCACGGAAGATCGTGCGGCGATTCTAAAAGCATTTCATCCGCCGTGAAACTCAATTGAGCACGAGCAAAATCGGAGAAAGCATCGATAGGATTAACGCGTGTACAGGCGTATCGTTCCAGGTCGAAAGTCGACGGAACCGTGCGAATAGTTATGCTGGCGATACCTTTGTACCGAAGGTGGCAGAAAGCGGGTAGACCGACCTACCTACTTCGACAGCACAATGGGCCACAAATGCGTGGCGACAGCAGCAACAGATATACGGCAGGCTGATTGCTCGTTGTCGCTAAACGTCCGATTGTCGGCTCCTCCACGGGGAGATGGTCGTCGTTGCCGAAAGCCAGTGTCTCTGCCGCGAACAGAGCTGATCAGAGAGCGTGGCCGAGAGGAATCGGTCCAATCGGGGGCAGACCGTTTTAACGTAATTTAATGGCCGCGCCTACGCGCCAAACGAGAGCGGAGATGGCGCGTTGGGAGTTTTTAGTTCGCGCGGAATCTTGAAACGGCAATTAAAACCTTCGCACCTGGTCCGAGGATCGTTACGAATGTTTCAAATTGAAAACGCCTTTGAAGCGGGAATTTTTACAAACTATAATCGAGGTACGTGCCAAGCGTTCTTTGCTAGTTTCAAATTTCTTTCAAATGCATCGATGAGGTACGTAGATACGCTTTATTAGGCAGGTTCGTTTTTTGGAATAGGAAGAGGGTCGATGGTTTTGGTAAAGAGGTCGGGTATGTCTTTTGTAATTTGCAACGGATACGTGTTCTTTTCTTCGCTTAGGAGGAGAGTTCATGGATTTGGTGAATGGGTTGAATATCTGTGTCCTTAATGATAGAATTTAACAACAAATACGTGCTTGAACACAATTTTTATGTCGACACGAATAATCGTAGTATGAAATTTGGAAAGAATTCGACAGAAATATATATTTCTAATATATATATATATAGTATAAAATATAAAATATAGTCATTTCGACTTATCCGCTTTCTATTCTAAACCCAGTATACCGAACCCCTTGAAATAAATAAATGCGGATAGGGCAGCTGCAAAGAATAGACAACGACAACATTGCACACCTTTTAAATATTCTTTTATTCCATAACAATGAATTACACATCGGCAATTACAATCAGATTAATGAATTACGAGAATATCATGCGCATCGAGTAAAGGTCGTATTTGTGCAAAGTAACCGCGATTAACTGGCCAATTAAATCATCCAATTGATCGCGATCGACAATGCTACCCTCCCACACTCTCCCAAAAAATCCATCATACATTCTATATAATGAATCCTTATTAAATATCTCCGTAACTCTATGTACAGGTTCCCTTATCGTGTAAACTTAATCAACTCCCCCAACGAAATTTCGGTCGAGTTCTCTCCGCTTCGACAAAGGCTAGACAAAGGATAAAAGCCATCGTAAGGCATTAAATTACACGTGGGCACTTAATTTACCGCGACTCGTCTAATTACTAATTACCACGAGGTATAAATCTCCTCCTGTGATATCGGCAGTTCCGGTGAGCGGCTTAACAACTATACGTGAACCAGGCTGGACGATGCCTTTAATGTAAACTTGCACGGTGTAAGCGTCGTAGTATAGGCACAGATTTATTAGTCATAAAATCGGGACGCTGTAATCGAACGTGCACGCGTGTGTTAATTATTTACAGTGTTCGATTTAGGTGTTGTTCGTTGCTCGGAAGATGGCAGACGAGAAAAATGCGGGCTCGGTTAGCTGCAATCCCAAATATCCATAATTTCATAACTGGATCGCGGAAATTGGGTGCCGGCGCTATTCTAATCGGTGAAAGGGGTTCTTTCGATAAATATAGCAGCGAGGAAAACGCCTGTCAAGAACGTACCTATGTATGTACATACAAGTGAGAGCATCAGGGAAGAGTGTGAACTTCGGTGTGAACGAAGCAGGTATTCGTATCCACTTGCCCCAGTCCTGTCTCGCGTCACATCTTCTGAGCAACGAACTTTATAGGCACTTCGCGTATCGTGATACATGTACGTAACTTACATATAAGCGTGATACGGTGGACAGAAGAAAGAAAAAGGCAGTATGAAACTCACCATGGGAGAAAGGGAGGATCGAGTATCCGTCGACTATCGAATTTCGCATAAATTCAACGACGGCTACAGCCTTTCTCCACATACGTATATACGTACGCATGTGTTATCTATGGTGTTTATTCTTGCGTCAATGCGCGTCAAAGGGTATATAAAATCCAGGCGACGTACGATTTATTGCAAACGGCAAATCGCTGAATTAACGTGCCATTGAATGGGGCATCAAATCGCGAAGGACCTGCGACTCTTGGCGTCCACCGCTGTTGGTTTCGGTCAAGCTCAGGGACACATTGTGTGGCAGAAATTATTATTATTATTAGGAACAGTGACAGTGGAAAGGTGTATAATTTTTCGTATTTGACCCTTTTGTTACAACAGTCCGCTCCGCCAGAGTAATGCCACTGAACAGGGTATCGCGCCGAAAAGTGTGCACATTGCATATTACGTCAGTTCAAAATATACTTTTGGTAGGATTAACCCAACGCGGGTCAATAGAATGAAGAGATGCTCTACAGGTACAGTAGAATCTTTTTGCGAACTCTAATCGAGGCTCGGATGCCGACTATAGTCGGCGCTCGTAACGAAAAGGTTCAATATTTCATTTGAAATGAACGTGTACGATGTCAAAAGTACTTCATATTATTTTGAATGATATTTTATTTTAATTTGTACTATATTTCGTTGTTGACGAATATTTTATTATTTCTTTACATGATTTATAATTCAATCGTTAGGATTTGTAATAAACTGAAGGCATTGCGATGAATCGTTCGCGAATAAAACGTTCCTTTTCGAGGATTTATCATACCTCGAATTAAATGTTCGTTAGGATGGTATGTTTCGTAAAGTATTTTTTAGTTTACGAATAACAAGTCTGGATTTTACTGCACAGCACAGTGAACGTGTACTTTATTGGCAAGAATAATAATTATTAGTAAACTCTGAGAATTTATATTTAAGAATTGAACTCTGATAATTTGTACAATGTGTATGCAGGTATATGTATATCAAACGTTTATGTTATAGGTAATATTTCCTAAACAAATAACTTAAGGCACGCAATCTTTAGTACTTCCACTATTAACATGCTTATTTAATTATTAATGCGACGTTTTATTTAGTATATACTTTTAAGGCAGAATGTTTATTTACGACCCTTCGCGATCTATGAAATCCCGCCAGTAATTCGCGGCGACGTTTCGTTCCCTAATGAATAAATATGCGGTCCCGCAAACATTTTTCTCTCCCGTTCAACATTTTCATACCCCTCTTACAGCCGAATCGATCACTTCAGGCGCCTAATCAGAAGCAAGGCACTTCAACGCTTGGTATCTACAATTAGAAGGTCCATCAAATCTTGCAACAGATATACAATGAAATAATAATAACCTTTACGCTATATACATATTTGCAACGTGGCGGAATAAAAAGCCTCGACTAACAATAAAAAGAAATATTCTGACAGTCCCCTTCAACTTCTCTCCACCCCCAGCCCCCCACCCACCCACCCCCCGCCCCAAACCAATAAACGAACGAAGAAAAAATATACAAATGTGTAGCACCTATACATATATCACGCCATCTTAAAATTACCCTCTTCTGTCGCGTATTTTATAACAATCCATGGATAGCCGGTTTCGCAGGGCAATGTTTATCACTCGAATGGTAAAAGAGGTTTCAGTTATTCCAGCTCAAAGTCCCCCTCCGATCGGCCATCTTCTCTGTACACCACGGTTCAGTGAACTCTGCCACAAACCTGGGACTCTATGCCACCCAAATAGGGGTAGCCACTTTTCGCCTCGCTGGGACTGTGCGGTGTCACGTGGTGGTTGATCCCTGTTGGGGCTGGGACGCTGGTGGACGCACCCTGGACCATACACGCGCTCATGTTCGACGCTGTAGGGCTGACACTGCCGCTCAGGCTGCCCAGATTCAAGTTGCTGGACGTTAGGTTGGTGGCGATGTTACTGCTGCCATAGTGAGAGGCGTTGAACAATCTGCAACAAAAAATTAACGGACTCTGTGCAATGGATGCTTCTTTGTTGAAGGTTGAAGAGGGGCAGAGTTGGTTATTGTAACAGTAATTACAGTCTCGAGGCTTCTGCAATTTCAGACGAGGAAAAGAGGGGCCGCAATAATGGCTGTGGAAAATTGTTCGGCTGGAAAACAGCCAAACAACCGGACCCACGGCATTCACAGAGGAGATAATCAGCGTGGAGTGCAACGAAATTGCGCTTGTTTTACGCGCGAATGTAAAGCGGGTCACCCGCGTTCACCAGAGTAGCCCGAGCGACCGTATCAAGGTATTTAACACGGCCGCGTTACGCCTTCGCATAACCTCCGGATGAAATTCTCTTTCCGTTTCGCGGGTCTCAAAGTAACCGCCGGCCACTTCTCCCTCGTTTCGCCGTGCAATCAAAGCGCGCTGCTCGTTTGCAAACCGATACCGGGTTCGCGTACGAGCTTCACGCTCGCACACGTGCACGTATACGTGTACGAATCGTTTAGGGCGTGTCGGGGCTGCCAACAACCGATTTCAAAACGGAGTAGCGGCCCTTTTGACCGTTTCGGCACAGCAGCACGGTTAAGGACCCCAAAGCGTGCCGATTCTGGAAGCATTTAATTCCTTTCTGCCTTATCCTCACGTTCCTTCCCTTTCGTTCCTTTCGCTCCTTCTCGTCCTCTCTTAATTCCTTATTCGAACCAATGCGACGCGACGCGACGCAACGCGACGCAACGCGACGATCCGGCGGAAGCTCGACGATTTACCGGCTGTCCCTTTGGCCGCTCTACGAATCTATTTTCCGCCGGCGAAGCACGGTCACAAATCATATTTATTTCTATGGAAGTGTTAATGAATTCCGACGAAGCTTAGTCCGAATGAATAATTTATAATCGACGCTCGCTGAAATTAAGGGTATTCGTTGCAAGAAGCGGCCTGGGTGGCTCTGAGGATTCTATTTGGAATGGATCCTTTACAAATGGACGACCTTTCGCTTTTCTTTTCTTTTCTTTTTCCTCTTTTTGCCGGATGATCGAACCGTGGATCGTCATTCTTAGCCTCGGTGATTTCGTCGGAGCTATTGTTGCACGCATCCTTGTATTTAACAGGTTTCTTGTATACCCACTGCTTCCAGTGGGCAGGAACCCTGTTAATTTCTTGCCCCAATCAGACACGTTATCTCGTCTTTCTTAATTACTCGGCTACATCGAGCAAGCCTATTTTTTTCGCTACACTGTTCGTAATAATTAGTTCAGCGCAACTGGTGCGATTAACCCGTTGACAGCGAGCGTACACGATAATTAATCGAGGTATCGTGCTCCTTTTCATCGCCCGCTATTCACTACAAATAAACCCTCTTAGGAATAATTGGTGATAATTCTATAAAATATCGTTCCTCGTTCTTCGTCATTTTTTTGACGAACCCCCTAATTTTCTTAAAAAAAAAAAGTTTTCGTTCAAACGCCTACAGAACCAAACCAATCCTCGCCCCAAATGATGCACCGCTCGCGTAAGGTCACTTTTTTATTAATACCAAGCCAATGGTCGCGTCAGGTGTTATTGCAGGTAAAACGTAAAGCGGGTTCCGCGATACCGAAATTCGAGGGACAATAATATTGGCCGTCGCGTCGCGTACTCGACGACGAGTTCACCGAGATGATAAAAATAATTTCAGCAGCCGATAAAAATAAATGGGAAGCGTTTACGGTAATGTCGCGGGTCGAATGGAATTTTTCTGCGAGGCAACCAAGCCGATACCTGGCGCGGTCGAATCGCTTCCGGGGTGAGGGAAAGGCCACGAAAGTCACCGGTTAAAGCTGGATCATCGGCCAAGATCGAGACCCGCGTTGGATTATTAGCCGGTAGCGTTTCATTACGGGGGCCGAAGCAGCAACATAATTGAGGACCACACAGAAAACGTGTCGGTGGAGCCCCGACTGCTTCACCACGCTCATCCGACAACTCTCTTTCTCCCTTTCGAACGTTACACTATGTCTCTCTTCGTCGTTCAAGAGCCCACAGTCTCACCTGTTCCACCTACTGCCTTGCTCCTTTCCGCCTTCTTTCCCCTTCCATTTTCAACTTTATTTCCATCGGTTGAAATTCTTTCGTCGATCGAAACTCTGTGTTTGGAGAAAATTGGACCGCTGGTAATATTTCGCTTGATGTTACAAATTTGTTTATTGTTGCGGTTCTGGGGACTACTACGCGGCTGTATTTTTTCTTTTCTTTCAAAGATCCCGAAGGGTTGCACGGGGCCAATCAGTTGAATATTACTAATGTGTATACGAATTGAGAGGAAGTTAATTGTTCAATGCGGAGCCTGCTCCACGGTTGAATAAATCGATACGCGTGAAGAGGACAAAATCACAAGAAAAATCGTAGCAGTCGTCGAACTTATTCCACAATATTTCGACCATTTTCATATTTACACTCTCAGCCTCTTGTTACCTGGTGAAATATATATTTAATATTTATATATATATATATATATATATATATATATATATATATATTCCCCGTTTTTTACTTTCTATACTCGATTCTCAATTTTGCACGCGTTTCGTTCGTGTTTATCCTAAGACTTTCGTCGTTTGCGGTCCGCCAGGCAGCGAATTGGCCTCTGCACTCGGCGTGTAACAGCACGCTGCAGCAGGCGAGCAATTCGCCAACCTGTTATTACGCCACAATGGCTGAATTAATTGTTCGTAACACCCTGCGAGCACAGGCCGCCTCGCTCTTTCTCCGCGCCGAGAATCTCCCAGATTTCTATCCTTTTTTCTACTATGCCTGCCCCTTCGAGTCTTTCGGCCGCTTTTAAACGTCCGGGATAATGTGTATCTCTACCCCGCCAACGCGCACCTTGCCTCGACATTGTGCCCTGCCACGTGGGGGGTCCTTGTTCTTGGCCCTTCGAGTTTCGTGAATTCTGCTCGCTATGCATTTGCCTTTACTGGGTTAGGTTTGGGTTAATAGTGAGACGGCATTTCCGGATGTTTCGATGATTGAACTTTAATGTTTAGATATACGCATACTATTTTCTGTTCCGATAAGGATCGGGTTGAATGTTAATTACGCTTGAAACTATTTCATTAATAAGAGAGGTTAGCAGAAAGTTAACTAAGAAATGGTTGTAGCCAAGTCAACCACTACTGTACAATGTAGTTGGTAGTCGAAAAATCCCCGTTGTGTATATACACAATGGTTGGCAATATTTTTCGAAACGACAACGGGTTAATAAGTTTTCAATGAATCACGCAGACGCGTGTATGCATAACACATACGTATATACGTCGCACGGGAAGTCAATTATTCGATGACAGTTCAATTTGTCGGAAACGATTCAACTTTCGCATGGCTATTATCGAATAATCCAGGTAAGAGGAATGTTTAGCAAGCGATAACTTACCCATAGTTCTCCGCTGCTGGTCTCGGCCATTGTTGCTGGGCAGCATAGTAATTCTCGCTGTAGTTGTAATGCTGAGGATAACCGGCCGTGGTTGCTGCGGCTGCAGCCACCGATGCTTGGCCGTAGCTTTGATAACTTTCAGCACTGCTACCGTAGTGCTGCGTCTGGAAGGACTGCAAGCTCATTGTGTTGAAAGCGTTCAATTGTTGGCTGTTTAATTGCTTGCGAAGTCTGGCTCGTCTGTTGCTGAACCATACTTGCACACGGGCCTCCGTAAGGTTTGTTCTGCAATTACAGAAGGAATAATTATGAAGGGGGGCTTGAATGATATTCTTCTGCTAATAGAGAATATCTGTTAAACCGTTCGGTGTATCTAGAATGCTTGTTATCTTACTGAAATTTATTTCCTAACTATTATTTTCGACTTAGCGCGGCGGAAGTTAATTTAGTATCCCAAGATTTCAGCAATTCTTTATTTCACGATTATTGAAAAAAATTGTTCTGTGGTATTAATCGTTTTGAAGGAACATCTATGTCTATGTACTTTATTATCCTTCCAAGTAATTGAATCGTTAAATAATTTTACTCACTTTTGAGCTAGCTCTTCCCTAGTGTAGACGTCCGGGTATTGTGTTCTATGGAAAGCTGCTTCGAGCTGCTCAAGCTGTTCACCGGTGAACGTGGTCCTGCTCCTGCGTTGCTTCCTTTTCAAGGCAATACCGGGCTCACTTTCCGTATCCGAATCCTCGCCGCTGCTTCCGGCTGAAATATAATAATACTCATATATAGTCCTATTCAATATTACCTATTGAATATTCAGATTCAAAATGCCATCACAATTCGCCAAATATCAAATATATGTATGTATGAAACCACTTCGCACCCCGATATCACGAACACGAAGATTTACAAGTTTCCATTCAATTCTGTAACACCTCGAGAGAATTTCCACTCTTTCCACACAGTAATCTTATGAAATTTAGCCCCAACCACCAATCTATTAGAAAACAAATGTTCCGCAGAAACGAATCCACATTCGACGACACTATTCCCGCAGAAAAATTGGAAACGTCCGCGCCGTGCACCCCGCGGCCGAACGTATGCCCGCCGCAAAATTAATTACGAAAAGCAGAGTTTTCTCCGGGACGGGCCCCGCGAAAGGAGAAGAATTGTAAAAGGACTCGTCTTATCGACGAGAGGGATCGAAGCTGCGGCACAGGAGATTCGAAAGATGTTACGGGGCACCGCTTCTTAATAGCGGGAAGAAGGTATCCCAGTCCAGCACGTGCTGCACGTCAGATACCGAAGATAGGAAGCGAGTCGTTCACGCCCACAGTTCACACGCCGGACTCGGCAACCCACCATTAAGGCCCTCCTGATTACAGCCGTGCCAGCCGAACCTATACTAAACTAAAACACCGGAGAAATTAGGGTCCGCCGCGAAGAAATTAAGTTCTTTGACATGTCCCGTCCCACCCGAGCTAAACGAAAGCCTGCCCTGCGTCCACGAGATATGTATACGTATACACATCGTTTCGTTTGGCCGGGCGAGCTTCGTACCGGAAACCGCTTTCGTCTCTCCAATCGTCGTCGAGTTTTATGACAACGTAATTGTGCGCCCGCTTCTGTCTTGCCAGTGCGGTGTAATGGTTTAACGTCGTTTTCCCCCCATTCGATTCTATTCTATTCTATATTCTCTGTGCCGATTCTCAGGTAGCTTTGTTTCTGCTTTCTCAGTCGTATTGTGTAACGGGGGTCGCTTGGCAATCGCTTGGACAGTATTTTCCTTTGCCACTATTTTGCCGATAAATTACAGATATCATTTACATCATTTGCAGGATATTCGGTAATAAATTCGGCGCAGGGGAACGCCTCTCGAGCCTCTATAGTTAAGATACTTCTGTCCATGTTGTAGTTGACGGCACTCGGCTATGCTTCATTTTAGCGAATGAAAACTCCATTGTTGCATCGATTTTCGTTTACCTCTGTGTGAGAAATTCTGTTGGATTTGCCTTGGCATTTTATGCATCTATTCCTGAATCAAGCGAATCAATCGACGGGAACGAACGTCTAAATCAATAGCACCTGCGCGAACGTCAGCTCGAATTCATGAAGTCGAAGGCTGCGAAGTGCACGGCGGTTTCTTCGAGATTAAAGACCTCGCCGCAGCCGTAAATCCTCGCGACGCGACGCGTCGGTTTGAACGGAACAGCTAACCACTTCTCGAAGGCTTCACGCTTTCTGCGGCCAGTCAACGCTCGCCAATATCGCGGTTTCTTTCAACGAATAGTCGAAAAACGCCTTGATTGATTGCCTATGTCTCACGTCTCTGGTTCATTTGTGAGTAAATTAACGCGGCTAATAGAATAACGGTTTCAGACATGGACGAGATTGTTTTGTGGTCCCTGTGACTTTTGTGATCGACGTGCCGAGTAAAAAAGAAAATTGCTGTACGAAATATGAAAAGTATTGCTGATTCAAAAGTGCATCTAAAAACAAACGAGTAATACGAGTGTACTCGGTACGATATTGTTCCGCCACAGTGCGTTCAATTCGGGTCAATTCATTCAAGCACGCTCTACGATCCCTACTATATGTATACAATTTATAGTTTAAAAAGATTTCATAAAATAATACATTAATTTGTAACAGGTCGAAAACCCAAATGCAGGATTTTTGCAGGATAGCTTTGAAAATACCGCGAAGTAATTATTTTGAAGCTGATTTATTAAAATTGTTTTATTTAAAGTGTCTTGAACCATTTACCAGGTTGATAGAATACTGTTGCACAGTGGACGGCGTGATGAATGTTGACAGTGTACAGACAGACAGTGGAACCGCAAAGGGTTAATCGTCCAAAACCATGTAAACAATTACTGTCGAGAGTGGCAGACAGTTATTATCATTATCCCTGACAGTTTCGCTTGACTACCACTATAGATCAGGGGAACATCTAAATCAATAGAGCGGTCTGTTGTTTCGCGAAGAAAACGGCAGGCTGGCTATGGTGTTGGCGGTTTGTAAGATTAGAGGCAGCCGGATACGGAGCACGAAGGACCACACGCCGCGTGTGTACGCGCCCACAGCTTTGTCCTCCTCGCGTGTTCCCTTTCCCATCTTCGCTTCCATCTTCGATCCTCTATCTTCAAACTCTTTCATCCTGTATAACCCCGGCCCTTCCGCCCCTTTAGTCCTCTAGCTTTCTATTTTGCACTAACTAGCCGTTTAATTTGGACAAAAAACGAAAATCGTTTTTCAGGATCCAAGGTGAATTGGGTAAAACGAACGGTCCACGTGGAGATATTCGTGGGGAAGGTATATACGATAATATACATACATATCTAACTTACGTGTATACGCGTTATGTTATTGCGAGTTAAAAAACAGATATTTCGATGTATTCCAAATTTACCGCTACCGTATGTGGAAAAATATATCGGTGCCGTTTTTACCTAAACGCAATACTGGACAAAGAATGAATATATTCGGGCCAATTGATTGGTCAAAAGGACTGAAAAGGAATCGCAAAGAATAATCTGGCTTTGATGAACTGCAATTGATAGATATTCAACGATGTTGTTTTCCCCAAAAAGAATTGTACGATCGTGGGAATGCAAACGTCATTAATTCAAGCAACATTTAACTCACTTAGGAAACGACTAGAACCCGTCGAAGGTTTCGGAATCGAATTCTGCGAACGTAATCTGACGAACGACGGAATGAAGATTCGTACGTAACGCCTTGCGAACCGATCAACAGCTAGGCGATCCTCCCGTTCTTGCATAGAGCTGCAATTCCCGGCGTACATCTAATCAAAACTAAATCTTCCCGACAAGGTAATAAACTCGACACATCTACGCGCCACGGGACGCCTAATATTTCTTCGCGGGCCCCACCGCCGCCAATAAATAAAAATGAAAGAAACACCCTTTAAGTCCGCCGGCCGGACCTATATTCCCGTTAATCTCACCCTGCCCTCCAAACTATTCAGCCTTCGAGCGTGCAAAAATCCCGCCGCGTATTCTTATCTAGCGAATTCTTCGCTTATTCTATTCTGGGCCGCGTGCGATTCTTATTTGCCTCTATGGCTAGGTATTTAGCTAAATAAATCTAACGGAACTAACAAGTGAGAATGTTGAACAGAATTGTGATTATCGAGCAAATTATATACGCACGTATGAAAGGAAGGAAACGGAAGTCTCGGGCAGGGCAAAATACTGTCGATGTGCGTGCATTACTTATCGTTACGGTCACCTTAACTCAATTAACGCAGGTGCACACTGTAATTACGCTTATCGCTCGATTACCCCAAGCGTTTCATTTAAGCTCGCTTTAATGGTTTATGCGGTGCTAAAACACCGACGCCGTTCGCGAATTTTGCGCGTGTCGATTTTGGAAATGTGTGATCAACGGCCTATATGCATAGATTTCAACGTCGTCGAGCAGCTTTTCGAAATCTTGGTATCTCTCTGACCGTAACAGTCCTGGGAGCGTTTTCTAAATAAAGATTTTTATTTTATTTTGTGTGCAACGAATGAGAGATGCGAATTCCGTAGTAAATAAAATGGCAAACGTTCATTTCCACATACTTAATGCAACGAATCTCGACTCTGACGTAGGTTAAATAATATATTATTCGATTCTAGAATTATAAAATGTAATAAACTCACCGAGTATCCCATCGATCGAGTGATTTCTACGTGGATCGTCACCGGGGCGTGTTTGAGTCGCAGGTCCGCGAAGAAGTCTCGAGATGCTGGAAACTGACGGCGCCGATGCTTTGTCGCAGATGCCATCCTGCTAGCAGAACCACATTGGACCAGTTAGTATACGAATGTGAAGCATTGGAAATCTATTCCGAATTATATGCCATTATATGCCCAACTTAAATGCAACAAGCTAATGTTACAAAAAATGGTAAAACCGTAAAAGAATATTGCATTTTAATTAAAACTATAATTTGAATTACGAATTAAAATATAAATTATTTGAACCAATTTTGATAAATTTTTCGAATGGAATTTCATTATGTAATAATTATTTGCATGATTATTAGTTGATTACAAAGTGTTGGTATTACACAGACGTTATCAACATACCTTTATCAGTTTCTCCCGTATTTCCCAGCTGAAAATTCCAGGATTTTGTCTCTTCATATCCTCGATTCGCGCTTCGACTTCGGGTGTAGCGACCCTCGGTTTACTGCCACCGATAACCCCCGGCCTAATCGATCCTGTTTCTTGATATCGATTCAAGATCTTCGACACGCAACCATGAGAAACTCTTAACTGCCTTGAAATGACGCATGGCCTTACACCGGCCGCTGCCATTTCCACGATTTTCAGCCGGATATGGTTCGGCAATGGACGCCCATTAATAAAGACGCCACCAAGTTGGTTCACGCGTCCCTGTCCTGGAAAAATAAAGGCACCAAATATGCACATTAATACCGAAATTAAATATCAAATTGAGAGACATTGCGGACAGATATTTTTTCAACTATACACATTAAATGTACAAAACTAGATCTATCGCGACGTGCTTGTTCAAGAATGCGATGCTTTCCTTACACATTTCAATGCAAAGTAGAACAGAAAATCTGGTAACACGCAAGGTGAAGCGTAAACGATACTAATTAGCGCACCCTTTAATTAACTTTAATTATAATCAGGAAGACGAAGAAACCGCGTCGCGTAAGGGAACTGTCGGTGGAAAAAGGAGGCAGGAAAAGGTGGCGTGCTTTTGAATAAGACTAGCCAGAAGAAAGTTCAGACGGAGGAAAGAAACGGAACGAGATGGGTTACTCGGCCCCGTAGACTTTTACGAGGCCCACCGTGAGACTTCGCGAACATGGGACTTTGCGTGAGGCAAAGATCCACGAAAAGGACGTGACACGAGTTACGGCCCGGTTTTGCGTCCAGCAGTTAAAACTCGAGCCACGATCTGGAGTTCGTTCGCATCCCCTTCGAAAATTCACACGTGTCACTGCCGCCATTTGCATAAAGGAGTGTTTGCATTAAAATCCTTGGCAAACCGAGATTTAAGCTACTTATTTTATCCAGAATATCAGTGTGCTCAAACAAGCAACTGCTGGACAGCAACGCGATTGACGTGCATAAAAAGAAATATTGGTAACGTAATAACACAATATTTCGTGACACGGAAGAAGATAACGAAAATTATTACACCGGAACCCCGATTACTTAGTCCAGGGGTAATAGTAGCAGCAGGTGTAAATCATTCGCATTTCTCCCCCTACCCCTCCCCACCCCTTAATTAATTCGCTGGCCCCGTCAATTTGTATATTCGTCGTAAATTCGTATGAAAATGAAAAAAGACTGTCGTTGAACAGCACGAGTTCGGGGCCAACTACCGCGATATAAAGTTTACGACGCGAACAGGTAATTGGATGCGATAAAGACCCATTGTTTCAAACACGTTGCTCGGGGTGTGTGCTCTTGCGAGAGCTCTTGCAAGTCTTCTCAAATACGACGTCCCATTCCATAGAAATGTGCTAGACGAAACACCGAGCCCCACGTTTGAGTCCTTGGATATGTGCTCCGCCATTATTCATCCATTCCCTTTAATTCTAAAAGGAAAACGTTGGAATTCCTCTATTACAGAGACCGCGGTGGATTTCCATACGACGGGTATTAAAACTGTTTCCATAAGGGTTCGATGAAGCTTTGCAACGATTCGTACACCTAACAGATATAATAGTGGTTTAATAGCAAGGAAACTAGCTGACGATTCGAAAATATGATCCCTGCTGATCCTCGGCGGACCACCCACTTACTTTAAAATTTAGATCCCTTCCCAACAGGCTGACAATAGAAAGCATACGCAAAATCCCTACGTTGATCGAATAATATTGTAGATACAGTCCCCTGATTCCAATAATGAAAAGTAGACAAGGGCTAACGACTCGCTAAAAATTGATAATCACCCCGGCGATGTAATGGGCCTGTCGTTACACGGGTCCTCCGTAACACCTGCCACGAAAACTTCTGCTAATTGCCACGGCATAATTCAAAAAAGGAGCACCCCACCAGCGTTGCCCGGGCTGTTTCTGGTGCCGCCAAAGTAGTCCCGTTTCGTCATTCATCAAGCCCGTGAGATTTACATCCCCCCCACTTCATTGGGCCCCGATGGCCCGTAAGGACATATCCACAAGCGCGTGTAACGCACACACCGCACACTTGGGCGCGATCGTCGCGTACGTAAGGCCCACGGACAGCTCTCATGACGTCAGTCAGGCCGCGGGGCCCGACGGGATTACAGGCAAGATCAAAAGGCGCCGACCGCCGTCGCCGACTCGATCTCCCGCGCTCTCTCTCTCTCTCTCTCTCTCTCTCTCTCTCTCCTCCTTTTCTCTCTGCCTTTTCTGCTCCCTCTTGTTCTCCGTTTCACTCGGTAGACGCGAGGATTCAGAACAGAGCGAAAGGGCCTGGTCACGGGTCGGTCCCTTTCCTGATGTTGCTGTGGACTCTGCTCGCGCGACAATACGTAAAATTCAGAGTAACTGACCCTCGTTTGCTCCGTTACGAAACGCGGTTTATCGTTCGACGATGGGTCAATTCGCGAGCCCTGGAATATGGATCTTGTACAGAAGCTTTCAACTCTCTGTCGACGCGCGTAATACTGAATGGTGTTCTAATTGTAATTGTAAAACATGGTGGTGGGTATATTGATCCAGATAATGCTGCAAGGCGTGGAGATTTTTTTGTTAGGGTGGAGATGCTTTTTCCAGGTAGTGGCCGCGAAGGTATTTAAGTTATAAATGAAAAAATTAATTGCTTGTAAGAAAGGCGCGTAACGAAGGATTAACGTTACGGGCTGGAAGTAGATCGTCTTGTGTAATTATCTCGATGTATGTAAATGGGAATAGCTGTTTGCGAAATAAAAGATACAGGTAAGCAGTGATAGAAGTAACAATGTTAATGTGAATTTTTTACTAAGTGGTATTTTGTGAGCCTTTCATTGTAATAACTCGCCACAAGAATTGTTATGATTATCGCGTGCATAGGTTGTGTATTATAGATATTACATACAACTGCCAGCTAATCATAATTGATCCTGACAACTATTAGGAAGAAAAACTGATTATCTCTTGAACAGATCTCTAAATGTTTTCTCTTATACTTCATTTTTGTCTCTCATCTTCATCACCCCTCTCTACATGATACCCTGTGCATCAAAATCATGATACTTTTATGCTATAGCTAGCTAACTTAATTGTACTAAAAATCGAAGCTTTGAAAATCCAAATAGTTGAAAGAAATTTAACTACACGTAAACAATTTATATATTGTCGCAAATAATTCATTTTTTTGCAACGTACCTACGTCGCTAGTGCTCGGCATCTCAATGAGACATTAAATAAACGAACAAATAAATGATGACAATAGCGATTTGATGAAACTGTAACGTTCGCTAGTTTGTTGCTGGAAAACAGCAACATCGAATGCTCTAATAACCACCGCTAATTAGCGAAGATTATATATATACTAGAGGAATGGGAACTAGAGGAATGTAAAATTCTCATTTGTTGCGCGGACTTTCATAACTCGCATAGTTTTCGTGCACCGCTGATGGTTTCCACTGAATCCACTTTTATGGACTTTAACAATCATCAACTCGAGTCGTAGACTTGAATATTCGACACTTGACCGTGCGAACAGGGCTTTTACTTCTGTTTTCCCCCATCGCCGTGACTAACGCAGACGAATATTCATTACGCTATCTCCTGACGAATCGCTAACGAATTATTGTACACTCCCGCTACGATCAACTTTATCTTCGTAATATTTTTCAAGAAATGATGCTTGTATATACTTAGACCCGCAGGGAAAATAGAGAAATCAGTGAAACAGTTCGCATGAAAGACTATTCTCGAAGTAATCATAAAAAGTAATTAGCAATACCTACAATTACCGTAGATTAACATTGTATACAGGGTAATAGTAGTATCCTTTGGAAAAAATGTAATCTGGCACAATTTTCTCTGTAAATTCTTGTTTTCCTGTTTCAAAGATCTACATAGAAACTTGATTACGCTTTAATTAAAAGGATTTTTGAATAAATTCATCGATTTTTAACGCCACCGCGTTTTCACGTATCTCTACTTAACTTTACTAGCTTACCTTACCTTTTATCGCATATTACAATCTATCTAATTAGTTTCACTGACAAATAATTTTGTAGGTAATCATGACTACTTAATCTTAGAAATAATCAATTTATTCGATTCTTCTGCCACTAAATTATGCAACGCACCAATATTTCCTTTAATTACTTTAAACCTAATACTATTCGGACTTTCTCTTCATACAACTAATAAAGAGAATTGCTCCTCGACATATTTTATTTTAAAGCTTGACGTTGCTATATTTAATAATATTCACTGCTCATTACCATGGCTGAAACCTTTGTATCTCGTCGCGGAGGTAGACCACCCTGTAGAAGAGATAAAAGAGGACCGATCTGTTCGAAATGATCGAGAAAATAATTTCCAGCATGAATTATTGATAACGGGTAATTGATTGTGGGCGATCACGCTAATATCCATGATCGCGCCGATACGATGCGATAGAGGCTAGCCCGATTTGAATGCAGTCGACGCAACTCGCATGATTAAAATTCACCCCGAGGGTGACGGCTACCAGGGGTGGTGGTATTTGTTAGACATCGTTTGCCTAGGCATCACCGTAACAGGTGTTTCGTTTATCAAATACATATGCACGAGGAATGCTTAAACCTTTTATCGTTAACAATGATTACGAATTTTTTCATATTATTCTATGCTATTTTGCTACAAAACTGAAGCACGAACTATAATCTAATATACATATGCTACTGCCGATATGTTTTGTATTATATTATCGATCACCGTATTTATTATTTTTTATTTTACGCATTCCCTCATCCTGCCGTTCTATCGTGGCCTGTCGTTAGTAATTTTGATTACGGTACGCAGTTGCAGGATGTCGGTGCAATTACAAAAATTTCTAGAATTAATACGCGTGGTAACCTGGCTTTCGATCAATTTTTTCTGAATACCTAATATAATTACTTCCCCTACGAATCTACAGAGCACCTTAAATAACTATACGGCCAAAGGCCTGCTCTAAGTATTATATACTTCAGTCACAACCAGAATCTGCAATAATAACAATGGCTTTCCCTTTCCCCCCAAAAACGTGGTCTTTCATTAATTCACTCTCGCTGCGAAATTCTCTTACAGAGCTCCGCGTGCAAAATATAAATCTTTCCAATCCGCTTCCAAATTAATTTTCTAGCCGACACACACCCCCAACTACTTCATCCCAATAATAACTGAGCATATCCGCCAAACCAGGTTGTCAAGCTTATCAATTTCTCGACGACACGTGTTCCAAACAATGTTTTCCAAAAACAAACCGCTCGTTAACCATTCCTGCCGCGCCGTCCCGCGCCGTCCCGGGCCAGGGGCTCCCCGACACGACCATCGGTTCCTTTTCGTCTCGAGCTGCGTTCCTAAGCGCACGATAAATGGCGAATTGCGCAAACAATCGACCCGAAAGGAAGCGAACGTGCCACGATCGGTACCCCGTCGGCCCGATGAAAAGCCAAGGGGAAACGTTCGGCCCGATGCGGACGAAGAGGTGGCCGTGTACCTGAGTGGGAGTATCCGCATGTACCAAAGGGGATGCATGTACTTAACGTTCGGTGTGAGTTCCGAGTTGCGAAGGCTTCAATCAACGTGCCGTCGCCCGGGGCCTATCCGATATCAGACATTAGGTACCCACGGCTCCGGCTACGTACTTTAACTCTTTCGCGTTCCGACGCCCACGAGCGCCGCCTGCCTCCACGTAGAAACGAACCTTCCTCGTTCCTCGAGAAACGACCCTGAAGAACGATACGGGTTCGAGCGGACCGCTTGAAAACTCGCTATTTTTCTTTCGAGGTTGTCACCTCGAGGTAAGCTTGGGGAAAATTCTATCCGTGTTGCTGGGTTGGTTTATCGGAGAGGTATTTTGTACGGACGAGCGTTCTTTATGTTTCTTATGTTCGTTTTACATTTTATGTTTGCAGGATAAAGTTAAACGTATGGTAGAAAATAATATTTAGTAAAGATATCGTAGATAATTTATTTCATTGCAGAAATGAATATTATTATAAACATTTAAATCCCCTCCATTGATAGTAAAAGATTCTTGAAATGGCCGAGTTTGTTCATTTCTAATCGCGAGAAAATGTATTGTACTTGGTTTCGCCACATTATTAAACAATGTTCCTGTTTCATAAATGATGCCAGAAATTATGCTGCATAGTTTGTATGCAGCAGTGGATTTAAGGATGCAAGGTAGGACCGTCTGTACGAGATATTTAGAAAATTTTGTTTAGTTATGCGATGAAGAATGCTTTTTGTGTGGTATACTTTCTTTCCACGTTATATCGAAGTACTTTATCAAGGAATACATGGATAATTTTATTAAATGCTTCTTTAAATACTTTTATGTAAAACCATAGTTAAAAACATAATTTTACGTACAAATTCTAGATATATTTCTGATAAGATGTCTTTCATCTTGAACAGGATTGTTAAGCATTAAAATTTTCAAGCAAGCACTTATTAGCAAGCATTTATTAAACTTATTAATTTTGTGAAAAAGATGATACATCAGCTCAATTGAAATGGGAAACGAATGGAGAACTAAGGGACTTTGAAATCTGTATTATAATTGTACATAACTTACATTCGAGTGGTCAACTCTAAAATTATATTCAATTCATTCGTTGCTGACCATTCTGTAATACCAATCACATATAAACAATGATCACACTGTACAGCCAGATTCTTCAACATAAATGGCGAGTGAGTTGCTAAAATGTACAAAGTTGAATTGCTTTCGAATAAAGTTGCACGGCGGCACGTTTCAAGTGAAGCCTGCTAATGATTTGCTAAACGAAGCCACTCGCATCTTTCAGTAATAATTACATTATCCGTCTAACAGGATAAGGTGATATTTTTACACAGAGAGATGTTGAAACCCTCGCAAAGTTCATACTTTGAGAAACTACGGAAAAACGAACGAAAAAGATACGTTGCTACAATAGAATTTCTTTTTTACTTTACTTTCATTTTTTAATTAATAAATAATCATTCCAGGCAGATTAGTAATGAAACCTAAAATTTGATAGAGTCTGTCACCACTGAACGAAATCATTCAAGTCATCGATACCCCTGCAAACGAGTAAAAAGGGAAACAAATATTCTACTCCTCATACGACAAAAGATGCACAAATATTAATAATTGACCACCCACTGTAACGCGACTGTGAAATTGAGTTCGCAAAGAAGCCAGCCCGTTTTTCACCCGCCTTCGTTCGAAGTCTTTTCTCGTTACCGATAGGAAAGCATGACGCCTAGATCTCTGCTCGTCAGAAATAATTCACCGTTTGACGGCCCCCCAATTAAACGGGTTGCGTAACGCGAAGATGAAACGCGTTTGAAGAAGGTCACTCGAGGCGTGGATGGAAAAAAGAAGGTGCATTTAACAGGTCAGGTATTCACTTGAGGCGCATCGTAAAACCATTAACATCGGCTGTAAAAGTTCCTCCTGCCGTTTGTAGAGGAGACTCGGAGAGAAGACCGACAATGTTAATCCCGTTTCGTTGTTCGCAACTTTTTTTCCACCCGATCGTTCGAAGCGATCTTTGGAAACGGAACGATTGAAAGTTGTTTGAAAGAGAACTTGCCATGCCCTGAAACGTTTGAAAAGTTCTAAGGAGTTTTTTCTGTCAAACGGTGCTAGAGATCGCAGAATTGCCGGAGCATAATTATTTAAACAACGGAGACAGTTGTAATAACGTAGATGTAAATAACTAACGCAAGCAATCAAACAGAGACGAGCTACAAATAAATTAGTTCCATGATAATTGATAGATAATAATAAATAATTCTTAGTAACAATAATTTTGTAATGGATTATCGTAAGTATGACATTAGGTATGACCGGTTTATTATGCGCTGAAATTCGATGGTGATTGATAATTTAATTATTCTATCATTAGGTGTATCATAAATATTAATGAATATTTATGATCGTAAATAATTTGGGACATAGGTGAATATAAATGGATTCCCACCGCATTGTTTACCTTTGTAAAAAGATGGCTCGCACGTTTATAATAAATCTGATAAAACATATAAACTATGATAATTGCAACCGGGAAAATGCTAGAGTTATAAGTATATTTGACTTACGAAGAAGCTTGAAATTTACAATTACATCACTCAATAAAATAAAGAAAACTGAGTTATTTTACATAATGACCGAATGATGCTCGATGCGTCTTCTAAAACAGTATCCTTAATATTTCATACGACATTGTACACAACATTATATAAAATCTTCGCAGAAACAAGGAGCAATCATTTTGGTAAATTGTATGACAAATCCAACAGGCATGCACAATTCTGACAAGTACAAGCCTCCCGTTTCAATTGACGACGGGCGGTCGTCAATGGGGAACGCTAACCGTCGCGACGGTGTGCTCCAATAGAGAACGTCACCATACACAACACCATTAGACACAGACTTACGGATATATTTATCAAAACTGTTTTCTCCGAATCGAAAATTGAATTAAGATTAATCGACTCGAAATAATGATCTAATATAAAGTTGCGCGTACATTGACACATCGTATTTAAAACAGAAATAATATAATTAATACTATCTAGAAATTGTATAAACGTGGCTCGCGAAAATAATTGGAGAATATCCCACGGAATTTTCAAAATTCTTTCGAAATGTATAATAGAAACTATGCGATCTCGTTTTACAGTATACCTATATTGAAAAAATTGTCTTTCAAAACCTTTCAATATAAAAGTCCTCCCAGTAGTAGCTACATATATCTATCGTTTACCAAAT
Source organism: Nomada goodeniana (assembly GCA_963969485.1). Taxonomy (NCBI): domain Eukaryota; kingdom Metazoa; phylum Arthropoda; class Insecta; order Hymenoptera; family Apidae; genus Nomada; species Nomada goodeniana. The sequence goes on along the minus strand of OZ018305.1, from coordinate 8,297,631 downwards.
TTTGCCCTAACTGACAAACGTCGAAAGATACTCGAAGCGCTCCAAGATCTATCGGACTGTCATCGATCGTTCGATCTTAGGAAACCATAGGTCGCGATTACCGCTCCAATCGCACTTAATGCAAATCCCTTAACCTCCTCTTCGCACCCGCGATTACTTCGCCGAAAAAAAGCAAGAAAAGAGAAGGCCAATACACATACCTTGAAAAGGGTATCCAGTGAAATAAGGTGCCATGTTCAGTGTGCTGACTGCCATCTAGCCAATCGCCGTTGTCCTCGAGGGTTCCCGATCACCAAGCCACACAAAAACGATTGTCTCAAAACCTTCTCAATGAAGACAATCGAGAGACTCCCGAGCGATTCAAGAGAAAAAAAACTAAACTCTTCCCCTGTTCACTTCACACGAGACGACCGACAATATAATATAAAACGCACAACGGGAGACAAGCTCGTGACGAACCCCTCTCAAGTCCCTCTCACGGAACGATCTTTCTTCGAGATAGTTAAAGAAGCGAACGGCAAGAAAACGGACCCTTCTCCCGGATGCAAAGTGGAACGATCGTGAGACCTGTTTGCTTCGGGGTCTCGGCTCGAACTGTTCGACTGCCGATTCGAACGGAGGCTGGTGGCAAGGGAAGCTGAGAAAAAGAAAGGAGACGAAAGGACGGTAACTCCGAGGGCAAAGGAGGCTCCGCCTTCGTTCTGGGCCCCAGCCGAGGAGGGAACGTCTGGGACCAAGTGTTCCTTGATGGCTATACTCGCGCGGTGTATTGGTCACCTCTAAGGTGACCCCCCGTATGCGGAGGTGGTCTTTGCCATGACTCCGCCCGACCTTCGCCTTTCCTTCGCCTGTCCTTCGCAAGCGCAGGCCTCTTCGCTCCACTCGTTCCTCCGAGTTCTTTGATGTCCGACCGGCGCGGCGCGGACCGGCGCGAAGCGGCGGAGGCAGGATCGGAAGCTAAAAGAAATATGTAATGACGTTTAAACGATTACACCTCTGCACGGGATCGATCGTCACGCTCCGTTTCTATTTCCTGGCGTGCTTTTTTCTCCCCGGTTTCGCCAACGATTATTTGCCTTGGATGAAGCCTCGTTTAAACGGGCTCGTTTTATTGCGACGCGTTTCGGGTATTATAGATGTGTTTTGGGCTTTGGCATTGGCGGGGGTGTGCAACGGGGGTGGACGAAATTGGTTTGGTGCACGGGATTACCGAGTTAAGATAGCACAGTATTAGGGATATCTGCATGAAGAGCTTAGAAGTTTTGTCGAATATTCCCGATGGGTTGGAAATAACCGACTGATTATTATCAGCACAGCTATTGAACTTTTGTAGTTATTGAGTTTAGCGTCGCCGATGTCTTTGTTTTGATATACCTATACCTAGGCAGCGCGCGAAATGGAAAATTAGGTAGACACTACTATTTAGCAAATGCATTGCAATAAATTTAAAATAAAATACGCGGTGCCAACTTTTGTCTCGCTCGCCTGAAGCCCGTTTTTTATTACACAGAGGATAATACAAATATGAAAAAGTCACGAGACGTTTTAATTCGTCAATGATCAATCTTCTTCACCCTTTCTTCGGGCATTAGACACTTCGAGGTGATTCCCCGCCGCGACAAAGGGATCTCCTCTGATTCGCGTGTAATCACCTTGGAGATTAGCCGAAAAGCAAGCTGGAATCATCTGGACGAGCGTCATAATCCAACACAATAGACCTTATAGTCGCGCTAATGCGCGAACATCGTGCACCGCTATATACGACTTTATTTTCTCTGCGGCTTCGTTAACATTATATTGCTAATAACGATCAATATTCGAAATTCAATCAACGAAGAAAATCGAATTGACACGAGCGCAATCAAAATTGAAGGAAGGACTCGAAAACTGTGTCCTCATTACAAGTAGAAATAAATATGTAATCCTTTGTTTTACTTAAAAATATTGAGAAAGACGCGAATTTAATAGGATCCGCTATTTTTGTGCAGGCATGCTTTCAGTCTAAAATAATAATGAAAAACAAGATTAGAATCGTTCACGAACGATGTCGTTCCTCTGCCGAAACGTTTGCTCCGATCGAGCGTCGAAATAGGGGGACAGACTTTTCGTTACATTTTTCAATTCATTCTGTCAGACTATCGAGACACCACTAGATATCGCTATTAATCACACAACACAACACAACACGGCACACGAAATTCTCGCTACGCGTTTCCAACGTGACACGCGAGTCTACAGAATTCATCTTCCCGGGGATTTAATCCTTCTCAGCTATCGTCGGTTCGCAAGGGGGGAAGGATGCGCCGCAAGGATAGCACGTGTCGTGATTGTAGTTTATGGGGAGCTGATTGCAGAAGCGTGGGACGGTTAGAAGATTGTGGATGGTCCCAGTCGTAGCACCCGTCGCCATTCACCGGCGCACTTACGTATCCGGGCACGATGTCAGTGTTTCGTTTCGTAATCATTAAGATATGCATTATCCCTCTAATGACGAGCAGCAGTGTTGCAACGGCGTGTCCGATCGTGGACTACGCGGTTCGTTCTTGCCCCTTCGACTGGCCACATAAATTTCACGTAAAAAGGCCTGTACACGAGGTTCCTTCAGTCTCGCCTCTGATTAAAGTGAAACCGTGCAGCAGCCGTCCTTCAGATTAATTGCTTCGGCACCTACCCTAATTCTCACCCCTCTCCCCGTTTGCAGTATCTACCTTACATTCACTGTACGACTGGTCCGTGCTTCGTTTCCCTTTTCTTCTCTTTTCGCTGGTGATTTGGTTATATAGCGAAATTCAAATCACTTCTTCGAGGGTTATTACAGTGAATCGTTTGGTAGAAATATAATACAGTAACTGAAAATTGGTTTCTGTTTGCATTGAAATTTGGAGGAACTTCTCTATTTTGTATTTAACATTGCCGCCTTGTTATTCCAAATTTGCTGCCTCGTGGTGTATCTGTATAATCTTAGTAATAATAATACGTGCATCGTTTGACAAAAAATTATCAATTAAAATGTCACTCACGAGTAGGGCCGTCTCTCGGTAGGGATACACGTCAATGTAATATTTACCTGCCCTTGCCGATCAGAAAAATTCTTGAAACTCTACATTGCCTCTGGGAGTTCTCGAATAAAACTCTGCGACAGTAAAATAATTTCGAGTTCCCGAAGGACTACAAATATGAGCATTGTGGAAGATCCTGGAAATTTTTCCGGACGTCCAATATCGAGACAAGGACACAATTTACTCGGACGCTCGGTGATCAGAAAGGAACTCTCTGGAGCAAATTCCATCACAGGTGAACAGAGATCTTTCAGTTTGGAAAACTATGTCCCAAGAGCTACTTCCAAGCTCCACCTCGAACCACAGCAAGGACCTACCCCCTGAACCTTGCACGACGCTCGGTCACCTGCGGCTCGAATGATCAATCGGTCTGTCGGGAATCGATCGCCGCGAGTTTCCCTGGAAAGTGTCCATAGATCTATGGTGTACGACTTCGTGTAATGCAACACCTGACTGGAGAAAAATGTACAGTGGTGCATTTCAACAACATTCGAGGCGGAAATCCGTGGAAATCGTTTTGGTATGGGCATTTTTACATGGCGTACTTTGTGAAATATTTGATTTACAAGTAATAAGTCTAAATAAGAAGAAAAATGAAGGAATGTTCCATAAATAAATATTAGATAATTTTTTAAGAAACAAAGTTCGATCTTTCGGGGACCTTATTTTCCATCAAAAACGTAATCTTGCATTTAATATTCTAGCCAGCTTGGAAACTTGAGCCAAAGCTTGATGAGATTAAATTAATTAACAAAACGTAGTATTCTAGAGTAGTATTATTCAAATGTTTATATTCATTTTCCGCCTTTCAATTCAACTATATTTATGCACTTTATATTTACCCAAAATCGCTCAATCTCTTCGAATACCCAAAACTATTTTTTTATCATAGAAGAACGTTTGAGCTCGAGGTCTGTTGCAGTGTACACGATCCGCCCCGACGATATTTCGTAAAAATCTCGATCCTTGTGAAATTAATCGTTGCCGGATTCACGCCCATCGACTTCCAGCGTGCAAATTGTTCGGAACTATGGACGCGCCGGTAGGAGGGTAAACTGTCTCTACTATGTGACACCGAGAGACTTGTCAAAATACGTCAATGCATGAGTAATAGTGATCGTTGTGTCTCCTTTCGAGGCTTGGTGCCCGAGGAAAAAGGAGGCGAACGAGCCGCGCCCCTACGCGAGAAAAGGGGTGAATGGACAACAATTAGGTGGATCGTCGCCCTTTGGGAATATTTCCACGAGCTGCTAAACCCTTTCACGATGCGTTCCTCCGGAATCTAGATGTTTCAATGAGGAATCCCTCGTGCCTCGAGGGATTGGAACAATACGGCGACAAACTAGTACCAGATGCTTTCAAAGTATCGACTTGCGAACGTTGTGGTTTCCTTCTCTTTAATAGAGGAAAAATTGTGGTCGCACCGGTGTTCGAATTGTACTTTTGTATATATTTTAAGTGCTGTTTTCGTGTGTACATCTGTGTATAAGAACAATATATTGTTTATAGCGTCGACGATACAATATAGTACGGAATTGAAATTGTTTTTCTCTTTTAAACGTTGGGGCAAGGTGTTTGTACTCGAAACCTCGCATCTGAGACACAATACCTTCACCCCCTGAACTCCTTGCATTGCCCACCGTACAACCGCACCAAAACCTCCAGCACCCCCCTATTGGAGGGGTGATATTTCTCCCCGAATAAAATCCCTGTTTCTTCCACCGTACGGCCACACCGTTGAAAGGCTGTGTGAAACGCAACGCGGATGTGCAACAGATATCCACGCAGTCAACCGCGGCGCGACTTCGAAGTCGAAGGTGATCGTAAGCGGCTCTGACAGAACAAAAGATCCAACAAGAATATCGAGCCGGGCAGCTGGATCGTTGGAACGACTTGTTGAACGACCGCGATCCACGCGTCCTCTTCTATCCAGCATCGTGGTAAGCTAATATCTCAATCGTTAAAGTGGTTTTCGTCGGTGCCCCTGCGCCCGCCTCTATACATTTAACGTGCATACATATACACGCGCAAGTGTGACTCGATAATACGCGGCCATTTTCATTTACCAGCTACGTATAGGCACGGGTCAAAGAGAAACGCACATTGGCAGTCACGGGAAGAATGGTTACATGCATAGGTGTAACGAAGAGGGAGAGGGTGTGATGGGGAGAGGGCCAGTTGTCAGGAAAGCACCGGCCATTACGGGTGTTACAGCGCCGGTTCGCGCGGCGCGTCAAAGAACGCTCATTAAATGCTGGCAATTAACTGCTGACCAAGCTCTCGAAGGCTCTCGAAGGCTCTCTCGTCAGAGCTTCTCCCTTTCCACTCTTCTTAGCTTCGTTCGTCGCTTCGTGTTTCACTTGCGCTGTGGCACCGAAGCTTTCCTCGCGGCTTTAAAAGCGAGCCAACGGACTTGGACCCGCGCGATTTAATGGGGCTCACCCCCCTTGCACCCCTCGGCAACGGGTTCGACAAGAACGATCGGCATGCGACCCATCTATCACACCCGCGACGTTTTCTTATTTTAGTGCCACGCATTTTCACGCGACGCTCGATGAAATCTGTTCGGGGGTGGGTGTGCGCGACGCGTATGGGGTCGGTGATACAATACCGGCAATGAGTGAAACTTTTGGGTACACCTGCCACACTTGCTAATACATAGATTATATATTATATATTGTAATAAATTAACGGGCAATCAATTTTATGTTGCAGCGTAAATTCGCTATCAAGTCAAATATCGATCAGACCACACCGACGAACCTAATAATCGACTTGCGCTTTGAAACATCTCAGAAACAACAGTCGATACAATACTTATTCAATTTCCATCTACGGCCCTCTATCCTCACACTGCGGTGCAATTCAGTTATTCTGTATTATCAAATACATATATTTCACACGAATCCGGCCATCGGCAACCTGTTTTGGTCGTTGCACTGGACCACACGCAGACGAAAGGAGGGAAGTAGCCGCAACGAAGAATCCACTTTCTTGCAAACCTATCGAAACCTTTCAACGGGAGACACGTCGTTCCTTCAACAATCGGGCCCCCATTGACAATTGCCGCCAGTAAATCAAGATGGCGGCGCTTTTGTGGACCCAGCAGAGCCCACCGAAAATAGTAATGCGGTCACAGCAAAAAGCTTTTGCTCCCACGCCGCCTCTATTGTAGTCGCTACGATTCGAGTGGAGACGAACAGCGACATCGTGGTGTAAATGTCAACGGGAGAAAGATAGGGAACTGGAAGATGACTTTTCCTGTTTACTGCCGGCGGCTCCCTTAGCCATTCATATCCTCCCTTGGCCGTGAACCAGTTGCTTTTAAATTGCTTCCGTACCTACCTTTGGCGCTAAATTTTCCGTGGGTACCCTCCGCTGATTTCTATTTCATAATCGTTGAAAATTGAATTTTATTTAACACTTGTTTAACGCTATTGTACAACTGTAGTGTACTTTATATGAAACGGGGTGTTTTAAATTATTCATACTTTTAGTTACGTTCCTCGCAGTCATATGTGAATTATTAAATAAACGATTCTACATTTGACAATGCCCACATAGTATTTCTAGGCTATAAGATGAATGAAATTGTTACACGCTATAATGTAAATATTTTTTTACTTTTTGCCTTTGCAAGTAAACTAAACCAATTATTTCTGTATTCTTTGTAATTATAATTCTAACTTGTAACCTATTAAGGAAAGCTTTTCAGCTAAGCATTAAAAACTAATTGGTTAATTAGCGCATTTTAACAAACATTCTTATGTAGGGGAAACAGAAATACCAAATGTAAACTTCAAATAGAGGTTTGTCCGCTGTAAAACGAAATGGACGAAACGTAAACTAAAAAAGCTCCATGGTGCTCCGAGGTGTCAATAAATTTCACGAGGAAAGATTGATGATGTCTATTAATCATTTTAAGTGCAATTATAGGGCAGAAATTTTTGTATACCAAGGTAATAGAAAGCTTGCTTGTGCGGGGGACCGGAAATTACAATATAGTTTACCCCTGCTCTTTCATGCCCGGAAAACGAACACCGAAGGCGAAAAAAATAGGAAGTCATAGATTATCAAATCGCTGAAGGTGAAGGTATTTTTTTAACCGGACTGATCTGATATTGAAGCCTCGAGCCATAGCTATTTTCACCGATAGATTTCAAGAATATAGCATTTGTAGCTTAAAAGTTATAACCCATAAAAAAAGGCGGAAAAGGTGGCTTCAGTTGTCTCGACTTGAAATGGAGGTAAAGGAGGCTGCTACGATTTACAAATGCTCCGTGCGCTGTTAATTTTTTTTAAACAATTTAGTAATTCCTTTCGGAGAGTTTTAATTTGAGACGTCGTTGATTAAAATCGGACAAATAGAACGCGAGATGATTGAATTTGTTTGAAGAACTTGGACTTTCCGGCGAGTTACATCAATGATCACAGGACATAAATTAATGCTAGAAGTATAAGCTACCCCCACCAATAGGTCTGAACGTTATTCCATGTGAGCTTCATTTGTTATGAACAATTAAACAATTAAAATTATTATTACGGCCAAGTGGATATAGTTACAGCATCGGGACATTTTTTTGCTAAGTAGCTTATTCTATTCCCTTTCATTTAAGACCTCGTAGATTAAAAACCAATCACCAGGAGCCGAGATATGCATATTTAACTTACTTTCATTTTATTACCGAAAATACATGTGGCGCTATCTTATGGATGTCCCACCTCTTGCAGCTTTCTGCACTTTCAAAACGAACTTTCTGAATTGCATCGTTAATTTATACAATTGCGTTTTTGTCCGCTTCTGGGGGTATTTTTTAACCGGGCTTATTTTTTTATAAACTAATGCGATTACTTCGATTTGCCGGCGAGTTACATCAATGATCAGAGGACATGAATTAATGCTAGAAGTATAAGCTACCACCTCCAATAAGTGTGAACATTATTCCTCGTGGGGTTTATTTGTTATAAACAGTGAAACACTTAAAATTATTATTACGGCCAACTGAATACAGTTACAACAAACGGGGTATTCTTTTCTATGTAGCTTATTCTCGTTCCATCTCATTCTCAGTAGGAAAAGAAAAAATCTGGGCCCCTGCATACGCGGACGATATAGTGTTACTAAAAATGAGGGAAGAATGGAGGTGGGCGGGGAATAGTCTCGAAGAAGAAAAAGGAATTCAAATACTTGGGGTATAATTTCCAGAAAGACGGGGGTAGAAAGATGCATATAAGGGACGTCACAAAGTAAGCAAGAGTGGCAATACCGCGCATATGGGGAAGAACAATCTTGACAGAAGTATGTGTATTTTCAGAAGCATAGTGAAAAGTATTCTGCTCTACGCGGCAGAAATTTGGGGATGGATGGAAGCAGAAAAAGTAGAGAAAATACAGGAGAAGTACATAAGCTTAAGGACGTTAGGCGTTGATTTCAACACACCAACATATCTAATTTTGGAGGAAACCAAAACGGACAACGTAAGGATAGGAGCGGGGAAAAGAACGATAAAATATGAGGAAAAAACGAAGCGGTTGAAGAAGAATAAAATAGTTCAAGAATGCTGGAGGCAAATAGACGCGAAGTAAGAAGTGATAAAAGTCGAAATGGGAGGAAGTGAGAGACGCATACTATAGGCAAAGATTGACGGATATACAGGAAATAGAAATGGAAAGAGGGAGAGGGGGAGTTTTTGCTGAGGAACTAGCGCAAAGAGACAGGGCAGAGCAGGTTCAATGGCAATACGATAGAATACCAGGAGGCAGATACAACGTGTACATTACACAGAAATCAGGGATAACCACAGAGCTAATTACCTAAATAAAGACTACTGAGATAGACACCAAAACATGATTGCAAGATTCAGATGTGGGAATGAAGAGCGGGGAAGCAAGTACTGGAAGGACGAAAAAGAGACAGTTTGCTGACTATGTAAAGGTGCCAGAGACGCTTGGGCACGTGCTCCAAGGGTGCAAGGAGCTGAGAAGAGGAAAAGCAACGATAAGAGGGATACTAAAAGGAGGAGAAGAAGGGGCGGAGTGGATGCGAATGGTCATGGAAAAGAGAAGGAAAGAATCTCGAAAAGAAAGCTCTCGCACACAGTTTATGTAAAAGAATATTTTACTCCATTTTGAGGCCGAAAGGCAAAAAATAAACCTATTACCTCCTACATTAAAAAAGACCCAGATAGCCTTTTGACTGCAGACTAGATCGAATTACCACGGTCCGAGATAATGGCATTTTAGCCGACTTTTTCATTCTTTATAACTTTTACCACAAACTACAACCACAGACGAGATAATCTCGTCGGTGTCTAGGGCTCAGTACCATTTCTATGTCACTGACAACGTTACCGACAGATTATAAAAATGGATGTTAATTATAAATTTTATATCTTGGCTCCTGGTCGTTGTTTTTTAATCTATGAAGTGTCAAAGGAAAGGGAAAAAAATTAATTATTCACCTGTAATAGTCTCGTTGCTGTAACTTTACCCAGTTGTCTGCAATAATAGTTTTAATTGTGTAATTGTTTATAACAAATGAACCGTTCATGAAATATTCTTAACACCTATTGGAGATTGTAGTTTGGTCTTCCAGTTTTCATTTGTGCCCTTTGATTATTGAGGTAGCTTGCCTGCAAGTCGGTATAATTGAATTTGTTTAAAGAAATTATAAAAAAGAGCAGGCTGACATTCCTCATCCTGCATAAGTGCGAGAAAGACAAAGAAATAAATTTTGCCCCATACTTTAATTATACCTTAGCTATTGTAAAATGGTTGATAAAAATAGTTTAAAACATTTATTACTCTTTGTTATTGAATTATATTTATTTTGACATTTACTTAGTGCTGTAGAAAAAATTGGTATAGAAATACGTCCATGTATGTGTTAAGATACAACTCACATAGTTTGTTGTGTAGTAAAGACAATGTTACAATGTGTAAAAAATATTTTTTTCCGAAGACTCTCTTATAAAATAAGTTCGTTATCACAGTAATAAACTATATGTTTGTTACGATATTAAGATATTTTCTCGCTGTAATAAGAAAGCATTATTACTTCTTAACTGGTCACAAAACAAATTGTAACTGTACAATAAATAAGTCCTTATTCACATTCTTTTAGCATTCCTGATGTTAATGCTCAATTACTTTACAAAAACATTGGAAACATTAAAATAAGAATTTAAAATTATGCTAATTATTAACTAACTAATACTTTCTTTTACAAAAAAAAATAGAATAAATTTCCTATTTGAATATGTTATTATAGCGTTGTTGAAGTAACAGCACTGACACCGTGCACTAATACTAGAGGTGGCAAATCTGCTGTCAATTCCGTCAACAGTTGAAGATACTGTCGATACACAGTATTTTCTTCCCATGTATTTGATAGTGGCGGCGCAGGCAAATACATAAATGTCGTAGCAGTTTCTGAAGAATGTTGCCTGATTAACTGATTCACGCTGTAAAATAAAAATGATTTTACTCAAAGATCATTTGAAAAATTTCAAAGGGAATAAATAACGAGTCATCAATTAAAATGTTCACCTCAAAATGTAAGCACGTGAAACATTGCTTAAAACGTTATCAGTGCTTTCTGTGCTCGACTCATATTGACTTTCCGCTCTTGATTCAATGAGAGATCTACCATTTAAGCCACTTATTTGCGTTCCCCAATTAGGAATTTTCTTAATTGACGCCGATATTCTCAGCATATTTAACAGCTTTCTTATACGATGTTCATTAGAAATTCTTGGAAATTCGCTAATTGTATTTTGCGAATCCGAAATATTCAGACTTGAATTTCCATCAGAAACTTCGCAATGAAACACCCTGAGATGCAAATTCTTCCAAACGGGTACCATATTAATAATGCAAGCAAGTTGTAACATAAATAATGATGTTGTATCAAATGGATCTTGATCAGATGGTTGGAAAAAATTTACAGGCCATACATCGATGTATTTTAATGAAGAACTTCTGGAAAGTAAAAAGAAAGCTAGTTAAAAAGAAATAATAATAACTAACACGATAACAATGTTAATCGTCCACTTACTTAGTCATCTGTAATTTATTTAACATATGGAAGTTTCTGCATAAACACAAATTTTTTTTCATTTTTAAAACATCCGAACACATTCCTACGTATTGTATCGGATCCAGGTTCTTCTCTGCGTTGGTTTGCCTCAAAGCAAACGCAGTACTGTTTGGTAATGTCGAAACATTTTCAAAGATATCTGTTGTATACTGGGAATTTTTGAAGAAATCTATTGGCGTTTCTTCGTCATAAAAACCAAGAACAATTGTATTTGGTTTCATCGCTCCCATTCCAGATATCCTAATTAAATGGTGCAGTCCCTCCCGTACAGTTTTCGTAACAGTTAACTCGATAAATGCCTTTACTTTCATATGGTCAACCAAGCTCAGCCAGTGTGGGTATTCTTCTATGGTAGGATCAGTAGTCTGGCCTAAAAATTCTCCTACTTTTACGTGTCCTATCACATAAAGGCCCCCTTTCTTTAAATCATTCACAAAGTCTATAAGTGGGCAGGCTGATCTTGGAGAGGCTACCATTAGCAGCATCTGTGGTCGCCAAAATTTCACGTGATCTTTACGTGAATCTAACATTAATAAGTACTTCCTAACTTGATGAAAAATAAGTGCTTGCGATATACTCCCCCAAGGTGCATTTTTACTTGGCGAAAATAAATGCAGCACGATAATTAAAATTAAGCATAGTATTATACTGCTCGAAGCATAAATACTATTTATAACAAACATCATTATCAATGTACCAAGAAGACCAATCGTTGCTGTATGCCAGGTAAAATAATTGAACGTTGGTCTACAAAAAGAAGGACAAGTATTTCAATGAAGATGTTTTTGAAACTTAACAATGTCTTCATAGAAAGTATATATGCATATATGTATATTCGAACCTGAAATTCGGAGCACTAGCGAGTTCAAGTCCGAGGCAAGCCAAATTAGTAGCCAAATAACTTAACAAGAATAATACTGAATTGATCTGAGCAATAGTGTTCAGAGAACCAATTAATAAAATTATTTGAACTAAAGTCCAGGAAGTCAAAACTGCTGCGATTGGATTTCCTTTCCATGTCCCTTGTGTTATAAAATTTAAACCGGATCCTGTAAATATTAAATACACGAATATTGGAGAAAGCAATGTTAATAAATACAACAGATATAATAGACTGGTATTTCAAACTTTAGTCACTTACCGAATACATTATCTTTTGCTAAAGCTTCCAAAACTCTACTTGATCCTATCAAATTACTTAAGCCGGCGCTAAACGTTGCTGTTAATATACCAACTGCTACAAATGGTGGCCAAACATTAATCGGCATCATATAAATAAAATTGTTTTGCAACAAAAAACGACTTGTAGTTGCTGCAGTTAAGATAGATAAAAAAATGTAACATATGAATGTAAAGAATACTGCTGACAAAGTTCCTCGTGGAATGTTCCTTCCTGGATTTTTCAATTCACCTGTTTTAGTAATAATAAAATATTTAATTCAAAATGCGAATAAAATAAAATTGATCGTTTATTAATTGCCTCATCGATAAATACCACTCATATTAGCTCCAGCCATTATACCAGTAACGCCACTGAATAATACACCAAATACACTTGCAAAATCAGCGATTGCTCCTCCACTTGAATAATCATGACTGTAATTTGAATAAAGATTGCTTACAAGAGTCGATGATAACAATCCTGTATAAGTGCCATTAACATGTTCTGTTGCATTTTGAACCAGTGTATTTGCATCTGGAATAGATATCTGTAATAAAAGATACCCTGTATGAATAACTATTACCTTAGTCAATACATTTATTTGCTTTGCATGAAAATTACCTCCATATATCCTTGCGCCAAAAAGCTTATAAAAACACTTGTTAGGCAAACGCATACAACAGCAAATATTGCAACACTAGTCTTTGCGAACATTGCTGCTCCTATTAGACATACTACTAAATTGGCAGTATTCAATACAGAGCAATATAAAAATCTCCACCATCTACCGTCAGGAATCAGAGCGTTTTTACCAGCAAAGTAACTGGACGGACCAAAATTTTCGATTAATCCTTCTGCGCACCCAGAGATACAAAGGGCACTTGAGACAATATTAGCCATAAAAAATAGTGTCCCAATGGAACCACCAAATTCTGGTCCAAGGGTACGACTAATCATAACTATATCTTTATTAAGGAAAATGTTGTTATAACCTCGGCCATACTTTAGCCAAAGTATGTTATTAATTTAATGAATATTTTTTTATTAATGTGATGCATCTACAAATATCTTGAGTCTCTTTTCCTTGGACAACAAATTAGTAATTTAATAAATGGAAACAAAACATCAACAGTTCATTATATTCTATAGCGAACGTATGCTACATGGAACAACGTTCTAAAACAAATTAGTTCATTCTAGGATCCCCTGCTGTATCAATATATATCGCACAATGCTATATAGCGAAAGTGTAGGGCGGTGATTGATACATTCTCTTGAAACACGATACAGCTCTTATGTTCATCAAATTACTAACTGCAGAAGAATCAACAATTAATAGAAAATGATTACTTCTTAAGGATACAATAAGCACCGCCTCCCTCAACTGCTCCATTTGTTGAGATTGCACATACAGATGCTACGGTGAATACTAAAATTCCATATGCAATTATAAATTGTGTCAAAGTAACAAGTAGTCCAGCATTTCCCACAATATATCCTGTAACATTATGTAATTGTATCGAACCCAGATAAATATGTATAAATCCAGGTACATAATACAAGGTAATCCACTCGTTAATGGACACAAAGACAGTGCCTCTGAACACGCTACTACACAATGCCATGTCTGCGTATATGATCTATAGATGATGCTTCACAACATTAAAAAAAACCACGATTGTATCTGCCAACAGATCACGCATACCATCATAGTGGTGTTTAAATGCAATGCCTTTATGTCCTTAATGTTGTGCTGCATTGATAAACAGATGGCCCTATATAACAAAGTATGCTTTACAATTCAAGTTGTTGTAAAAAGTCTAATCAAAACAAATTATACAACTTTTAGAAATACATACCCATTCGTATAAAAATCAGAGCACTAAACATGGATAATGTTACTGGACTAAATACACCGGCAAATGTTCCCAAAGTACGGCCGCTATCTGTACCCAAACTACCAAATTCCACGTATCCATCTCCTTCGACCTGTTGAGCTCTCCCAAATTTAAAAAGATTGCTTAATCTATAAAGGACGCTTCTTCCATGTATTAGGGGAGCTTTTTCACTACTGATCTTGACATGTACAGGTTCATTGTTTGTTGACCCTATTTCTGAAGGTATCATTTTCTTAGTTTTCTGAAACAATGATTTATATAAAAATGTGTAATAATAATAAGCTACTGCAAACGAAATAGCAATAAAGAAAGGAAAAACTCTGTTGACTCATTGATTTTCATTAAAAACTTACAACACTAAACTGCGTTAACGTACGAAGCTGTTTGTTATAAACGCAAATAGTACGAATACATTTCACACTAGATTTCTTTATTAAATTACCTTAAATATCACATTAACCCACGAATTCAGCTCTTTATTTACATAATAATATAGGTAACTTAGTTCACATGTAAGAATTAAGGCAGGAAGCTATGATGTCATCTGTTGAAGTGTCATATCGCACTAACTGTACAATTCGTAACTGTTCATGGTCATTAAACGCGTTAGGAAATTGCTAATTACAATACTCCCCTTATACCATTTAAAATCATTTTTAAAGATTAGAATTATTATCAGAATGTTTTCTTTTTTATTTTTTGTTCCTTCGATGTTGTAAAAATTCCCTATCTGCTTAGATACGGAAACCGCTGACGTTTGGTATTACTGATGATATATAAATAATGGTAACTATTAGCGATGTGGCATGGTTTTGCAATTTGCAAAGAAATGTTTAATAACAAAAAATGCTTCACGTTAATCTTAATTCACACTGCCTGAAATAAAATACAATTTATATTTAAGCACTACAAACATTATGATTTGTAAAACCGTCAAATAAAATGAACGGTTCATTTTTTTAAGTGTACCTAATCAATCTCCATATACATTGTGTATATATATAATATGTATATATATAGAATAAAGTTGTAACCAAATTTATTTTTTAATAATTCAGGCTTTCAATCGTAACAATATACGTTCAAATAGTTACGAGATTAAAATTCAATTCATTAATTGTATATAGATATACAATATATAGTTGAAAACGAAACGACATTTGAACAAGTACATATTATTTTACGAGACAAGATGGTTTTATGCATACGAAGTTTGGTTTCTCCGCTGTCGCGTACAGTTGCAATAAATTTTACATCAGCCCGACAAATGACTGCTGCTGTTAAAACGGACTCTGTAAAATCCTTATTTTACAAGGAATATGGTGAACCCGTTGATGTTTTACATGTTATAACAGAGGCTATTAATCAACCGGAAAATAATCAGGTACTAAACTTCATCCAACATCTTACATCTTACATTTCCTTACATCCAACATCTTAGTCGAATTAATGCATATATTTTACAAAAGGTTTCTGTAAAATGGTTGTTAGCCCCCGTTAATCCAGCAGACATAAATACGATACAAGGTAAATATCCAAGTAAACCAGCTTTACCAGCCATTCCAGGTAACGAAGGTGTTGGCGAAATAATATCCGTTGGATCTAACGTGAAGAATCTAAGTATCGGCGATCGGGTTGTACCGAATGGTTTAAATTTAGGAACATGGAGAACGCACGCAAATTACAATCCAGAAAATCTCATGAAGGTATAAAGCATTTTAATGCTCCAAAATTGTGTGTAGTTTGGTATGATATTAGGAACACTTAATCATTTATTTTAATGGTTTAGATTCCAAAGGATGTTGGCAATATAGAAGCCAGTATGTTAAATGTAAATCCATGCACTGCATATAGAATGCTTAAAGACTTTGTAGGTTTGAAACCTGGTGATACAGTAATTCAAAATGGTGGAAACTCTGCGGTTGGTCAAATGGTTATACAATTGTGCAAAATATGGAATTATAAATCAGTTAGCGTTGTGAGGGACAGAGAGAATATAAAAGAATTGAAGGTATTAAAAGGCATTGTCGCATAAAAGCTTGTATTTCCTTTGCATTCCTGCTAATTTTTACAGGATCATTTAGCTAGTTTAGGCGCGGATGAAATCCTTACCGAAGATGAAATAAGGAAATCTCAGATCTTTAAAAGTAAAAAATTACCTTCCCCAAAATTAGCTCTAAACTGCATTTGTGGAAAAAATGCATTGGAAGTTCTGAGGCACTTGACACATGGAGGTATCATGGTAACTTACGGTGGCATGTCCAGAGAACCATTAACAGTTCCAACATCTGCACTTATTTTTAAAGTAATTGAAACGAAAATATTTAATTTGTTCCATATGTAAACAATGGCAATGGAACTTAACAATTTTTAAATATTATACAGGATATAACTTTAAAAGGATTTTGGATGTCAGCCTGGACAAAAGAAAATTTAAATTCCAAGGAACGTGAAAACATGTTCATTGAGTTAGGGGCACTGTTCAAGGATAAAAAATTGTTAGCCCCGCCGCATAAGTTAGTTCCATTCTGTCAGTATCAGGAAGCTGTTTTGAAAGCGCTCAGTTCTGATGGTAAAACTGGAATAAAATATATTTTGGATATGACCAAGAATTAAAAGAGATTCATTGCTAAATAAGAACGAAATAACTTATCAACGGGACTGTGACATTTCTTGTGTATTTAGTATCGTTTACATAGACTAAAAATAATTATTAATAATATTTTTCATGTTATAAGAAACATTGGTTTTGTAATGTGTTCTTAAAAAAGGACTACAACTGCAAATAGTTTAAATTGCGAACTTTTATTTGAAAAACTACAAAGTCAGTATGCCTCTACACTGTATTTACATGAATTATTTGCTACAAACACGTTTGTTTTACCGTGTAAAGAAGAAATGTATGCGTTATAAAAAGAAGTGCTATTGCAGCACAGTCTGAAGAAATGTTTATTACTTGAAAATATATATACGTAATAGTAGCAAACAAAAAAGTACAGACAAATTGGTTGTTGTACAATAATCATGGTGCTATTACGAAGTAAATAAAATAAAATTATTCAGTTTCATCTAAGAGTTCCAACAAATTGATACTGCGTTTCGTTCCTTCACGTTCGTCATCGGAAAGATCTGCTCGTATGTTGTCGAGCTTATTTTTATAGTCTTCGTTAAATTTTGTATTTTCATTTTTTATTACCAACGTATTACTGTGTATTACGTCCTTAGAATCAGTATATTTTCTTTCCATATTGGCGTTATCAGAGTCGTCATTCGAAAGTAAATCCAACGTAAAAGGTCGTTGGTAGGATGTATCTTCAGTTCCCAATTGAACAGCTAGCATACTGAGTTCAGATTTTGTAGCACAGTCTTTTGTATAATTATCATTTTTTCCCTCTGAAGTCATATTTGACATACCGTATGACATCGAGTACCTATTACAATATTATTTCGCGTATTTCAGTTTTAATTAAACTGCGATGATTAGTATTGCACTTACATGTTTTTCCCAAGTATTGTACCTCGTTCTCCAAAAAGATTAAAAGAACCATTACAGTAGGTTTTGGGATTTATATCGCACAATTTCGTGTCGGAAAGATGCACTTTGTTTTCGTCATACTTCTGATATGTTAAATTAAAAGTACCGTCGTCATTTTGTAGGCCAAGTCTAAGAAGAATAGATACCCTCACGCAATATGACTCTAATTCTTTTAAACAATCATTCCTGGCATTCCAGACTTCTTCAAAAGTTAAAGAACCATAAAACTGCTGGAACCATTATATAAATTATTCTTACAAGTTCAACATAAAGGAGTAACTTCATTAAAAAGATGCATACATCAATCACCATTTGATGTACCAAGCCTACACATTGTTGAGCATTTGGATTGCTGACCATGTCGCGCATTGCATCGGTATGATTTAATGTTAATAATATAACTTCCACAGGACCAGTAGCTACAGTTAACTGGTATTTGACCATCATAATCATTAGATCAAACAATTTATTCATACTATTTTTATCAAGCTTCATTATCGATGATAATACAACGCATTCTAGAGTAGACCTTAAACTAGGTATCCCAGGTGAAGGTTTTATCTCGAACACGGAAGGTAATATTTTGGGATTAAGCAAAGCAGCTGTCACATCATCCAATACTAGAAATAGAAATAAAATATGGGAGTCATATTGTACAGTATAAGTTAACAATAAACTGTTTATATTATTGAATAGTGTTAAACTGGCCTTGTATAGTTTTATCAACACTTATTCTTTGTGCTTTCAATCTTTGTCGCAAAACATATAACATTTCACCTCCCATATTTAAATACAATATTGGTGTTGTATATAGTGACATATTCTTTCAATAAAAATACACACTTTTCGTTGTTTAAATGTAAAGTAGTTTTACTCTTCTAGCGCATGTATGATTTTCTTTACCGATACCGTTGTCCTGGCGACAATAGTGTACATAAAATGAATTGACAAAACACACTTTAAATGCGACTGCGCGATATTTCATATTTCACAGCTACAGACTTACATAGTGCTTAGAATATTCTATTTTATATCAAATGTTCTAGTTTAGCTGTTCCTTAATGAACAAGTCAGTTAAAAACTGAGTGCATTATAGTATTCGTAATTAATTTATTGTTTAAAACATTAATACTTTAAACTGTAATAACTTATAACTGGATACATTTAATTAAAAATATAACTAGCAATAATAAATAATGAAAATAATGTTTGCCATAACATAAGTAATGTATAAGTAACTTTTTTAAGTTGTTGATTTCAGTATAAAACATTAACAATACTAATTATACTCGGAAAGAAAAAGTATTTACGACTTTTCAATTTATTATATATATAATTTATCCAAAAACATTTTTAAGTGGAAAAAAAAGGGACGCATTTAATATCTGCATTGTACACTGAACGGATACATAGGCAAATATACTTATAGTAATTGTTTTTGTAACAATGCTAAGTAACAATAACATTAATTGTTTATAAAATAATGCAAGTGGACGGTTATATGTAACAAAAGATATTGTGTTTTCGCATTTTTATAAAACATCTTAAATCTATGTTTGCAATTGGCTTCTTGTATGTATGTGGACCGGTTTAGATTGTAGAAACAATTTAGTAGCCCTGTTACCTCATTTCTTCTGCTATTTAACCATGTATAACATATGAGTACTCTGCCTCAAAAAAATATGCCGTTCATGTTTATAGATTTAACATTAATCTATTAGAGTACGCGCTATAGCAGACTTACACTCCGCACATTTTCTCTTCTCATTATACTATTTTACCTAGCACTTTAAGTACAGTTTTTTATACGATTTCGTACATGTCAATGAAGTTGTTATATTATATTCATAGTTTGTTGCTAATGTGCAAATGAATTCAACAATGGAGTTAATACTAACAAAAGTTGTAAATTTGTATATACAGATTCAAAAGCTTTTCATTAAATAAATATGAATATGTATACGAATGATTGTTGAAAAGTAGATACAACATTTAGTGATGTTAGCAGCAGTTAAAAAGATTATTAAAGATTCTGTTCAAAGCTTACAAGTATTCCTGTACATTATCTAATTTGCGACCATTCAACATTTTATATCTATAAATTATTGCACATAGCAAAGATCAAATTTGTATAGCTATTAAACGTAATTAAAACATCTTATTTAACTTAGAATTATCTAAGCTTTTAAAAAATATCTAATTCGGCATAAATTCATCTTTGATTGTATGCTTTATATACAAATTACAATTTAAACACATTGCATCGTGTTCCGATCTATAGAAAATCTTTGAAGATAGACAACAGTCCTGTAACATTTAAAACAAATATTGCTATAAAATATTATGCAAATCGAACTCCGTTTGCATTTATGAGAAACATAAGTAACATCGCATCGGATCTACTACATTATATTAAGAAACGTTGCCTTCGACGTGTCAATCATCAGAGCGCAATAAATACCAAATTTATTTTAACGAATGAACAAATAATTGTACTTTTGATTTCTACATTACTTACGTAAAATACATAACTGTGTCATTTTGAATATACTCACATTTTGTATATTACAATGGTATAATAAGTCAGTTAAAATTTCATTTTTTACTCCTTGGAGAAATATCACAATTGTTTCTAATTTATATATTCTAGATAGATATTCAAATATAGAGATATTCAAGGTGGTAATTGTTATTGGTTCACCCTCTATATCTTCATATACATATATATATATATTTTCCCGAGAAACTGTGTCATCTTTTTTTAGCTATGCAATGATTATCTTATTGCTAGTAGTATTTAGGAATTTTTCGGCATCTGTTCCCAATACAAATCTTTCTATTTCGAGAGAGTATTCACGTTATCTGTAATTGTTCTTATAAGTTATAAGTCCAAGTACCTTTTGCCGACTGAATGTAGCGAAGGGGAACAATCGCATTTCTAATATCGGGACTTTTCGACCTTCTCACACAATCTTGGCTTAAAACTCTACATCCTGGACTTAAAGTAACACCATTAAAATTACCACGCGGTATGCTATCGCTGCTTGCCACCCTCCTAACATCATTTGCTTTTTTCTCCTCACAATTATTACCTACTACCGACATTAAATTATCCGGCACAGAGTCTCTAAGCTTATAAGCGCACTGGCTGTTTCCAAAATACCTTGAACTCGGATAACTGGATACATTCTTTGGGCTTCGCGTTGAGCAAGTTTCCATGCACCCATTACGACGAAATTGACGTTTATCAGCATTATCGTCGATCGTATTTCGATCATGAATATAGTTATCCGGATTACAATTTCCATCATTATCAACACTGTGGCAAGGGATTATCGCACTGTCAAGCGAATCAGAGAATTCTGGACTCGGAATGGAAGAGGCACTGCCCATTTGAGAGAAGGCAACAACCGTCCCCTGACTATTTTGGGGACGGCGTCAGAAACATCATTCTTCTAATTCGTCCATTCGGTTCCTAACAGCCATTTCTACCACCTCCAGACTCGGATAATCGAGTTCCTTAACCAGGCATAACACAGCCGACAATATGTTGGAATTCTAAAAACGAAACGTATATATATAGCACGTTACTTTCCGTTTAAATTTCGAGCTTTATATAAAATATTATAATAAAGCGTACTCGCGTCACTGGTCTTCTGTGATAGTGAAATTGTGACCTACACTTTTCTTTCTCAGAATGCCTTACCCATCCAGGCACTTGGTTTGAATCTTCCTGTAATTGTTGTAAAATTACAGTTGTAAAATTGATCATTCAGGTTACCAATTTCATAAGTTCAAGGTAGTATTAATGTGGTATTAACGAGACTTCGATACCAAGGGCAAACGGGAACAAGTTTAAGGAGGATATTGAAAGAGTGCCCCGAATAATTGTTTTAAGTCAAACCTTCTCTATATTATGAGGAACTGCCGTTCGTCTAGACTGAGGTGGTTGTTGATGTTGTTCTTCGTAATCTGACTTTATCCTCTGGTCATGATGTTCTTCTTCATACTCAGATTTCAATCTGTTCTCATATTCAAAATTGTTCCTTTCTCCACGCCTATCATCTACAGATTCATTTATAGAATATTGTGCTCTTGGAGATGTTGATGTATACGCACGTTGGTTTGTATCATTATTACTATACTCTACGTAAACCCTCCTTTCGTCATACTCTCCATTATGTCTCGAAATTGCCGGCCGATCATCGTACTCCTAAAAGTAATTTTAAAACGATAAGTTTCTTTTGCTCTTGCAGTACTGGGACTGCATATTTGTATGTATTTCATTTTTCTGTGCGTTAAATGAAACATGATTTTCTGGCTTGCAATGATCTAATTTTTAATAACAACATTAATAATTCAGCGATCTAGCTTTAATTTCACACTCAATGCAATCAATTATTTGTCAAATGGAATCTAAATTATTTAAGAAAATTTCCGAGAAGAGTGTATTTTATTTCAGTACTTTTGTTACTCTTCAAAACATATTGCGTATTATTAAAAAAAAAAAAAAGTTTTTTAGATTCCATGTGCACAAAGGAACATAATTCAAGCAAGAGCACGCTGACTTGGCAAAACAATTTTATACATAGACGAAGATTCAGCTGCCGAAGCAATTAACATATGACTTTGGCTTAATATTTTAAATTCTATCATGCTGCAATTATTAACAAGCCAGAGCTTTGCTCCAACATATTTCCTTAGATAAAATAGTGCATCATACTACATAATTCTGCATACACGAGCATTCTAATTCCTTTGTTACATTTTAATCGTAACAATAACACTTGCTAAAGAGAACTATATTTGAAAATATACTAATGCCACTAGCTGATTAATTTCAAGTAACAGCTGCAACTAATGAACACTGAAACTATCAAGACTAAATCTTGAAAAAAATTATTATACTGCACAAACACTGTGTGCACTCCTTAAAATGTACCTTAATCATTTCAATAGTGTTAGTGGCCACGTTTTCACTGACGTTGCGCGACTCTGTACGTACAGTGTCGTCTTTGCTTTGATTCTTTGACTGCCCATTCTGTAGCTGTCAGTATACAATTGCAGACAAAAGGAGCAATAATTTAATCATGCTTATCTGTTAATTGTTAACTTAATTATTTCGCAACAGCAATGTTTTACTAATCGTACGAGTACAAATTAATAATTTTGGTAGGAAAAATTAAGACCATCCATTAACTAAACCAGATACATCGAATAAATCGTGGTTTTCAATATCTTTGTTACACATAGAAACATATTATTATAATTCATTTTCACATGCAACATATAATAATAAAAAATATAAAGAAACTCACTTCGTACGTATACTGATTATTTGGTGGGTACTGATGAGATGGAGATGCATTGTTGTAATTTGCATTTCTTTGATCTGGATTGTGAAACTCTTCTTGCGTGTGTTGTGTTTCTTCAAAACTTCTCTGTGAATAAATACATCCGTAAAGATACAATATTTATCATAAACACAGGTATTCACACCATGCATGTAGATCAAATGAAAATACAATTAAATATGCAATTATTATAATTATAATGAAATTATTGTAAAGCGTTATAAAACGATTAGAAATAATATAATTGATGGTGTAGTTTGAACATTGCATTACCTGATCACTTGAGGAACTGTATCTTCTATGTTGTATGACTTCAGTTTCTTCTATATATACAGTAGTAACATCCTAATTTATAAATGTTATTAAGATGTTAAAAACATTTGTTAAAAATATATCAATGTATTGTAATGCCTTTTTAATTAATTGTGTATTCGTAGAATTAAACAAAATTGCACATTGAAATTTAGCTTCAGAGTCTGTTAGTAGCACATAAATGCATAATTAAGAAAATTAAAGAAAGATTTCAATCAAGATACTAGGTGATAAAGTAATGCAGGATGATTTATATAAATATGTTGCAAAATGTAAGTTTATGAATGCTCTTACTTCTGGACTAACTGTATCTGATTGGGGTGGAGAAGCATCCATATCTAGGGGATGAACTAAAATACGACCTCTTGCTACTGCTGTTTGCACCTCCTCGGGTGATACTATTTTATCATCAAGCTTTTGTAAATTTGGTAGTGCTCTTAAAACAGCTAATCGATACCTAGAAAGAAGAGGAATTATTAAAAAGTCTTGCTATTCGAGTAATATTTAAATTGTTTAACAAAATGTGCAATACCCTTCCTTTTCTGCGCATGGATTTTCTCCGAGCCATAAATTACTTAAATTTTGTAAACCTTGAAGATAACAAACTTCGTTCAAATCTTTAATATTATTCTTCCTAACAAATAAATCATGGAGATTTAAGCAGTATTGAAAATCAGCAAGTGTATTGATATTATTAACACTGCAAAGAAATAGAAACAAATTTAATATATGTAAAGGAACATAATAGAAAATACATACATCTATTTTATTATTTATGTATAGAACTGTTTGCAGTATATTTTAATAATTTTTGTTGCTGTGTTGACTGATATTGTAATAACAATTTTTAAACATATAACATTTATAACTTTTATAATACATAACACAAATATGTGTTAATGTTAAAAAGGTTTCTGGCACATGTATTTAAATCAGATATAGTTTCATTCTATTTCCTTGCAATACCATATTGTATCACAATGATTCAATGAATTCAAAATGCGTGGGCAGAACAACTTCTGAAGTTGTAGGTTGTGCCTATGTGATCTTCAGGTTTATGTAAACCTGTCCATAATAGGAGTTGATAAAAATTTCTTGGAATATTAAACTTTAGAAACAACTGAGATCATAGTTAAAATTGATACAGCAATGAATGATCAATCCTTTTTATAAAATCAATAATCATCGGTGTAATATTTCTATACATAAATAATATATATAAAAACCTAATAATGAATTGCAATTAATTACCTTAATGACAATACTTCAACATTTTTCATCTTTCTCAAAATGGTTACGTCAGTTAATTCTGTACCCCTGCATAAGTAAATAACATATTAATTGAAATATTAAAATCTATTGAATAATTGTACATATTTTTGTATAATAATTCGAACGATTTTATAAATATAATGTGACTATATTAAAAAAAAAGAAGACATTCTAAACAATTTCTTAATCACTCGATACGAAGGATTAGCGTATAAGGAAGTAGAATAATTAAATTTGTTCCAGTTAGCACAAAGTAGACACATATCTTTAAGCACAGCATAAAATAACAGTTTCTTCACAGATAATTAACGTGAATGCTATATTAATTCCAACAGTAAACTGAAAGTGTAGAGCTGTAATATCGAATTATACAATTCCAACAGTATATTTGTGTATAGGAACTGGATAAAAGAATTCTAAAATTATGCAGGTACACTTACAATAAAAAAAAGTGCATGCTATGAATATCGAATGTAACAGTGTAACACGGCAATACAATATGACAATTATCGGACAATGATAGAGTAAATGAAAAGCTATTTAAAAATTGGAAAATATTTATAAGTACTCACCAGCAATTAAGTTTCTTCACGGCAGAGAAATCGGACATTCGGGTCCGGGCCACAACCATTTCTTCTGTTAACTTCACCATAATTGCAATTTATAATTCATATATAAGTAGTCGAGGATAAAAGTAGCGAGCAAAAATGTTTTGGAAATGGAAAAGTAAATTAGAATGAAAGAATACGATTCAGACCATCACAAGAAATTTGTCAATAGTGAATTTAAGACGCAATCAAAACTTATCGCCATGATGGTGCACCGTCGACTAGTTGAAAAATATAGTACGGAGCTTTCACAGAATGTACTTTAAACAATCTTCGCAAAATACGCATGTGCGCTACGCAGTTGATGCGATAGAGATATGCAACTCTACATTAAGTTCTTTTTAAATGTATTACAATTGATTTTATAGATAATTAGCGCAGAAAATAATACGAACGTAAACGTGTCGGAAACTATTTAAATGATGTTGCATTCACTTTTTCTTATGTATTTTGGTTTGCAATTGAATGAAACGTGTATAGTGCGTACAATGTAATTTCGTATACGCGATAAGCATTGAATAATCTTGAAACTCATTCCACTCTATATTATTTCTTTTGTTTTCGGTTATATAGTTATAACGGGCTGGGGAAATTGTTCCCGCTTTAACGAATGCACTCTTCGTTTCGTTTGTGGTTGAAGAATTGAACTTTCGTAAAATCGAAGACGCACTCTCGTGATGTAAGAATGTTGATGACACTTTCATGATAACACGTGTCAAACTGTACGAAGAAGTAAAAATAAATATCTAATGATCATTTAAGTTCTACGTTGGTGTTTGTTTACGTTTCATATTAGAAAAATGCAGAAAGTTGGGAAATTGAATGCTTCAATTGATATCATACCGTTACAAGGATCCAGCGGTGATCAAAAAGTGAAAAATATGAATAGTAAACATAAAATTGATTCCTCACACAGATACCTACGGAATCAACTATTAATATCCCGTGTGCAAACGGTAATTCTTCTGATCTCGTAAGATTTTTTTAGATCGTTGCTTCATTTTATATCCAAAAAAATCAACTCGCTTCCCTATTTTCATTAAACACTTTGCGCGGTAAATTTATATGCATTAACTATATTCTCCTTGTAATGTGACAGTTTTATAAGACGTATAAAATTTTACCAGCAAATTATACAAAGGCTGGCAATAATAAGTATTTAATTTTTTTTTCTTTTTTTTCAAGAAAAATTGTATTTCTGCCCGATGTGTAAATCTATTCTCTAGCCTGTTTACCATATATATCTTTATGGAAATTCGAATTATATTTTTAGTTATAATTATATCGAATGTCTTTGTTAATTGTGGTCCATGAAGATATCTACAATTGTTTATCATTTCAGTACATGCACGAAAATGAAAATAAAGTCTACATTGATGTTAACGAAATGGCTGATGCGTTGCAAAAAAAGTACAGAGACTATCGTATTAAAAAGAGGGGTCCATTCAGGGCATTGGTCCGCAAAGCGTACGACGAACTCACAGAAATGTTTGCAAAGAAATTTTGTTCCCGTGAATGGCCTGCTTACGATGATGAAGATGATGAAGAAGAGGAAGTTGATGTTGAGGTATTTGCATATATAAAAATATATATACATGCATACTACTTAAGTGTAATAAATAATAATAAATGCCAAATGAAATTTATTTATTACAGTCAGATCCTCAAAATACCATGTTGGATGGTATGCTGTTAAAGATGTACAAAAAGTCACAGAACAAACAAAATGGGAACTCGAGTGATAAAGAGCTTATAGACATCAGTAGCGACGATGATGTAAGCAAATCGGAATCTAATGCTACAAAAACAAATGAACCAGAAGCAACAGAAAAGTGTGTTCAACAAAAACCAGGTACATCTTCGTCTATAGAACAACCTGCACCCACAAAAGAGGTTGAACAACTGAAAACAGTAAGTTCGAAGGTTTATATATATATGTTTATGGAGACATATAGGCTTTTACTATTACAATTTTTATAGCCCGTAAAGAAAGCACAACAAAATACAACAGCGAGAACAGTAGGTAGTGCTACAACAGCCTCAACGGTAATAGAACAACCTATTAGGAAACGGCCACGCGAGAAAGATATTGATGGTGGTGCGTTCGCGTTCATGAAGAAACCCAAGGGAGTGTCTATCTCTGAACGAAAGATTACATTCACAGACATAGGGGGAAATGATAAAGTTCTGAAAACTGTATGCAAACTTCTTGCACATATGAAACATCCAGAAATTTTTAAACAGTTGGGAATATCGCCGCCGCGAGGATTTCTGCTTCATGGTCCACCAGGATGCGGCAAAACCTTACTGGCATACGCTATTGCAGGAGTAAGACGTTGCTCTATTGTAAATGGCTGACTTTCTTTCTATAAGAGAAAAGTAATTTCGTATGTTTCAAAATTAGGAGTTAAGTATGCCGTTGTTAAAAGTAGCAGCACCGGAATTAGTAGCTGGAGTGTCGGGCGAAAGTGAAGCGAGAATACGGGAATTATTCGAGCAAGCGCTCGCAGTTGCGCCTTGTGTGATTTTCATAGACGAGATAGATGCTGTAGCGCCACACAGAGCTACGGCTCAAAGAGAAATGGAACGAAGAATTGTTGCGCAATTGTTATCGTGTTTGGACGGTATATTATTGTTACAATGCACACTATTATAAATTGCACTGCTCCTACAGAGAATGTGTTTAACCGGGAAATGTTTTATTAAATAGAATTAAGCTTAAAGGAAAATGGTACTAGGGTGTTAGTACTAGGAGCAACAAATCGACCTGATGCTTTAGATCCAGCATTGAGAAGGGCTGGTCGATTTGATCATGAGGTATGCCTCGGCATACCAGATAGAGACGCAAGAACAAAAATTTTGGCTGTACACGCAGAAAAAGTGGCGCTCGCACCAAATGTTAGTTTATCTACAATAGCATCGCTCACGCCAGGTTTTGTTGGTGCCGATTTAGTTGCATTAATTAGGGAGGCCGCCATGGCTGCTGTAGACAGGTAACTGTTTAAACGCTTTACGTAGATGTTGAAAAGTTGTTTATTTAACATGTGCAATAATTTTTCTGTGTTTCGATTAGGATACTTGAAGATTTAAATAAACCAATACTGGATGACAAATTATCAAAAATAACGGAAGTTAATACTAATGAAGAGAAGGAAATAGAAAATTTTGAGAACACCGGTAATTTGGTCGAAGAAGTAACTATCGAACCATCTACCTCGGATCAGAATAATCCTCCTGAATTAAATAAGGCGAACAATCCGGGGAGTCCGCAAGCAACTTTAGAAATGGACGTACAAGAGAATTCAAAATCACCAGACTTAACAGGATTACTTACTTGGTTACGAAATGATCCACCGCTGTCTTCGGAACGATTATCAGATTTATGTATCGAACACAGTGATTTTGAAACTGCTCTTCGTGTCATTCAGCCATCTGCGAAAAGGGAAGGCTTTGCAACAGTGCCTGATGTTACATGGGATGATATAGGTGCTCTAGAAGATATTAGGGAAGAATTACAAATGGCTATAGTTGTAAGCGCATATCACTATTCGTATCATTTATTTCTTCTGCCTTTCATCTTACCTTGTTTATCATTTTAGGCGCCAGTTCGACATTCCGAACATTTTGCAGCGCTAGGATTAACATCACCGACTGGAGTATTATTATGTGGTCCACCCGGTTGCGGCAAAACATTGTTAGCTAAGGCGATCGCCAACGAAGCTGGTATTAACTTTATTTCTGTCAAAGGACCAGAACTTCTAAATATGGTAATAATTATAATCCGCTGTAATAAAACACTATTACAAAATCAGTTATCATATATTTCTGTTGTGTCATTTCAGTATGTTGGTGAAAGTGAGAAGGCAGTACGTCAGTGTTTTCTTAGGGCCAGAAATTCTGCCCCATGTGTTATATTTTTTGATGAATTAGACGCATTGTGTCCCAGACGATCTGAAGGCGATAATTCTGCTACATCGCGGGTAGTAAATCAAATGCTCACTGAAATGGATGGTGTAGAAGGACGGCAAGGAGTATTTTTAATGGCTGCGAGTAATCGTCCTGATATCATTGATCCAGCAGTATTAAGACCCGGTAGATTGGATAAAATTTTATATGTCGACCTGCCTACCTCAAGAAATCGTGTCGATATCTTAAGAGCATTAACAAAGGTGTTACGATCGTAAATTATTAACTAGAAGAAGGTATGCTTGAGTAACACACTGGTCTTAAAAATTAAATCTTTATTTGCAGAATGCAACGAAACCAAAATTAGCTGCGGATGTAAATCTTGAAGAAATAGGCTATAATAATAAATGCGACGGTTATACTGGTGCTGATCTGGCAGCATTAATTAGAGAAGCTGGGATAGAAGCATTGCGAGAGTTAATGGATATGCATTACACTGGACATCCACAAATTTCTATGCGGCATGTTTTAAGTGCATTTGATAAAATAAGACCATCTGTGCAAGAGAAGGTATATATTTTTTCTGCTTCAATAATATACAATAATTCTTCGCTTGGCGCTCACCACGATCTCTACTGGGGACGCTCGCGAGTCATCCCCGCCACTGGAGGGGCCCCTCCAGTTCTGAGTGGACGGAGCAATTCGGCACCTTTTGACTAGCGTTAACCATTAAAAGATTAAATTCTTCGCATCGGTGTGACAACACTAATGCATCGGCGTAACTTTTTTATTGTTACTTATATCGCTATAATTTTTGTTTTTAATATTGCTGAGATTGTGGCGATTGAAGTAAGGCCAAACACGATACAATTTGGATTATACAATTTACTTAGTAATATTATACGTAATGGGCAAGGATCCTTGCAAGAAAAACTTGCTAACGGTGGTGCTCAGTTTTTAATATAACTTTACGGGCTTAGAGAAAAGTCCAAATCTAAATATATATTCCAATAGGCTTCCTCAAGATAAGAAGCACATTTATTAGTATGGTTTTATGTTTTTCTAGAAGCCCATGGAAGCACATAATAATGAAATGCCACATGCAAAATTGAGATCATCAGCCGCAATTGAGTACAATAACGAAACGTGTGGTATGGTTGAAGCGCCGAAAACAGAGCCATCGGCCGTGCCCACACTCGAGAATCAGGTGGATCACATTTGTCGTCTATGCCTTCACGGCGCTCGTCGAAGTTCGTTTCGTGTTCCTCGAGGATTCTCGGCAAGCCCTTGTTTCGGCGCTTCAACCACACTACACGTTTTGTTGTTGTATTCAATTGCAGCTGATGATATCAGTTTTGCATGTGATATTTCATAATTAGGTGCTTGCATGGGCTTCTAGAAAAACATAAAACCATACTAATAAATGTGCTTCTTATCTTGAGGAAGCCTATTGGAATATATGTTTAGAATTGGACTATTCTCTAAGCCCGTAAAGTTATGTTAAAAACTGTGCACGACCGTTCGCAAGCTTTTCTTGTAGGGATCCTTGCCCATTACGTATAATGTTATAAAGTAAGTAAATATAATCCATATTCTATCGTGTTTGGTCTCATTTTAATCACCACAATCTCAGCAATATTTAAACAAAAATTATAGCGATATAAGTAACAATAAAAAATTTACGCCGTTGCATTAGGGTTGTCTCACCGATACGAAGCATTTAATCTTTTACTGACCCCCGACTTCTCATTCCTCTCTTTCTTTCGCTCGCTGTCCCCTTCTGTGGCTGCTGATGTCGGTGCCTTCACAGTAGTCGGGCTCTAGAGCTTCCGCCGAAATTTCTATGAACCCAAAGTTCGCCTAAATTTGCTTGGCATTCACGGCCGGTCCCGAATAGGGAGCGCCAAGCGAAGAATTACTGTACTACGAAATATTATTTTTAATAAATGCAAGTTAAACCTATTAAGCACGGATCATAACTTGCAGGATATCAAACATTATGAAAAATTGAAAAAGTTGTATGCAATTAAAAAAAAAACTGATGATACACCAATGGAAACTCCAATAGATACACCAATATTGGATGTAATTATGGAACCTATGGAAACGTGAAATAGAAATAATTCGTAAATAAATAAGTATGTAAAAAAAATCTTCCATCGCATAGTACTTTCCAACGCACGACAGTGAATCTCGTGTAAAAAGAATATATTATATACTCCAACGCCTTGACTTTATTTTTATAGTTGAGGCCTTTTAAATGTTCATCATGGATGATCAAAAGTATGACTGTACTACTAGATTCTGATTTACTGTTCTAAAATAAAAATTAAAATCTATAGTATTCTTTCGTTTTTATTGAGCGTTCTGCAATAGAAAATTGTCTTTTAGTAATATTAAAATACACGAACTGGTGTTTATACAATTTTTATAAATTTGAATAAAAATTATGTTCAATATATCGTTGACTACTTTAAACAATTTCCACAAGTTTTTGTGGAGAAAATAAATTAAATTATATGGATTTTTCTTCATAAATAATGTGTTACAATTAGTTACGTATTGGTTTATTTTTTTGCAAAATAACAGCTGCAATGCAAATGAAGATATTCAATCGCAACACTAGTCTATATAATTTTCCATTCGCAAACGTTTTATTAATATTAAAGTGTTTAATATATACAAAATTTTCTTATACATCGCATTTCTTTATTTTAAACTATCTATTACTTACTTTTCATTATTAAAACGTATATAGAACACCTTCACCCTTCATGTTTCAGTCTGGTACAAATAAATTAAATTGCAAGAGTTAAGCTAAACCTGGTTAATTTAATAAAACTAATTGAAAACAATTCAATAGTTGGTTGCTAAAATCGTATTTTAAGAGGTGATAAATCTATTGGTTGCCATTTAAGCTAATTAAAGTTCAAGCCTTACATAATACGTAGAGTTTATGTTTGTTTATAAAAGATTTCTATAATAACATTATCTTGCGACAAATTTTTCCATAATAATCACAATAGTTACGATATCAAATCAAACTTTCATTTCATAGTGTCTTCAATGAAATATAACTGCTTTATAAAATAATATATAAAACTTCCATACTACGTTATTGAACATGTGGCTCTGTTGTTCGCTTTTGTACAATCCAGGGATGTCTTAAAACTTCTTCTAATGGCAATCTTCGATTTGGTTCCACTACTAATAACTGGAAAAAAATGTAATTATGATAAAAATTTCCATACTGTTCACAAATGTTGTTGCTTAAATGCTATTCTCGTTAAAGCATGTGGTAACGAATATTCATATATTACCTGAGATATTAAACTCCTGGCCTCTTCACTAACAAATTCGGGAAATTTATATTGGGCTTTTTTGATTTTCATATATGTTTCTTCGTAAGATTTAGCTAAAAATGGAGGGGTACCAACTAAACATTCATAACATAGAACACCGAGGCCCCATAAATCTACAGTATGATCGTGTGTTTTCCCAACAACCATTTCTGGTGGCAGATAATCTAATGTGCCGCATAA
This sequence comes from Nomada goodeniana, assembly GCA_963969485.1. Classification (NCBI taxonomy): domain Eukaryota; kingdom Metazoa; phylum Arthropoda; class Insecta; order Hymenoptera; family Apidae; genus Nomada; species Nomada goodeniana. The sequence continues at coordinate 8,264,885 of OZ018305.1, read as the reverse complement.
TGTATTTCTCCTAGAAGAAGGAGCATGAACAGACCACCCAAAATCTGCCATCTTCAATTCCCCCTTTATTCCAAGTAATAAATTCTCGGGTTTAATATCGCGATGTATTACTTTCTTACTATGGCAATATTTCAGAGCGTCCGCTAATTGAGATATATATGTTGCCGTTCTTATCTCATCGAAACGTTTATTCGGTTGAACATTTAATTCTTTGAATAATTCCCCTTTTGGAGCATACTCCAAAATTAAATATACCCTTTTGTCGTCATGAAAATAACCATACATTTTTAAAATGTTTGGGTGTCTGTTGAAAAACAAATAATTATTATATTTATTTCAGTTAAAAAAAAAGGAAAAAGCCTCAGATATACATTATTATAGTCTTCAACATTCTCACCTTAAATGAGTTTGAATTTCTATTTCCCTTCTAACTTGATGTTCAACATCAGCTTTTTGTATTTGTGCTTTAAATAACACTTTCATGGCTATGATGAATTTCGATTTTTTCTCTCTAGCAAGATAAACATTTCCAAATTTCCCTTTACCCAAAGGACGTCCAATATCAAAATCAGTTAGAACCCATTTTTTTTCGCTTTGACTCGTATGTTTTTCGTTATTCTGTTCCTCTGCGTTTTCCACCTCGATATTCTTAGCATTTAAGTTTTCTTTGTTAATCGAATCATCAATTTTACTTTGAAGGCTTTCTATCCCTTTAGAAAATGCAGTTAACTTTGGCGGTGGCATCAATTCTATAGATTTTTTGGTATTACTATCTTTCTGTTGTTTATTATTAGCCAAATAAGTACTGCACTGTGTTTTGGCAGTATCCAAATTCTCTATACTTTTCAATGTATTCTCCGTCAATAGAGAATTACCTTTTGATATCTTCAACTGTTTAAAATTCTTCTCCACTTGTGTAATTGTGCGCCGTGTTTGGGAATCCGTTTGTTTATCATTTACCATCGTTGACATATTTGCCTATAATAAAAAATATGAATTTGGAGGCATATATTAGAAAAAGTAGCGAATTAATTACGAGAAGCAAAAACTACGCTGCATTTTTTTTACAGCAACGATGAACAACTTCAACTTTGAATTAATGCACAAACTCCGTGAAAATAAATACATGACTGAAAAAAGGGAAATAAGTATACGATGAATTTGTTTTCAGGATTACTTTACTTTAATAAATATCGTAGTTTTTGAGCCAAAATATTCATGAATATGAAATTTCATTAACTGCACTTTGAGAAAGCAAGATTGTAGCCACCATAAGCACTTACCTCAACAACAAGAATCACAAATACTGCTACGAATGCCTTGCGTGCAATTCTACTTCAAAATAACGAATTTCCTCGCTTTCTTGTGATAGGTCCGAATTCAAATGTATACCTGTGGAACGTTCTTACAAGACCAGAAGCTCTCTACTGTATTGTATAAACCCGAATAACAGCGCTCTCTATAATAGAATTTAACTACGTCGAAAATTCGCTGGCTTTGTCACTGTCGCGTATCTATTGGTGGGATATGGGGACTTTGGGTCGGTTCGGGTGCCCATGGAGCGCAGACCGTTTTTCTTGTGAGAAACGCGGAATATTCAAAGACAACTTACTATTTTATAAAGATTTACTTTTTATTCTCTGCTCGGCTCCATTTCGGCTCTGGTTCCCCTTCATGAGTTTCTAGTCCTCCTTCAAAATTATCTCGTCCAATGGGGTAGGGTCCCGTTGGAATTTCCTATTCGTCCTTGGGCGTGTGGGGGTGGCTACGCATTGTTAAGGGGTAATGCGGAAAAACCCGGAAAATGCGCGCTAAAGGGTCGATTGGATTTTGAGGGGTTCCTTTTGTTCAGCGGTCGAACATGTGGCGGCCAGCACAGGGTATCGGGGGGAACCGACTACCTCCGAAGGTTGTACGTTACTCTACAGACTTTATTAATTCTTTGTGTTCTGTAAGAACACAGCCATCAGAATCTTCCAAGCGAAATGTTCTAAAATCCGAATGCACTGACTTTGCTTTTATTCGATTACCTACGACTGTAGTTTTATCCATCGCGTGTGGCGTATGTTCATCCGACTTCGAATTTCGCTCCTAAGTTATTGTTGCTATCGATAGTTACAATTATAATGTCGATCGTTGATTCTATGTTACTAGATATTGAGGCCTGCTAACGTTATGGAAAATCAGACTTCGAAATCAGAATCCTTTTAGAGGATTACGATGATTCGTAAAATATGCTATACGAAATTATATAAATCAACTTTATGATAATTTAGTTACACTAATTAGAATAAATACACTTTTATATTATTTAAATTTAAATCAATTCTTCGGGTTATTACACATTGCTTTGAATCGTTCCCCGTAGTTATATAAATTTGAATATGCTTTATATTTATAAATTAAATGTCTCGTTTTAAATATTAACTTTGCGTTAATAGCAGTATTAAATAGATAATAAAAGAATGCCCCAAGAGATTTCACACATTTAACTAACAAATGAAATTGAATAAAACGATGTTTTATATGAATCTTAAAATATTCAATTTATTTGGTAAGATTAATATATTTATTATAGTTTAACAAACATTTGTAAACAGGGATTCTTGTACGCTTATATTACAGACCACATTTCGAAAAATATCCTATATGGAACAAAACTGTATCTTTCTTATAAATCTGAAACTTAAGCCAAACTAAGTTACAAAGTTCAATCTAAACATGGCCATAGTTTCATATATATTTGAAGTCATATTTTTGTTTTATTAAAATACAAATTAAAGTTCACCCTTCAAAAGTTTCTTATCGAACAGAAATTCACCCAATGCTCCATGCGTTTTCATCATTTTCCCCAAAGTCGATATTTTTCCAGCAAGATCACGCTGTCCTTTGTATTGTTCATCTAAGAAATCTCCAGTGAGGTAGTCCACCAGCTGCAATAAAATAGATTGGCAAAACGTAATAAATAAGAATAATAATATCGTACAGTTCACATTGCAATTTGTACTTACATGATAATCATTGAAATTGATGTTATCTGGCTTTTCACACTTTATGATAATATTACGAATGTGACGCGTAACACTAGCTTCTAAGTCGAGAGCATTTGTAAGAGCCTCGAGACCACTAGACCAGTTATCACGTTTGGGTTTCTAAAAGTCCATATTTACATGCTTGTAATATTCCAATTTGTCATTAAACGAAGTGAAAATTATACACGTAAACAGGCTCTGTTTAAAATTAAACGTACCACAGGGAATTTCAAAAGTCTGCTAACATCATTTGTTAATTGACCACGCATCAACAAATATTCGATAATCTTTATTGCATGTTCCCTTTCTTCATTGGCAGATTCAATGAAGAACTTACTAAATCCAGGACGATTTACTGTATCACGCGCAAAATGAGCACCCTAAAACAGAGCATAATATATTTGTGTGTATAAAATTTTAAAAAATATATATATATTTTTAATTATATATATATAATCAGACTAATAAATTAGAGTGTAAATACCATTGCAAGATAAGTCATAGCAGCTTCGATTTCGGTTTTCACCTGAGATTCCAAAATTTCAGTGCATGGTTTAACCATGTCCAGCCATAACTTTGGGACATCTGCAGGCTGAAGTGTACCTGTAAATGTTAATTAATATATATATATAGTTTGTTAATAGTAAGAAATTGTAAGAAATTATTACATTATTTTACAATATTGTATGTTAATAATGGTACGCTAATTACTTATTTAGATTTAGAAATGGAGTAATAAAACAATTATAGCAATTGACCAACAGCAATAAGATCTTTCATTAAAGATAAGATTATACGCCTCTATCTTTCATAATTGCAGAAACATGTATTGATATAGATCATTTTAATGGTTCTTTTCGTTTTTTGATAATATATATTCTTTACATTATCTCTAACATTTACTATTAGAATATAGAATTAATGTTAAGTGTATACTAATAGTTATCGGGCAACCTGGTTCAATACAATAATTACTTTAAAGTAGATTAACATGAATAAGGAAAAGTACTGTAATTAAGAAGAAGGAGAAGAAAAATTGTAAGGAACAGAAGGTTTGTTGAAATTGAATAATACAACTGAAATAATGTTAAGTACTTTCATTTGAAAATGAAACAAGACATATTCTGTAGCAATGGAAGAGCATATCAATGATATAAAGTAGTTTTGATTAAATTATCTGACTTCTCAGAACAATGTACAATACACGCATATCCTCCATGGACTTTAGAGCATGCAGCAATCAATCCGTTTACATTGTCACGTAAATCTTATCAAATGTTATCATTGTATAAACAAGATTGGCAATAATATTCATTAATTAACAGTTTGGTATAGTGAGAAATCATGTCAAATACTTATAGTTTAACCTGATATTCAAAAAGTATGAATCAAATATATACATATTGAAACTGAGAAAATCCTTTGAAAAATGAGTTCCCGCAAATATGGAAACGTAAAACGCTACTCTAACTAATATTCACAGAAATATAAATAGTATATTATTTATGAATTACAATTAGTATTAGTAGTAACATCAAATTAGTTCCTTGTTACTTTATTTCATTGAATATCCATTCTGTGTAATTTAATATCTCATTTCATACTGATATATTATAGTAATATTAATAATCTTCTTATAAAGATATTGCATTAAAGTTCAATCTCCATTAATACATATACAATATAATTTCTTTTTAGAGAAACGGGAAATAAAAATGAGTCACTGTATGAAATATAAAGTTCTTTTAGATAACAGTCATGCGAAAATATCTTAATTATTTATTGTGAATAATACCATGCTATATATATAATAATATGATGCGCGAAGGATAAGCATAAAATAGTCAAGATTGAAATAAGAAAAAGAACATAATAGAAATTGCATCATTATATTTCATTGCTTGCCCAATATCTGAAATGACAAATTTTGGATAATATATTTATATCAAGCAAATCGCAATACAATGGAAGCTATGAAATCATAAGGTGACTAATAGGTTTAAAGTATCTCAACCGATGCTTGGAAACATTTTAAAAAGAATAGAATCTGCAAATTCATTCCATTCTATGCTAGAAATTTATAAACATTGGGATGTTAACAATGCAACATGGAAAAAAAATATTTGTATAATTTACATGTACAGTGTGTTTGCTATTGCTATGAACAATAGCTAATACAAAAACCGATTTTATTACCACACTGGAGTATTGCCAGGAAATCAAGAATGTTTACAGTTTACGTAGTAACTCACTGATATTATTATGATCATTAGCATTTGCTATTAGGGTCATCTGATTATTACGGCTACCATATGAGAGACACACAGTTTCGCAATAAATGAAACGCGCATTAAAATAAAAATGGCATACAATGTATATATATATATATATATGTACATCATAAGTTGCAAGTTGTTTACAAAGAAAATGCGCGTTAAATTGTTGGGTTATACCATTGAATAAATTACGTTCTCCCTTTCGTTATATTACTAATAGATACGAACTGGAACACATAATATCTTAAAAAATGTACTATACCTGCAGGGTTACGCATATTATATCAGGATATTAAAAACAATTCATTCAAGGGCAAGTAATATTGGACTTTCTAAGTGTGAAAAAGATGGGGGATAATAGGATCTGTTGGGGAAGACGAAGTTAACCTCAATCGATGATTAACATAAATTCGTGACAAGGACGTATATCTGAGACACTGAAAAAAATAATATAACTTACATTTAAGTGTATCTCCTAGCGATCCACTGATGGAAAGGACAGCGGCGAGAAAGACGTGATGTAGCTTCATCGTTGAATTGCTTTCAAATGGATATATGAATATAATTTGAAAATATACGCGAGACTGCTTGTTATTTGTCTGTTTCGGGAGCAACCTTTATACGCACTGGTATAGAAGGCTGCTTTTAGAGAAGCTAGATAAGAGAACGTGCGTGAACTAAACACGATGTACGTCCATCGAACATTCAATAATTGACCAACAAATGCGTATACCATACGTAGTACTTTAATCGACGGGGAGTAAGTGGAATTTTCTATTCCCTTTCCATCACGCATGCGCTTTACCTATCAGCTGACTATGACTGTGTGAAAAACTGTACCAACGAACGCGGTTGTTCGATGGTCATTGTTGGAAGAACGTCGAAACGAGAGTATTCACGTTGCTTCCCTTTAAACGTGCGCATCGCTAGTAAGGTATGTATATAATTTGGGTAGTTTGGGTCTTATTACGTTTGGATATATAATTAATTGTATACAATATGCAAGGAAGGAGATGAAAGTAACATTACTATGAAATGGTATACGTTTTGTATATTTAAGGCATTTGAGTTACTGCTGCGCATTTCAATGGAACGACGAGAGTATATAATGCTTAGTCCTGTATCGGACTATTTATCGGCAGTATAAATTTTTCGCACTGCACACACGCATGACGTTTATATGTAGATTACATTTAAACATGTAACGTTCATTTTATATCACAAATTGTGCTCATAATTGGGTTATCGGTCGTCTCTTTTATTGTGTGGCTTCTGATTTTTCTAAGCTTAATATTACAATTATTGTTAGTCACGTGTATGCAATTGTATGTCGAAATAAGTTTAGAATAAAATTAGGAATCAAAACGTCATTTATCGCGAGCGCTTTGATTTTAAAATTACGAATATAGATCTTTTAATGATTATACATAATCTTAGATGATATCTTTAGTACAATTGATTTTATATATCATTAGTAGAAATGATGTATGTAATTATCCGACAGTGTGTCACTTATATGGTTTATCATATCGTTTAAAATTGCAGCAAACATGTTGTTCATTGGAGTATTGTCCATTCTATTGGCAGTTGCCTCTGCTAAATTCTGTTACACAGATGTAGGAAAAGCATGCAGCTCGATACCCGAACCAGGTAGTGCAAACTTTGTAATACATTAATACAAAATTTCTTCATTATCTGTTTATGTTAATAAATAAATCTATTATTGAAATTGTTAGATTCCAACTTGATACCAAATTGCAATGCAACGTATGGAACTATCGAGAGTCACCTGGTTGAACTTCAATCGTATGCAAATGCCAACATCGAATCCAGTTTCGAATTTCTACTGATGTCCAGCTATTTTGGAAATTATGAGGATCAACGGGAAGGATTTAAGAAATTGTACAGAAAATATTCTGATAAAATGTGGGAGGATGCAATTGATGTTATCAAATTTATAGCCAAACGAGGGGGCTCTATGAACTTTAATCAGTTACCACGCTTCGAGAAACCTGTATGTATACCTACTTGCTTAAAAATTTATGTGCCATGTAGAAGAATGATGTGGTTGTGTAAGAAGTTATTAATTAATTCTGTTGTATTTGTATTTTCAGGTGAAGGATAACCTAGTATTAGAATTGAACGAACTTACAAGTTTAGCCAAAGCGCTCGATACACAGAAGCAGCTTGCAAATGGGGCGCTACGTATACATGCTCAGGCACAAACACACAATAAACACGATGCCTCTGTTGCTCATTATATTGAAGAGCAGTTCCTAGAATCACAAACGGAACGTGTACGCGATTTAGCAGGCTACTCGGCCGATTTGAGGAACTTATTAACCGAACGCGATCCATCTGTATCTGTATTCTTGTTTGATGAATATCTTCAGAAAAGTTTGTAAATCGTTTACAACCAAAGTTGAAAACTATAAATCTGAATTTCACATTTATTACTATTCCTAAACTCCTCTTATATCAGTAAGTTTTGTTCATAATAAGATATACTTCCCTTTTTTTTATAGTTATTGCGGAGTTCTACTTCTAGAATTGATAAGTATGTATAGTGTCATGTTTTTGACACACTTCGTTTAATAAAATATCTACTGTATAAATCATTTCTTTTGATTTCTACATTAAACAATGAATATAAAAGAATATTTGGGTAGAAGTTTAGCATTTATAACTGAGAAACTACTGACAAAGAAAAAATAAGTACAGGGAGAACAATTTGACAAATTAAAATAGAAAGAAATAATTTAATATATTTAAATAACCTGTTTAATTGTAGAATTAAAGTTAAATTTCGCAAACATGTATAATCACTTTTGCTTTACTCGTAGAAGATAATAATGTATATAAGAAATGAATAAAAATGTACCAGCATTGCATAGTTTATTTTATATACTTATACACTGATTTTGTACATATGGTACCTAATATGTAGTATGTAATGTGCATATGGTATTGCAAAATTTTGTTATTTCAATTACATGTGCCCTTTTAGAAAGGGAAATATAATTAATACTATTGTCATTATAATGTATTTAAGTCAACGAGTGTAAAACGAAGGCACATTGGCTGGATATTATACTTTAATTATAGTATACATTTATATAAAAAAAAATGAAGTAACACAAATATTTATTTGCATCATTAATTAATCCTCTGTTAAAATATGGTACCATAAAAATAAATTAAAATTTATCTATTAAGATATGCTTGATACAATAGACATATAGTATTTCAGTATACATACCAAACATTTTTTATTATCACTTGTGTTGAATACGAAGACTAAATGGTAATATTCATAATTACAAAAGAGAGGTATTAACACTAGAACTACCGACAGGGTTTGGTGCTATTTAGACAGTATACGGTAGACAGATCATGAACACAAAAGTGGTTGATTGGACATTAAATAAAAGTATATATAATTGCCACTCTGTCTTATAAAAAGTCATCATAAATTACTGCAACCATACTTATATGTTAATCATTTTAAAAAAAGAAATATGATTCCAGTCACTTTGACTGGTTTGGTAGTTCTAGTGCTTATAGGAACAATGATGAAAACAGATTTTTGTGGAATATAAAATATATAATTCGTACGCGAAAATAAAAATAGAAAATAGAAAAATGGTATTAACATGATTTTACTGAATAGTATTCGATTTTACTTCATTTTTTTTAAACAGTGTCCATGCAGGACTCTATGCAGATTCCTAAATAATCATCGCAATAAATTTCGTCCTTTTTCAAATGTTACGGGGTTCGCGAATGAGCAATTAATTCTTTGTCACAAAGTAATGACCATACGGACAAAATTAATAATTGCATTGATGAATACAGCTTTACGATACAGTGTCTAAGCACAATTACATCCTGCTTCACTTTATAACTTTACATTCAAGGTAATAAACACTCATTTCTCTCTCATCATAATCAGCCTCTCACATCCAACTCTTTCATATACTATACTGTTAACCTAAAAAACTATTTATCTGTGAAGTATTAAATAAATAGTGTTAATGCAAATATATTCCTATAATGAAAAGAATTGGAAGCGTATTCTGCGTATTAGTTCAGTCTAAAGTATTTCACATTGTACGGTTTTGCTATTTATGCTATGTATGTGTTTCCTTAAATAAGCGAAGAGGTATGACATAACAAAAGCTATATATCTTGAACAGCTTACAAGGAAGTTTAGGCAATATCCCTCAGCGTACTTGAGATATTTTGCCAAAAAGAACATTCTGAATTTTTTTTCAAGGGCTGATTTCACCCGTTATGTCCGAATTATGGCACGAATGAAAAATATGGTTGTATCATGGATGACATACTCTAGTTGTATGCAAAGTTTCATATGTTTCTGAATCTCCGGGTTGCCTAACTCTCCTTGCTAATCACCGATGTGTTTGTCATGTAAACATTTGTAGATAGTTTGTGCTAAATCACATTGATCATTTTATACGATACCATTTATTACGCTGATGTAAACTGATTGATTGTTAGTTACATAAAAATATATGTTAAGGAGTTTTTTATAACTCTGTGTTATAACACGTCTCTGGTGTGACACTTGTTTTTTCATCAGACAATATTGCATTCCTTGAATATAACATTCTTTCTTTAATATTCACTATTTGACCAATACTGTTACAAACAATTCCTTTTGCGATTAGGTATAACAATAAAGTACATAGATTACCTATGTAACAGCTCGTAAAGATAAAAGTATGTATATACGAGATTACCCTCGTAATCGTCGGTTTGTAGTTTGATGTGTAATACTTGTGTATCTCCAGTCTTTGATAGCAATGTTTCACTTATTGTTTGCTTCGGATTAGGATATCTCATTTGCTCCCATGTACTTCGAGGAGTTTATCTACAATAATGCAATTTATATCATATAATACCATAAACATATAAACTACTTGATGAAGATACGTAAATTTTAGATTTACCTTCCCTCAAATTCGATATGTATCAAAACACCTTAAGATCCACACATAACTTGATCTTGGTTTTATAAATTATGCGATAGTGTCTACAATAATTGATGTCCAATATAGATAAAGTAACCAAAAAATAATAAATCACAATTACCTTTTATACTTACTTCTGAGGATATAATTCGAAGGTGTATTAATAATGATGCTAATTCTAAATCTTCACTGTAAGTATTTTTTAATGGTACACTTCTGTATCCAGATCGTAAACATCGGACCTACAATAATATTCTTAACATGATATTCAATTAGCAAAGTAAAGATGTTAGTAACTTTTCATTGATTACTTACGGGATAAGTGGCTTGTCCAATAAAGTTACTGTCGCCAAACATATCTTCATCCTGTACGAAGAACCGTATGAACGCAAAATATGGATTACAAACCTCAAATTCACAAGGTTCATTCCACATAGGATTGAATCCATTGTCGGCTACAATTTTAACACAATTATTATCAATGTATCAAAAATGTTTAAACACGTTATATGTTACTTTACTTACATATAGTTTTTGTTGTTACTTTTGTACCGGAATCAAAATCTGCTCCAATAATTTCAATTTCAACGAACGGACTAGCTATACCTCTTCCTGACCTAATTAAATGCCTCGCGCCAACAATTTTTATAGATAGTTTCAGTGATTCCACTCTGTGCAAACAAGTTTTATCATATGGATTAAAGTCATCTTTAAACATAAACTCAGGCTTCAAAATATATCCGCAGTTTCCATTCTCTTTAAACTTCGCTTGATTAAGTTGCATTGATTTATCACCAGTTTGGTAGTTTAATGCTACCATTTGACAACCAGCATTCCACATCGGTACAGGATTATAGTTTGATGAATCGATACGCTGACCTTTCGGATAAACTCTGCTAAACTGAACCTGAAAAAATTATAATTATAAGTACACAAATAGAAAAGAAGATACTACATTTTCTACCTGGTGATATTTTACGAAGAATTTATTTTCTTGTTGACACATAAGTTTCTCAGCCTTTGTCTCAGGGAAGCTACTCATTTCGTTAAATATGAAACCTTTTGTTCTTATTCTATCTAAATTAAATGCAACTGATCTACAATAAACTATGAAGTTTGACATTTCTTTAGCTATTCTCCATGCACGTTCCATTTCTTTATGCTGATTTTCCTGAAGAAAACATCGAAGATCAGTTATAATAGCCAATCTTTTTAATTCATATATCATAAGTCCAATTTTTAAAGTACAAGGAATATTATATATTTACCCGAACGCTTGCACTTTGTGCAGTTTCTTTAATGCTAGACATCCACTCTAGCGCGGTATCTTTTGAAGAAGTCGCAACTTCGAATACTGAACACATACTAGGATTTTGTATTCTTAAGATCCACTCTAATCCAGGTCGTCCACCAACTCTTAATTCAACGACGGCGCCCATAATGTCCAATGAACCTTTCTGTAGGCTACCGAACATCATAGAATCTGCTGACTGAAAGCAGACATGATATACCGTTGTATATTTATTTTTGAAACAGAAAACATACAAATGAAATAGCTTACATCTCCTTGGCTGTCTTGCGGTTCTATCTCTTCCACGTAATTAGCTGGGAACCAATGTTGCTTTTTACCACCATAATCTCCACGCCACCAACCACCGCGTTGGCGATGTACATTCGTTATAATAGCATGCTTTACCAGGGTTAATTCGTCGTCCCTTCTTGCTTTATAATCGTATATAGCTTTCACGGTGACCTATAAAATACACCGAAATTGATCAGCTTAAATCTCGTAAGAATTGACAGGAGTAAGTGGAACTTACTTTTGATGTAAAACTCGTAGGATCCATGTAACCAGGAATACCGTAAACGGAACCATCGTCTGCATCCTAAACGCGATAAAGTAATTCCAGTAGCATAGACTAATAAATACATATATAAATACATATATACGAGCAATATCAAATATATCTTACCAGGGCCATTCTTCTGATAACATCTTGATTCACGGGATGACTCAGTTTTATTTTTTTATATAGGGGATGCCTTTCGTAATAATTAACTAATTCAACCAAACTTTCGAACTGCACAGTTCCAAGAATATATAAACGTCCTTCTAATTTAATTTTGCAATGTTTAATTTTCTTCTCTGCTCTGGAATCGAATTAAAAGAAAGAAAAGAGTGAAATGGTGCTACTGAGAAATAAGTAATTGAGTAATCCGATTTTACTTTACCTAAAAGATATAGCATAAGAGTTACTTTCTTTTTCACTGGGTCTTACTAAAAATGCACCATCGGTGGGAATACGTTTTAACATCTCTTCGGCTAAAGTTCGTGTACAGTCAGCGTGCCACCATTCCTTTTCTTCGTGCTTGTTAGGTTGTGGAACGGGTTCTTGAAGCGTGATTAAAAATTCCTATTCATATCCATCGAGAAAGATTGTTAATTAAAGGCCATATTATGTCGGAATTAATAGTAATTGCAAAGTTCTTTTTTTTTATTCTTACTTGACTTCTTAGGGGATGGCTACGGTAATGTGTAATTAAACTATACAAGCTATCGAAACAATTGGTATCGATAAGGTAATATTGTGTTTGACCCATTTCTTGTTTCAATTTAATACGGCAATGATTTACTTTTCCTTTACGCCAAAAGGACAGACAATAATCGCCAACGAATGTAACACATTGCCTAACTAAAAACGTTCCATCCCCAAGATGCGAGTAACGTCGTAATAATTCTTCCGCTTCCTCCCTTCCTCTTGCCAGTTTACCATGAAACCATTTTTCTCCAAAATGTAATTCGTCATTCGGTACTCCCTACATTATTATAATGAATTATTTAAGTTGGAATGGTATTATTAATTTAATGCATATTTAATATATATATATACATACATCATTTGGTCGTCGAATCACACCTTCTTCATCGTCATCGTGCTCGGTCTCTTGAGTTCTAGAAAATGTGTCCGTATAGAATAATTTTTGCTGCGTTAATACAAAAAAATGTGGATTCCACTCTCTGTCAACGGGATCCTCAAGGTATAGAATACCATTTTTCACCGTATTTCTAAGGTCCATTTCATGTCTACTTTCATCGTTTCGAATGAGAAACGATGTTTCATCAACACCATCAGGCAACTTTTTGTGTTTCAATATAATTTTTCTTCTGAGTGCCTGTGGTGAAGGTAGACAAGTTTCATTTTTATCTACGGGTTGAACTAGTAACGTGTCGCCAAATACTTCTTGCATTGTAATTGCCATTTTACGTTGTTGCGGTAATGTGCAATTATCCTCAATAGATAAAATTACAGGATAGCTGTACGAATAATTATATAAATACATGTTTCAAGGTTCTGAAGATAGAATTAATCGAATATTAATATTAAACTTGTAATGAAAAAAAGTATTCGTACGTACTCAGAGGTAGCAAATGCGTGCTCTTTAATTGTTTTAATAACGTCTAAAAATTTGATTTTCGTTGTTAGTGTGTGTCCATGAAAAATAAACGGCATTCCGTCTGGTCCATCCCAACAGTCAAGCTCTATGCATCGACAGCCAGCTCGAAGCGCACGAACATAGGCTTGACAACTACTTTCGCTGCTAATTTGATCCCCCATTAAGTATCTATAAGGATATTTTATTTGAATACATTTTAATTAAATATATTTATTGGCGATTTAATTCAAGAAAAGGTGTATTTATGAATTTTACGTATTGTGCGATGAAGCTATCCAATAATGTGCAAGGGGTTTAGTCATATCTTGATAAATTCGCGAGTATTTGGAATCCCATACACAATTTTGTTTTGAAAATAAGAAGTCGATAAATTCTAAAAAAGTGAAGTGTGGTTCTTGTACATCTCTTTGCGGATCTTGTAAATAATCTCTGATAAAACAAGACACTTCGATCTCATTATTCCCTAAGGGATCCTGTTGTTCAGTTGTTAAAAAATTCTGAAAATCTTGGACAGTAACAATTTCTCCTGTTTTAGAATAATTAAGTAATTTAGTCCAATCTGCAAGATTCTGGAAAAGTGAACGAATAATCAATAATCTTTGATATGCAAACGTTCATAACAATAATAAATTGGAAACTTACATTTTGGTCGAACATAAGTTTATGATAAAGTACAACGAAGTCGTCAAAACCAAGTTCATTTCTGTTTCGTGTATCTATTTCTTGAAAGAGTTCTCTAAGTTTGTTTGTTGCTACTTTACAATTAACTCTAGGTAGAAAGGCTTTCATATCTTTCAAAGTAACACTGCAACATATAAATCATTCAATTAATTGACTTGCAGAGTTGAAAGAATAATGAAATAATATGTATATGTATATATAAAAGGTCGAAAAATTATATTAAATACGAAAAATGTACGTTTCTCTGGAATTTTCCATCGCATAAAATTCTTTTCTTAGCCATCTTTCAACCTGTAGCGGATAAGGAGCTTTTATAGTATCCTGAACTAAACGACGTAATCCTTTCACCCAAAGTTCGCATTCTTTCTCGCTGAGAGCTAAAATGAACATATAGAAACCGATACAGGTGAATTCACAGATTCGAGTAACAGTTTTCTACATAATCGCAAAAACGTAAATATATTTACCAGAAATTGAAAGAGTTTTGAGACGAAATTCAGAACCATAGTATACAACAAAGCACCTCAAATTTTCGATTCTCTTTGAGTCTTCGGGCCATTTCTCAAAATCCTTGGAATGCTTTCCTACCTTAATTTCTTTGATTTCCC